>OX465284.1:79385901-79793327 GCA_949987705.1 Thereva unica | reverse complement strand
CATGGAGGAGCCGAGACCACACGAAGCTGGTGGTGAATATGCTAAAGGGATAATTTCACGGTATTACGCGGCCGGACAGGTGAGTTTAATATTCAATATGCTTTATGGGAGGTGCAGTGGTAGTGCTTAGGGCGCTTTTGAAAATCACGGCATACTTTTATGGGTTTTAAGTTATGTTTTTTTGGGGAATAAATTTCATAAAATTCAAGGCTTTCGTAAACGACAAGAGTACAGGAGTATAAGTATAACTATAACGGAATATTGCAGAGGAAAGTTTTGGGCAATAAGGAATGATCAAGAGATGTGGTCTTATTTATTGAAAATAAAAAAAAAAACATTTTGTTATGATGATAATGATGATCAGTCTGGCTTTTCCACTTCCACCCTAGTACCCATCTGTTTTGAGCTGTTGCCCCTATTTCATTCCAAGTTTTCTTGATTTCTTTCAATTCTGCTTCTATAGTTCTCCTCCATATTATTCTTAGCCGATCTGGACCTTCTTTACATCGGAGAGCTCCAGACCGAGGCTTGTTTTGTCATATTGTTTTACTGGACGTCACAGAATTTAGCCAACCCATCCTGATATGCTCCCTCTGTTGTCTATTACTGAAGGTTTCTCAACACAAAATTTTATAGCATTACGATTCCGAATGTTTGCCAGATCTGAACAGGACTTATACATAATAGAGCAATGAGAACATGTATTCTAATGTATTCTAACACGCCATCTATCCGCCAATGTGTTGGTCGCCCTACAATTCTTTTTCTAATGATCTACTATCAAAAGTCCAGTGTAGCATTCTTTTTGGAAATCAGGATATTAAATACCGCTGGGGAGAACGGATGTAAACGAAAGCTGAGTGCCTTCTAGAATTTCTTGTTATGAATAACATAGATTTTGCAAATAGGGCATGGCATGCAAACCCACTTTTTCACTGTTGGCTACTTTCCAAAGGCTCCTTCAACAGAGTTGGCCTTCTCAAAACGGAGGATGACTCCTACACCCTTAACTATGAAGATATCTTGACGTATCTACTCAGCGAGCACTTTCCAGGTTCAATCCTCCAGACCGCTTATTAATCGGATGCTGGGTGTAGTCATAGAACCATCCCAGACCAAACTATCCGAATCTGAGAAGTTTAGAGACGGGGTACCACACAGGGTCTGTCAATCAACCCAAATAAAGCTGTCCTGGTACCTTTCTCCAAACACTACAAAGTGGACCTAGGTTCTATCTGTATCCAGGGTACCACAGTTTAGTTCTCAGACTCATTCAAATGTTTTGGAGTAAAGTTAGATAAGAGACTGAACTGGAACGTTTAACTGGACTACGTCACCAGTAAAGCTACAAGGGCTATATGGGTTTGCAAAAGGCTTTTTGGTAAGGTACGGAGTCTTACACCACAAATGATGTACGAATATACAATACGGTCATTAAATCTGTGGTCACTTATGCTTAAACAGGTTACGTCGGTCCATTAGTGCAGCAAACTGCAAAGGCTTACTTGCCTCTCCACTACCGTACCTATCCCACAGCTGCGATGGATTGAATTAACTCCATTGCCCCCATTGAGACTTCAGATCTCGCCCTATACAGTCAAAGGGCACATATATATCCTTAACAATATCCCAAACAATCCCATTTGCCGCGTATCCAAAAGGTTGATGAACTGCAGTTCCAAAAGAAAATCAGGGCGCAGCCCTCTGTTTCCCAGATTGAAATACATGCGGTTGCGACCTGCGCTAGGCTCAACCTTGAGACAGGTTTGAAAGGCGCCAACATTAAAATCTTTTCTGACGACCAAGCTGCCATCAAGGCACTCTCAACGTGGAAATTTTTTTCCAAAATAGTAACAGGATGTTTTGACATACTTCCAGAGCCTGGCCAGAAAAAATGAGGTCTCGCTCTGCTGAGTCCTCGGGCACTAGGGTATCGAGGTCAATGAGGCTGCAGACAGACAGACGTCTGAGACGTTGGTCCAGGGCCCATAACCCTTTTTTGGCATCTCTTGGTCCCCCTCCAACTCCCTGATAGAGGAGTGGATAAAGGGACTAAACCTAGCCTATTGGGAATCAGTCGCAGGCCTTAGACAGGCTAAAGATCTTATAAGACCCTTGGCCTTAAGAGCGAGCACTTTCACTTTAAACAGAGCATACCTAAGACTACTGGTGTGTTATCTGACTGGCCATGTAGGACTGCAGTATCACCTTCACAACTTAGGACTGTCTCCAGAGACAGAATGCCGACTCTGTATGGAAGGCGACGTGATTTCCCCACATATTGTTTGTGAATGTCCTACTCTGATCTGGTTTTCCAGAAGAACCTTTATCAGAGAGAGAGAAGGCTGATAATCTGTTCTGCTAGTGGGGTACTAATTTGGCCATGTGGGTTTCCCCCCTCATTCCTTAAAAAACGTTATCTGAAATATATTTAAATAATCGCTAATCTCTCAGCGCCGGCTCTAATTTTGGCAGAATTTGGTCCAATAGAATTTCATTATTTATTGAGTTCAACAATCTTACTCTCTCCAGGTTCTCGTACAACGACTAATGAAAGGATCGAAGATTATTGCTTCTAATATAATATTTTCCAGAAGCGCCGAAATTTGGGCGTAAAAAAATCTCGGCAAGATGAGTTGATTTCATCATCATCAGGAGCTCCACAGCATATTGTTGGCCTTCTTTCTCCAGCATTCGCTTCCTTGATTGTCGATCTCTGGCTCGCCTTTTCTAGTTCTCTTTCTTACTCCTAATTGTCTTATTTCTTTCTCGACGTCGTCTATTTATCTTTCCTTAATGTGTCATGCTTTCCGTTTTACTGTCGATAAAGAGAGAAAAGCATAAACATTTCATTACGATAGGTACAATTTGCGTTTGTGATGTAAACGAGCCTTTATAGGTTTGAATTTATATCACATGTAAACTATGAAAGTATTTGTAATCTGTCCCAGCCAGAAGCCCATGCATATGCTAATGTAGGTTGAAGGTATAAGACAACCCTTCGTTAGAAGCTATTAGTTAAGCTGGGGATGGCCAATTTGCTCTTGCTCCTCCTTTTCTGAAGTAAATTCTTTCATAAAAGAGTTGGTATATTTAAATTAAACTACTCATCGATTCTCAAGGAATCGTACTTTTGAACGAGAAAAATGTACTCATTGAGTAATACTCTTTCTATTCTACACATGAGTATTTACTCGACTACCTAAAAGGACAATCTGCTCCAAATATTTTCTTTTTCTAAGAACTTTTTGAACGACCCACGTATACTATTCGAATAAAGAATGCTTTCACTTCAAAGGACCTTATCTATAATGAGGCAAAATAGATCCTCATCAAGTTAATTTCAAATTTTTTGGTTGTGAATTCCCCCTGAGACATCGCCAGAGTATAGTAGATAGGTAAATTTATTATCTCCATTCTATTAGAACATTTGTTCGTTGGGTCAAAGTTTCAATCGATTCAGCTTGGGCGTGTCCTTCAGTATGTCTCGTAATTTGTTCTGGTTCCTTTCTTTGAAATACAATGCAATAACTTACCTGGTTATTGCATTCCTCTGACAAAAGTTTGCAGAGATCCATTTTGATTGTCTGAGCTGATCACATTAGTGACATCATCTCGTAGTTTTGTATTTTTTTACTGGCACTAGAATGTCTCAAATTCCGTCTTTCTTTAAAAGTGATTTGTTTGTCTGGAATTTCACCCCAAAAATTATCATTCGCCACAATCTGCGACTTTTTGAAGACAAATATTCGCATTGACTTATCCAAACAAACGGTGATTGACCTGTCCATAGGCTACCTAATTACGGTCAGTTCTTCTATTAACAAGCTCTGCAACCGGTTCTTTGTTGACATGTCAAGCGCAGGTTCTAGGCGAATCCAGACCCAGAGTCTGGATTCGACTCCGATGAAAGCTTCTTCTCATTGCACCTTGATCAAGTCCCACCGGGGCGGGAGCTGCACAAAACTCCCGAAGGATCAAAGAGATCGCCTGTTCGTAATTTATTCACGTCGAATGCTAATTTCATTCTTAGAATTTTCGGAAATTTTCGACAGTCACACGAATCGATCATAAATTTTTAATGGCGAAATTATTCTGAAATGGAAAAAATCGTATCAAACAAGGCGGGGGTCCAGACCGTGATCGTTTAATGTAATTCACTGACAAGATCATTTCATGGTGATTTGTGATTAGTATTTTTTTGTATTGAAAAGATAGTAATGCGAGAAGGCTGAGATTAATTTTGAAAATTTTAAAGATAAATTGCAATTTTGCTCTTAAATCTTGAATGACAACAGTTTTTTATATGTATTTGGCATTACAGCCATTTGTATGCCTTTGCATCCGTCAAGACACTCCTCCAACTCTCCTCGGTTTAATGCTTTAATTTTCCAGTTTGTTAAGTTTAATGCGTCTATATCAGCTTCAACCGCGTCGTTTGTAGCCTTTTTTAATCCTCGGCGGGTGATCTCAATATAATTTTGCATATGTCATTTTCCTGCTTTCGTTTGACGTCAAATCCATGTTAAATCTAGGTCTTTATATATTTGATATAATTCGATCATTATGCCTTATCGCTCAGCCATGTCCAGCTTCAACGGTGTCAAATATTTTACGTAAGATTTTTTCTTCAAATGCATCTGGTCTTCATTGATCTTCTGATGACATTATCCATGTTTTTTAACCAAGCTTATTGAAGTCACCCTTTGTATGTTCAGTCTGTTACGGCGTTCTGGTCATGATACAATATCTGAGTAGCAAGCTTAGTTTGAAGGATAGAAAAAAATAGGATGGGCTAGTTGTGTGGAGAGTACGCGACATCTATGTTGGCTACCTCTGAGATGTTATAAAAGTTGGAAGTGCTGGTTGCGGAAGATTGTTACAGACTCGACTTGTTGTTTGTTTAAACAAACTATGCTCGAAAATGATTACGGCGTTTGTGTGAGCCGGGTGAGTTAGTCTTGTATTGCTAGAGGCACGAGACCGTTCATTTTAGTTGAACAGCTATTATTGTAATCTTCTTGTTTTTATGCTCCTTTATGCCCTGGTGGGAGTTGCAGAAGTCAATGAAAAGCTGATCACGCTGTTAATAACGGCTTATGCATTCATTCAGTCGCATATAACTCGTCCTTGATGTCATCGTCTGCATCCTCAGTAGGAACGTAGCATTGGGCTTCTTCTTCTTCTTTAATCTTTAGTGCGGCTTAACTAGATATTCTTTAGCCAGGTTTTCTTCGGTGCCGATCGCTGAATTCTCCAGTCTGCTGGGCGGTCTCGAAGTTTACGTGGCAAGCGTTTATCATCCATGCGACAAACATGTCTAAACCACCGTAGTCGACGTTTTTGTATTTCTTCTTCGATCAGCGTCTGTTGATTGCATCTTTATTTAACTGTCTCGTCTCGAAGGCGATCGTGGAGTGGGACATCGATAATCCGCCTCAATCATCGCATTTGGAAGCCCTCCAGCTTGCGAGTCGACGTTTCCTATCCATAAAGAAGAAAGTTCGGTAAAGGCGTACTTTTGGTTTGATGGTAACATTTGTTCTTTTCCATATGTACCACTTGAGCGAGTTGAATGTTGCCGTTGCCTGGCCAATACGGCTGTGGACACCGGCCGTCGATGTCACTTTCGTTTCCTCAACCAATGATCCCAAATATTTGTTCATGGGAACCTGTTCGATTTGGGTTCCATTGAGGTGAACACTGGCTTTCGATCCATCCGTTGTAAGCACTTTGGTCTTTTGCGCATTGATTTTTAACCCGTATGAGCAGGCGATGCGGGGAATGTCGTATAAGATATCCGTTGCTTCGGCACCCGTGTCAGCGAAGACGGCGCTATCGTCGTCGAACATCAAGTCGGTTACGAGGTTATTGTCGTCGCATCGAACTCCGCGTCGTCCATCGAATGCTTCACACATAATCACGTGGATCACAACGTTGAAGAGAAGTGGCGAAGCGACGTCTTCCTGTCGGACACATGTTTCAATCTGGAACTCCTCAGATAAGTCGCTTTCGAATATGAACGCTGCTGGTTGAGCCATCGACACTTGAAGAAGTTGGATGACTTTCAATGGAACGTGTTCGATTTCTAATGCTCTCCATAAGGTGTTTCAATCGATGCAATCGAAAGCGGATTTGAAATCGATGAAAAGACGACAGTTCGTTTGCCGCAACAAGCTCTTTCTTCCATTAGCTGACGGAGAGCGAATACTTGATCAATGCATCCTCGATGTGGTTTAAATCCAGCTCGCTCTTTCTGGTTCGTTTTCTGTCGAATGCTTTCTTCCACGCCGACGGGACACGATCTGAATGCCATATGTGTGTTAGTGTTATGAGGACATAGAGTCGTTGTGATAAGACATGACCTTCGGCTTTTATCTACTCGGCGGTTACTTGGTCTATTCCCGGCGCTTTTCCATTTTTCAGGGTTTCTCCATTGCCGTCTTCACCTTGTCGGTTCGGTATCGAGAAACTGATTCGTCGGCTGCCCGATAATCGGTGGTTCGTCGGATGCTGGAGCTTATGGCGGATCGTGGTTGCACAGCTAGTGGAAGAATTCTTCCCACCGCTGCAGACACCCATTGGGAGAGGTCACGGAAGCTCCATCCGATCTTTTGATGTCGTTTGTTGATGTTGTTTTGCCGCCTAACCGGCGGATTGTCTGGTACAGCGTTCGGTACTCGTGCCTCGGCGCCGATTTTCCATGTTGGCAGCAAGTTATTCCAGTACGCTTCTCGTTCCTATTTCATTTTCTGTCGAACTTTTTTTTTTCAATCGTCGGTTTTGCTCGAATTTGACGTGTTTTATTCGTTTCCGCTGATCGCCGAGATCCAGACAGCTGTTCGAGATCCATGGCTGCGTCCGTTTACAGATAAGTGGACACAACTCCATTGCACACCCCACAATGGACTCCGCTAATTACCTTTCTTCTACATCAATATTGTCCTGTATTGCGAGCGCCGCGAGTTTTTTGGATAACGCTATTTGAAACTCTCGCCCGATGGCCGGGTCTCGTAGCACCAAAGTCTAGTAATAACAAGTCTTTCATCTTCATACAAAAATTTCCGACCGTTGATTGTGTGCGTGCATATATGAACATCACTGCTGAGCAAAACTCAACGCATACTTCGTGAACTCGGCCAGACAAAGCCAGATTCTCTCTCTTCGATCAAGTATGCAGACCAGAAAAGGAAAGAAAATTGAATCAGCTGTCAAAATTGAAAAAATCAAAACAAACGAGCAAATATGCACCAATACATCCCCATATAAACTCATAAAATTTTCCGACTTATGGTTGTATTCCAGCGCGTATAAAAATGTTGCATTCTCTCTCTGATAGCCTGACATCGTCATTTGAAAAACTTGTGCATGCAGCTGTTCGCCTTTCACTCATTAACCATATGAAGATGAAAGACTTGTTAATTTCTAGACTTTGGTAGACACGCCCAATTCTTCTTGGTTGGTGATGGCGCCATTTCCTTCGCTCTTCGCATCTGTAATTTCGCTCCAACTAGCGGAAGATGCTGTTGCCCGTTTGACGTTGCGAATGAAAGGAGGCGTAAGCCGTTGTCGTTAATTACTTCGTGTTCGAATTTGCTCATCGTTCCCAAAGTCTAGTAATAACAAGTCTTTCATCTTCATACAAAAATTTCCGACCGTTGATTGTGTGCGTGCATATATGAACATCACTGCTGAGCAAAACTCAACGCATACTTCGTGAACTCGGCCAGACAAAGCCAGATTCTCTCTCTTCGATCAAGTATGCAGACCAGAAAAGGAAAGACAATTGAATCAGCTGTCAAAATTGAAGTCTTCAAAACAAACGAGCAAATATGCACCAATACATCCCCATATAAACTTATAAAATTTTCCGACTTATGGTTGTATTCCAGCGCGTATAAAATGTTGCATTCTCTCTCTGATAGCCTGACATCGTCATTTGAAAAACTTGTGCATGCAGCTGTTCGCCTTTCACTCATTAACCATATGAACATGAAAGACTTGTTAATTTCTAGACTTTGATCGTTCCTTCCCAGCCGGTTGTATGGAAGTTTCCGCGGCGGAGTTAGTCTCGCTAAGTCCCATGATCTTGATATTATATCGTTGATCTCGTTGAGGATTTAATTCAGTCGTGCATTAGAAAGCAGCATTCTTACTTCCCATGTTCTAATTCATATCCTGGTTCGAAAAGCAAAGGTGCAAAGGTTGTTATCCATCCTGTGCTAAGGCATTATTTGCTTATTCTTAGCAAAGGTGTTTTTATGAGAGTGGGCTGCTCACCCTCAATCCAACCGGCTTAAAACTCTGTTTTCTGCTTTATGCTTCTCCATCCGAAGAAGTACCCTAGGATGAACTATTAGGATTTGCTAGATGTTCATCTGCAGTATCTTCTCGCGTTTTGATAGAAGTTACAAAACTTTTGCTACCAACTTCAGAGGTATCTGTTATCAGCGTGCTTATCCGTTCATCTAAAGAAATAAATCCTACGGTGGACTTTTACCTGCATCCATACCTACTTGACCAACAGTCTGCGGTCTGTTTTCCTTTCGTTGTGAACCTTTTAGCTCCTAGTCATAGCGAAATCTATATCTTTCAACTATTTTTATTCAATTTATTATTTAACCAAGATTCTTTTCTAGGAAATTGAAGTTGAAGTCGAACTAACTGCAAATCACTATGGAAGATTTGAAATGTTCCTCTGTCCGAATAACAATCCTCGATACGAAGCAACTCAAGAGTGCTTTGACAAATATCCCCTGTTCATATCAGGAACTAGGGAGCACCGATATCTGATACCAAGTGAGGCTAAGAAAAAGGATATTTTCCGATATAGAGTTAGGCTACCGCCATATGTTACATGCACTCAATGCGTCCTACAATGGACCTACTACACCGGAAATATGTGGGGAACTTGCGACAACGGAACAGAAGCAGTTGGCTGTGGAAAACCTGGTAAATTATTCACAATGAGTTTAAATAACTAATCATTAATGAATTAATTTAAAAAATAATAATAATAATACAAAATTTTGTTCCAAATAGAAACTTTCAGAAATTGTGCTGATATCGCTATAGTTTCAAATACAGGAGGTGGTCTTCCTCCTGCATTTGTAAACAACAAATCACCATTCCTGCTATACTATCGCGATTATCGTGCACCATCTACAAACAATGTCTTCCCACTGGTTGTTCGGTAAGTTATAAATAAAGTGCTGCTTACGCCACTTACAAGAGTTGGAAATGGGTTTCATTTAAATTTCATTTGCCACCATATTTAGCTTTTGTATACAAGCTTCTTTTTTTGTAATATAATAAACATATATAGTAATGTAGCCAAGTAGTAAGTTATAGGTTTCAAGTTCATATACATATTACTGTAATATTACGAATTATATTTACACAGATTTTACTTATTTTTTTTGCCAAAGTTTCATAAATCAGTAGTATTTTTACCATTACAAAACATATGCATTAACATTTGAACAAAGCTCATAGTTACCATTGTAGTGAATATTTTCAATTTTTTTTAATTTGGTTGTGGATGTATATTTTTGGGCTAATAAATACCATTTTTCATAAATATATTGCTTTTTATTTATTTTTATTAATTTCATATTCATATCGTAAGTTTGGTACAAAAATAGGGTGTTTTAAACAACATTTTTTATATAAAAATATTAATTTATGTCGAATTCTTGGTGTTATAATAAAACAAAAAATTGCGTGTTGTTGAAATTGTAAATATTAAAATTAGTATTGACGTATTATTTAGCAATTTCGCCCCCTCAAACTACTTCCACTTCTACTATTCGCAATGAAGCTCTCTCGGCCACCTCACTAATACCTGACCAAACACACAGTATTTCCTCGCTCTACAACAAATTATTCGCTCTACAACAAATGGCAGAGTATGACCCGGACCAAATGATATGGTCTACTCCAGCTTAGCCAGGGTGTGATCCTTCGCGCTCCCATCACTACGTTTCTTTTACCATAGGACAGGAGTGGCGAACCTGTGGCACTCGTGCCAAAACTGGTGTGAATGAAAAATTTTCTGCCACTCGAGAATTCTTTGGTGTAGCATTTACGAACACCGAAGCAGCACTTCTATAATACTCTTCTTCTTCTTTAACGGTCTTACCGCAGAGAATTTTCCGAGCAGGCTCATCTTCACTCAAACGAGCTAAGTATATGCCCTGCCCACCGGAGCCTACCGAGCTTTATTTTCTTCACAACATCTATGTCGCGATAGCGCTCGTAGATCTCGTCATTGTAGAGTCTCCGGAATCGTCCTTCCTCACATACGGGGCCAAAAATCCTCCGAGGTACTTTCCTCTAGAACACTCCCAAGAACCTCAGCAACTTTATAAAAAGATGTTTTTTGGCACGTATACTGAAAAAGGTTCGTGGCCCCTGCCCTAAGCCACACATTGTTTTGCAATGCCCACATGTTTAGTTTTTGAATACACTGCAAGGCGAATGATGCAATGGTCGATGATGACTATCTGATTCAAATACCTATTCATGACTGTCCAATTATATGATCATCATTTATGTGAGACACCGCAAGCAGTAGAGTCAGTACTCCTTTATGCAGACGATATGAAGATTGTCGCCCGCATACGCTCTCAATCGGACTGTGTCCTACTCCTGGATGAACTTAAGGTATTTCTTGAATGGTCTAAGGGCATTGATCTGGAGCTATGTAATTCTAAATCCAATGGAAAACTTCCTGAATATGCATCCATTGTTTGGTCTCCATATTCGAATGTGCATGAAGATCGAATCTAGGCTGTCCAGAGAAATTTCTCGAGATATGCTGTAGGCAAGTTAAACTGGGCATCGCAGGCTCGATGTTAGCGTTATTACTATAATATTGATACTATGGCTCACGAAAACTTCAGGAGCTTCACAAGAGCCGCAATTGTGCTTCTTCAACAACAAACTATAAGCGCTTCGCTCCAATGACATGCCTGTGTTAAAAGGAGGGGAATTGGGATATAAATAAAGGCTGGAGTACAATGATTCCGTTCCCTACCTATTTTTTTTTAGAGTGTAATGTCTAACAAGCTCTAGTCGGAAGGAAGATAGTGAGAGAAGTTTAGGAACGAACTGTGTCAGCCGCGATATTTTATTCTACTTACTCCTACAACAATTACTACCGCGCCTCTGACATTGGGGCATCGAGAAACAACTCGCTGGAGTGCTTTGCCTCCCGAAACGAGTTGAATCTCATCAACCAACCAATGACATTCGCTTGGGGGAGCGAGGAAGGGCTTGGAAGGGCTATGACAGGAGGAATCAGGAATGTAAAGAGGGAAGAAGAAAGAAGGAAAGCTATAAAGTTATGTAGGCGGGGAAAGTGGGAAAAGAGAAGGGCCCTGGTGCTGCCGGGACTCGAGACCGGTACCTCTGGGATGGCCTTACTTCCTAGACCGAGGACAGGTTAGTCTATTCCTCATGAGCAGCGCTGCTCTACGTCATTCAGGCTCGTTGGAGTAGATCAGTCTGCCAATATTAGTACCGAGGCCACATATTCTTCCTCGGTACACCCATGGCTCTTGGATTTCCCAAGAAAAACCAGCAGTACTCATTTCTTGAAGGAATTATTTCCCCTCCAAGTAGCTTCAAACCTAGTACTCGCAAAGACCAAGTCCATACTTGCTGCTCTTTCTATCATCCGTTGTCCATTGTCATTATTGTTCGCATACAAGCTATGGGTACCAAGTCATCATAGTTTTGCGGTCATGAAACCTCTCCGAGCACATGGTCTTATATGATAGCTGTAACATAGCCATAATCAACTTTATGTAATATACATACTATTCCCTGTTTATCGCATCAATTGGATGGTTGCCCTTACATCATTTTACTTAAGATAGAACGTTAGCTAGCTAGCTTTGTATCGTGTGCTTAGTATAGGATGCAAAAGTCCTATGATCGAATTTTTAAAATGTTAAGCTATTTTTGTTGCTGTAATCCTTCTTCACTACTCCGATGGTCACCGACCCTTATGTATCAATGTTATCTGCCATTGAAACAAAGTGATGCTACTGCAATAAATCTAAAAAATTGTTTTATAAATTAAAACTTTTAATTAAATTTGCTTTGCACTAAATAAAAACAAATCCTCAGTATTTACATCGATTTTTATAATATAAATAAATTATCATAATTCTAAATTTAAAATTTCCTACAATAACATGCATATCCTCCGGTGCTAGATTCTCACTTATTTTGCATACTTTTGGGATTCTATCAACGATGGCCTGCACAATCTTTTAATTTTTATATAATTTTAAATAAAATCATGGATTTTACTATAAATATAAATATAAGCTACATATAAACATTTATACACATCTGTACTCAAAACCCACGAAACTGAGTACAAATATTGCGAACAATGTAATTTGTACGGTAGGCACAAGGTATGTTTTCATCTTCGATCCAAACTCCGCCGTTTTTAGATCTTTGTCAATGGTTGCATTGGTTGCCTTAACGACGGGATTCACTGGTCCTGCTGAGTTTTTGCTGCTTGTACGTGATAATTGAGGCTTGCTTTTGTTATCTACCAGCTGAGCAATATCACCTGGTTGGAGGTGAGGATCGTACAAAGTGGGATACCGGGCCCATGTCTTAAATAAGCAGTACATTAGCTGCTTCATAGAATACTCTGCATCTCCATGCGGACGCCATCCTTTACGACCTTGAAATGCAAGTTGTTAAAAAGTAATATTAAAAATCCTTTTTGGAATTTTTGTTTTTTTTTAAGTCTAAAGCCATGTCCGCGATTATATGTGTGTGGTTTGGTGAAATTATAACCAACTTAAGGGACAGAAAGACATATTGTAACTATGTATATGAATTTGTCTATTAGGGCTTCGGACTTAAACTGCTTTTTTAATATGTGAAATATTGAAGTGTTATCAAGAAAGAAATAGAAAAGGATTATTTATTTTTAAGACTCGCCTTTTAGTCTAGTTTCTGCAAGGGCCCTTTCATATTCAAATATAGAAATATCAGGGCAATGTTTTTGTTTATCATTTCTAAGTATTCTGGCCAGAAACTCCGGCTGAAGTTTCAAAGGATCCGTTTCTTCTAAACCAGCATTATATCCATTCCGCCGTTGACAAACATAAAAAGTTTCAGGACTTTTTCTATCATCCATACATAGATACTGAACCAAGAACTCCTTAACCGGCAATAAGCATTCAGAAATGTAAAATATAGTAGCTTTTCGTGTTATATGATGCTGAAGAAAGGCATAGTATTCGAGTCCAATTTTATACGTCTTTCTTGTCATTTCTATTCTTATGGCACTGGTAAGTTTTGTTTTAATATCTTCATCAAGCTCCGCCACTCGTTCCGCTATCTTAGTAGATACGTAATTTAGAAAAACTCCCAAATCTTCTAAGCACCTCTTCGGAGTTTGTCCTTCACAGGAAGGCTTTTCTGATCTTGCACTAATAACATTTAAAATCTTTGCTTCTTTCCGGTACGAGGGAGAATTTTTATAAAGCACTTCTGCCGGCCGAATGAAAGTGTCCTTTTTTACCAACTTTGAAAGTTCCGGATTTCTAGCTGAATGAGAGAGAAATCTCTCTTTAGTAATCGTTTTCTGTGATCCTGATGATGAAGATCGTGATGTTTGGACAGATATATCAGATATTGAACCTCTATGCATTTCGTCAATTTCAGAAGTTAAGGCTTCCATCAAGTCTATATTTATTGACAAAGAAGCCACCGCAGGCGTTTCATTATTATTTTCAGGTACAATATCAGATTTTCTAACATCCTCCTTGTCTGGTGTCGACACAGTATCGTAAAAATCGCATGACGAAATACTTTGCTTAAGTTTCTTTAAAGTAGCCTCAAATACCCTTTCCTGCAGCTCGATCTGTTTAAGTTGCTCCATTAGGACTTCCTTCAATAAATGATGATCTTCGTGCTTAAGGTAACAATATCGTTCATCGGCTTCTACTAACTTCTTGAGCACATCAATATCGTCACCACTCAATCTACCATCTTCTGGCGTTTTTGAATTATTGGGGGAATGTTGATGTAATAGTTTCTTGAAATTACTAAGCATATGCGAACTGTATGTGTTATGCACTGGAATATTGGGGTTGATCTCTTCACTGGTATCATCCTCGATAGGATCTGGTTCTTTATGTAATAACTTGCAAAGAGACATGTCTCTTTTCCACAGCCTTTGTTTATACTTTCGAGGGGCCAACTTTAAAGTCGGCGAAGATTTAGTCTCAAAGCAATCATAAAAGGAATCGCTTATGTCCGTTCTTATATCTTCTCTTGCCGAGTAAGCATAAACTGAGGAACTTCTACTAGAAACTGAATGCAATGAGTCGCTACTAGCTCCTATTATAACATAGGATTTGTTTCCTTGCAATTCTTTGAATTCATGCTCTGAAGACTTACTTTCTACAGCTTCTATCACTGGCTGTGGCTTGCCAACTGAAGTATACGATTTTGGTTTATCAAAAACATCAATTGAATCCTTAATGGAACGAGTACTGATAATTGGTCGAACAAGTTCGTTTTTAACTAGCGCACGTGCTACTACTGCTGCTTCACTTTTCATTTTGGAACCCCTTCTTATTGGTAATTGTCTTTTATTTAAAGTTTTATTTGGCGTTGATTCTACTGTCATTATAACGTCATTGACAAGATTACGTTTTATGTTAACTGTTTTAAATGGTGTCCGTGGTGCAGGCGGGCAATTCCTTTTAATAGGAATTTTCACATTACTCCTTTTCTCTTTGGGATTTTGGACCTTTTTCAAAACAATATTCAAATCGTTCTTAGTACTCTTCGGGATATGATCACTAACACCAATTTTTTTGCGATTTTTACTTGCCATATTTTTATTTTTTTTTTTTCTTCTTTTTATTTCAACTTGCGATGATTTTGCCAACAGAACTGTTTTTTACACGTATATGAAGGGATTACTGGGGAAGTACAAAGCCCTGTATTCCAACATCGAATCAAATGACATTGGTTTTTGACTTAAGAAGCCAAGTGTACTTATTTTTTCTTTTTTGGTTTACCTAAAAATATGGGATAAACTAGTATACTCATCCTCTGCGGATGCTGGACCTAAGAATATTTGGGAGGGCAATGTTTAACTTTTGGTCAAGGTTACACTAG
Organism: Thereva unica; assembly: GCA_949987705.1. NCBI lineage: Eukaryota > Metazoa > Arthropoda > Insecta > Diptera > Therevidae > Thereva > Thereva unica. Next base: position 79,778,159 of record OX465284.1, on the reverse strand, counting down.
CCCCAAGACGCTGTTACCATTCTTTAGAGTACTAATATTCTTTCCCTTGACCTGATCTTCATAAATATGGTCTCGCAAGTTAAATAGAGGTTTCTCTGCTAGGTAAACTGAGGTGTGCGTAAAGTGCATTTCGATGTCGTCTTATCTCTTCCTTGTGACCCTCTCTTTTAGGATACGATGAAGCTTTGGAATCACCCCTTGTACTACTAGTCCGTCATGTCGTTTAAGTCATGGTGCAATGTATAGTAGCAAGCTTGATCTGAAGGAAAAGTAGAAAGAATATGTTAGGGATCTGGAGGGTGCATGAGTAGATGTCGATGAACCTTACGTTTGAGTTCGGAAACACCAACTGCAGAAGACAACTCCACAATCGAGTTGCTCTGTTTATAAACGAATTTCTGTTTATATACGAACGATGGCTGTATTGTGTGGGGTAAGCCGAATTGGCTAGTCATGTGTTGTGGGAAAAAAGTCGACGTGTAGGAAGGAGGCTCAGGAGGAATAGGATTTTCGGAGAATTTTTTTCCGAGGACCTGCTCGAAATGCCAGGTAAGCGTCCATGCTTCCGATCAGTACATGAGGACTGGGGCGGGTTCGTGTATGGCGAACGACGATAACCGAACGAAAAGAAATTGAAGTCGAAAAATTTTGTCGACAAAAATTTTAGCGTTCGCATAGGTCGAAAGAAAAAAAATTGTTCGTGTCCTAATGCAAAAACTCGATAACCCAAAAGCTTTCGAGTGCCTTTCGTCGGCTTCAGTCGAAAATTTTTAATTTTTTCGACTTACGCGAACCCGAGACGAAAAAAAATTTTCGTTTTCGACATACACGAACCGGCCCCTGGTTTTATTTTGTATAACTTAAATTTTATACTGCTGCTTATTCTTTTAGACTTAAAATATTTCAAGATACTGTAGTATGTTTTGTTAGCTAGCAGTATTCTTCTTTTAATTTCCGGAACAATTAATTTAAATTGTTACTTTGAGTTCCTAAATAGGTAAACTCGCTTTACGGATTCTATGTTCTAATAATAATAACAATAGAACTACCCTTCTAACACAGAAGGCGCACTTCTCAGCTGGGCTGAGAAATATTTACACCTGCCCCGGAGCTCAGCTAAGGCATGCAAACATAAAATAACAAATAGGAAATACAAAACACTCTAACAAAGAAGCATGCAACAACATTAAAAATAATCGTATCCGTTCGTACTTGCCATTATTGGTATTAGAATAGTTAGTGTGCAAGAGAGGTACACTGCTCAAGTTGTAATTACTCACTCTAAACGCCGTATGGCTTCGTCCACCTTGTCATGCAGTAGCCGATGAACGAATATAACGTCAGCAATCTCACGACGCTTATGCAGCTGCTTAAGCTGAGTAATTGAAGCCTGTTTTCATAAGGCGGGAGGGTAAGTGGGCCATTCCAAGGGAGGTGACTGAGTACGAAACGAACAAACTTCCTTTGAACCGATTCGACTCTTCCAACTTGTGAGGAGTAGGGAGGAGACAATACCTGAGAGGCTTGTTGAATTCCTTGGACCACTTTTTTATAAATCCCAGGACTAAACTCTCCTTGATTGATATATAATTGTTGTGGGTGGAAAAATCCATCTTACTTTTAAACCTGACCCCCGGATCGATCACAGAGTTAACGTAGAAGACTAAGTTGTTAACCTCACATTAGTAATATTAAGTACCAGGTAGTTGTTAGAACAAGAAGGTGCTTAGATCAACTTATAAAAGTTTGCAGTCCTCTATACTTCTTATATGACGGTAGAGTTTAATGTCATCAGCGTAAATAAGGATTTTACAGTTCTTTAACAAGGCAACAATGGCATCAATTGAAAGAATAAAAAGAAGAGGACCAAGGTGGCTGCCTTGAAGGACACCAGAGAACGCATCAATGTTTCTAGACTTGGCTCCGCGGAATAGAACTTGGTAGATCCTGTCGGTTAAGTTCGACTGAAACCATTCCACAAGGTCATACGGAAAGCCTTTTTTTCAGTTTGAGAACTATAAAGGAGTGGAAAAGCTTGTCAAAAGCCTAACTGAAGTCAGTGTAAACACAGTCGGTTTGGCATCCGGTTTGGAAGGTGTGGTAGTGAATCGTGTGATTTCGTGATTGTGATTCACGCGGATTATGATTCTCCGAAGAGAAATATTAAACGTCTGTTCTGAAATTTTTTTATCCGAGGCTTCCCTATACACCTCAAGTAATGTTTTTTTTAGATAATTGTGATTTTTGATGATTTTTGGGGTTCGAGTTCTGGGTAAAAAAAAGTCAGAAAAAATTTCATAATTCTCTTCGGAGAATCAGCATCCGTTGCTATTTTAAATTTTAGATTCACCCCCACCCCAGGGGGTAAGATTTATGTGCAAACGATTCCACCCCCAAGTTAAGCAACTTTTGTTTGAAACTTTTTTTCATGAAAAACCTACCCTTCAGGAAATATCGGACCGTTGCCGCACTTTTGTCGCATCCTGAATATAGGAGTCGGAGTATGATATAAAATTTAAAAAAAAAATGGAATCGCAGCAGCAAATTTGCCGCTCTGGTATAAACCACGAAATTCTGCCCTACAAATAAATATCGAAAGTGTTTAATTGGTCCACACATTGCGAGGAGTGCGGTATCAAATGCAGAGTGTTTCTATTCTGCAGGTGACAGCTTTTTGGAATAAAAAACTTGAGGTTACCAGATATGACTGCTAAATTATTCCAACACACTTTCGATAGTATAGTCACTCTCTAGACCATATTTGAATTCCAAAATTTGGGAGGGTACTTGGCATTGGGTACAATTTGGCTTAATTAAGGGGTAGTTGACCCTGGAGCCCATATTAATCCGGATATTTGTGCTAGAACCGATGATCGGGAGGGAGAAGAGCAGGACGACTTAGAAATAGGTGGACGGATGGCGTACTAATAGATATACGGAAACTTCGTATAAGAAATTGGAGCGAGCTAGCAAGAGCGTGGAGACGACTGGAAGAGGAGACTTCGAGAGCCCCGAGTCCTGCAAGGCACTGACATATAGAGGCACTGGCACTGACATATATGTGTCAGTGCTGCAAGGTTGTAGCGCCATTTAAAAAGAAGATCTGAAAGAAGCTTAAAGCTACTCCACTTCTGTTTAACTTCTTGGAAAACGCGGGCTGTCAGATCTGCTAGCTGGTATGCGGCTTTTTTGGTTTCGCTGTTGCTATTGCTAATGATTCATCCTCAAGATCAGCAAATACACCTGCTAAAGATCGCTCTAAGGCAGTGGCGGGCAAACCTACACAGCTAAAGAAATGCATTTGTGTAAAAGCTATCAAAAGCTTTCTAAAGCTTCACACTGTTATCCAGTATATGAGCACAAAGTCGCTCAAAATACGCTCCCACTCCCATGAAGTCTTAAGCCTGATATGCTTTTTTGTGTATATTCGAGTCATTTGACTTCGTATACATATTCAGAGCTTTAAAGCTCATTTGCCCGCGGGCATAGGAATGCCCAGCACTGCTCTAAGGCAACTCCACGAGCGGGCTGCAGCCGTATAATTTTCACCTAAGGAGGACCTCCCGTACATTGTCCAACAGCTGTGCGAATGATTTGTCCGTGACTCCGGTCAACGATACCTGAATCGCTTGTGGAAGCCTATGGGTGTGTTTCAAATTCCATCAATTATTGCAATCACTCCATCACATCAAATATATCCCATATTCCATCACAACGTCCTGCCTGATAAAGCCTTCGTCGAACGCCGAGCTGTTGCTCGTTAATGTAGTAAGAGCCAGAAGAAGTAGGACTTCTCGAGTTGTTTCTTTTCCGAGACGGTACTTGCCAAAGTTGCATTAAATAAAAACAAAGCTTCAATATATACATCGATTTTATAACATAAATAAATAAAGTATCATAATTCTACATTTAAAATTTCCTACAATAACATGCATATCCTCCGGTGCTAGACTCTCACTTACCTTGCATACTTTTGGGACTCTATCAACGATGGCCTGCACAATTTATTAATTTGATACAATTTTAAATAAAATCATGGCCTTTACTAAATATGAATATTTAAGCTCATACATTTACAAACATCTGTATTCAAAAGCTACAAAACTAAGAACAAATATTGCGAACAGTGTAATTTGAACGGTTGGCACAAGGTATCTCTTCATCTTCGATCCAAATTCCGCAGTTTTTAGATCTTCATCAATGTTTGCATTGTATTCGTCTTCTTCCCTTGTTGCCGTAACGATCGTTTTCACTGATGCTCTTGAGTTTTTGCTGCTTGTACGAGATAAATGAAGCATGCTTTTGTTTTCTACCAGTTGAGCAATATCACTTGGCTGAAGGCGAGGATTGTACAAAGTGGGATACCGGGCCCATGTCTTAAATAAGCAGTACATTAGCTGCTTCATAGAATATTCAGAATCACCATGCCTACGCCATTCTCTTTTATGACCTTTAAAATGTAAGTGGTTAAAGATTATTATTAAAAAGTCTAAAGCCATGTTTACGATATATGTATGAGGATTGGTGAAATTATAACCAACGTCTCTTAATGCTATATTCTAATTTACATTTACATCCCAAAAATAAAGTAGATATGCAGCTCTGGCGCTCTTTCATCATACAGAAAGTTGTATGCTTTATTTCGTTTCGTGCAACAGAGAGAAAAGCTCCAGAGTTCCACTTCCACTTTGACTTTGGGATGTAAATGGGCCTTTAGACTTACAACTACTTTTTAAATGGAAAGTGATACCAATAAAGAAATAGAAAAGGATAATTTATTTTTAAGACTCACTTTTTAGTCGACTTTCTTCGAGAGCGGTTTCATATTCAAATATAGAAATATCGGGGCAATCTTTTGGTTTATCAGTTCTAAACATTTTTGCCAAAAGCTCTGGCTGTGTACGAAGTTTCGAAAAATCCATTTCCTCCAAATCAGCATTATATCCGTTCCGGGGTTGAAAAACGTAAAAAGTCCCAGCACTTTTTATATCATCCATACATAGATACTGAACCACAAACTCCTTTACCAACAATAACCTTTCAGGAATGAAAAAGATGCTAGCTTTTCGTGTTATATGACGCTGGCAGAAAGCATAGTATTCTAATTTAATTTTATACTTCTTTCTTAGTCCTGTTTTGACGGTACTAACAAGTTTCCCTTTTATCTTTTTATCAACATCCGCTTCCTGTTCTTTTACCTTAGCAGATACATGATTCAAAAAATTTCCCAAATCTTCTAGGCAGGTCTTCGGAGTGGGTCCTTTGCCGTAGGCCTTTTCTAATCTTGCACTAATAACGTTCAAAATTTTTGCTTCTTTCCGATGCGTGGGAATGTTTTTAAAAACTACTTCGACTTCTTGCTGCCTATTGTAAGCATCCTTCTTTACCAACTTTGGAACCTTCGCATTTCTGGCTGATTGAGAGAGAAATTTCTTTTTCTCATTATTCTGTTCCTCTTTAGTCATCGGAGGTTTGACTGCTGCTTTCTGTGGTACTGGTGGTGCAGATTTTGGTTTAGGCATAGAAAACATATCAGATATTGATCTCCTAGGCATGTCGTAGGAGTAATCTTCAGTTTCAGGAGTCAAAGCTTCCATCAAGTCTACATTTATTGACAAAGGTGTAATAGTCACCTTAAACTTGTCATCATTATTTTCCGGAACAGTATCGGGTTTGATAGCATCCACCTTATCTGGCACAGGATTGGAAGCATCGCATGACGAAATACTTTGCTTAAGTTTCTTTAAAGTAGCCTCAAATACCCTTTCCTGCAGCTCGATCTGTTTAAGTTGCTCCATTAGGACTTCTTTCAATAAATGATGATCTTCTTGCCTAAGGTAACAATACCTTTCATCGGCTTCTACTAACTTCTTTAGCACATCAATATCTTCGCCACTCAATCTACCATCTTCTGGCTTCTTTGAAGTATTGGGTGAATGTTGATGTAATAGTTTCTTGAAATTATTAAGCATATGCGCACTGTAGGTGTGATGTACTGGAATATTAGTTTGGATCTTCTCTTCGCTGATATTATCCTCTCCACGGTCTGGCTCTTCGTGTAATAACTTAGAAAGAGACAGATCCCTTTTCCACAGCCTGTGCTTATCTTTTCGAGAGAACAGCTTTAAAACCGATGAGGATCTAGACTCAAAGCAATCATAAAAGGAATCAATGTCCGTTCTTAAATCTTCTCCTCTCGAGCTGACATAAAGTGACGAACTTTTGCTAGAAGCTGAATGAAGTGACTTACAACTATCGGCAATATCCACAAAGGATACTTTTCCTTGCAATTGTTTGAATTCGTGCTGCGACGGTTTACTTTCAACAGCTTCTACCACCGGCTGTGGTATATCAACTGAAGTATTCAAATTTGGCCTATCAAAAAAATTTATTGTATTTTCGGTTTCTTCCTTAATGGAACATCTGCTGATAGCTGGACCAACAAGTTCGTTTTTATCTATTGTTCGGGCTACTACTGCTGCTTCACTTTTCATTTTGGCACCCCTTCGAATCGGTATTGGTCTTTTGTTTAAAGGAATTTTATTTGGAGGTGATTCTACTGTCATAATAACGTTATTAACAAAATCACGTTTTATGTTAACTGTTTTAAATGGAGTCCGTGGCGAAGGATTGGAAGGTGAACAGTTCCTTCTGGTAGGAAGTTTCACATTATTTTTTTTCTCTTTGGGATTTTGAACCTTTTTCAAAACAATATTCAAATCGTTCTTAGTACTCTTAGGAATATCATCACTAACACCAATTTTTTTGCGATATTTACTTGACATATTTTTTTATTTCTTTTTATTTCAACTTGGAATGATTTTGCCCACAGAACTATTTTTTACGCGTGTATGAAGAGATTGCTGGGGAAGTACAAAACGAAGCCCTTTGTTCCAATATCGAATCAAATGACATTTGTTTTTGACTTAATAATCGAAGTTCACTTAAAATTTTTTTGCGGTTTACCTAGAGATATGGTGTTTTATAATAAAACATTGTTAGCAAATGTATCATTGTTTACAAAAATTTCTCTTTTCCCTAAAAAGACAGCAATAATTAATATCTGAAGTTAATATTGAGGTTTGCAAATGAAATCATTCTTTGAAACTAAACGATCATCGTAGGCTTACGGGATGTACCAAAACAAAATGCCTCACTTCTTTTCGAGATGTCTGAAAAACAATCCCGAGAATATTATTTTGTTAACTCATATTAATATTACCCATCGCGCAAAAATACGCTGCTAATACGATATGGATATGTGCCAATCCATGAAGAAAAATACCAGCTCCTTATTGTTCTTTCAGTAAGATATTACGTCCAAGGAGCACCGCGGCGTCAACTTACTACATATTGTACTCTTAGCAGTACGTGTACCTCACATTTCGCTATAGCAAGCCGAAGACAGAGAATGTGAACAGCAACATCGTCGTGGTCGAGGCACAGTCTTTAAGTGGAGTCTTCCACCCTTCAGATTCTCCTGAGGTGCCAATTTAGAACGCAGTGTTTGTCGACCAAGCCCTAATGTATGTACTGACCAGGTGGGGCTTCCAATGTTCAGTGTATTTCACCTGAGTCCAATTCATCTAGTGCCTTTTTCATGAAACTGGTGGGTACCCAATAGCCCCATCAGCAAGAGAAAAAGCAGTGCGTTTTTATTGACCGCGAAGTTCTAATGGCCCGGGACCAATATAAGGATGACCCGGTTAAAAGTACTTATCTCATACGCATACCCATACTGATTTGGACTTGGTTTGCGGGAATTTATGGCTTTGATTGCTAGTTAGGATAAAGATCGGCTTGTTAGCATAGCCTCTACCTAAATTTGCACAGATTTATGCCAATATAGTGGACATCTCTGCTTGAAAGATAATAGCTGAGTCGCTCAAGCTAGAAAATTTATTACACCTAGGGCTTTCACCCAAAATCCGGAACGCACACCTGCACCTCTATTGGAGCTATCCCAAGTTTTAGTCTACAAGCCCTACTTTGTTATATCTAGGCTGGCGCCACAAATGCCATCAGCTGGACAAGGTGCAGAACCACGACATCAAACTCACTGGCGAAGGGGTACCCTTTGGCTCTCCACAGACTCCTCAAGCCTCTGCAGGAATGTGGCAGACTTCGCAAAATTTTATCGCTTTACAATATCGACTGTTCCACTGAAATTACAAACCTTCTGCCTACACGACAACTCTTTGCGCGCACAACACAAGACTAGCCAACTCGACTCACCCTACACACTAGCCCTCCTGTTCGCGCACATTACGGTTTAGAAGTTCCTTTATAAATAGAACAACTTGATTGTAGAACTGGCTTTTGCAGTCGGCGGTGTTTCCGAACTCATATAGCATCATAGTTGAAATGCAAGGTTTATCGACATCTACTCAAGCACCTTCCAGACCTCTATTCAACCTTTTCTCTTCTATCCTTCAAATTAAGCTTACTACTAGACATGATTTGAACGACGTGACTGACTAGTAGTACAAAGGATGACTCCTAAGCTTATTATTACCATATAAAAAAGAAAATCCCTGTACTATTCGCTAGTTCACTAGGGAAAACTCAGGGTAGACCCCTAGGCTTAAATTTTGAGATTTTTGCAGCCGACAATTGACTTCGAAAGGACAATGGGCAAAACATTATGGGAGTTGGGCCTGCTGACCAATACACATGAGATATTGTTTTTGTGATAGGTCATAACACACAACTAACGAGAAAAATAAAAAAAAAAATTTAAACGTACCGGGTTGTAATTCACTCTCGCATAGGTACATAGAACTTTTATTACGCCCTATAGTCGAAATACACTTATTATTATTTTTGTAACAGGTATATTGTGTTATTATAATTCCATGTGGCTCTATGTGGTTAGAATTAGTGACTTTAGTAATATTTTAAAGTAATATTCTTTCACTCCTATTGAAAAACATTTAATAATTGCAAAATATTTGACATAATCAAATAAAACTTTTCGACGTAGCTGTACAAGAACCCGGCACATTTGATTTTTTTTATTATTTTTCTCGTTAGTTGTGTGTTAAGACCTATCACAAAAATAATATCTCATGTGTATTGGTCATTAGGCCCAATTTGTCCATTCTCCTTTTGTATAAAAAACATTTATTAAAAAGAAATAAATAATATTATTCGGATGATGACATCCACGCAGGCACTTTGCGGGGCCCAAGGCTAAAATATGATTAAGGACATTGAAATTCCAAAATATTTAAAAAAAAGTTTTATGTACTTTTAAACCCTGTGGTAAGAATAAGTTCATTCAGAACTTCAGAACGAGCGACCTGTTCTTGATTTCCGAATAGACCAAAGTTACATAATGTAGCCTAGAACGGAACAGGTCTTAGGGTACTGGTTATTATGGATACGAAATCGGTACGCGAAGTTCATCTCGGTCGTTGGTATTTTTCATATAACCGCTTTACACATACATATATGTAAGCATTTTTCTGCCCTAAATTAAGTGAAAGAGGAAACGCGCAAAGTGGAAACGCAAATTGGAATCGGAATGCATGTTCATGTGACAAAGAGAAAAGCATAAATTGCTGTGCGATAAAAGAGCTTCAAATTGCGTTTCCGCTTTTCGTTTCGTTTGGGATGTAAACGGGTATTTTTAGGTTGAAATTTATATCCCATGTAAGTTACATGAGTATTTGCAATCTGTACCAAGCAGAAATCGAGTAATACATAAGCTAAGGCAGGATGCAGGTATAGAACAACCCTTCGTTGAAAGTTATCAGTAATGCCAAAGCAACGATTAGCACATTTGCCCAAATTTTTATTCCATTTTCAAACTCCGTGACACAAAAAATTTGAACAGTTCTGCGCACCTCGTTGCCAAATTTTATAAATATTGTAATGAAGCTGCGGACATATAGTGCCCTGCATATTCATCGCGCCGCCAAGCAAAACAAGTCGAAAACTCAAACTTTTCGAACAATCTGTTGAGAAGAAACCAATCAACCAGGAAAGCTTTCATGCTGCGTTTTGAATTTATTTCTCGTACCTATCGCAAGCAGCTCTCGAGTAGTTTTCGAATCGAGAATGGTCCGAGAAAGCGAGCCGTCGAGAAATTATTTGCAAGGCAGCTTCGTTTTTAGTTTTACGCAGTATATTGAGTTGGATGCGATTCGTTATCGGCACGAGAAAGCAATTCTATATCTTGCTCCGCTTTCAATTCGATTACGAGACTTCGAATCGTTCGTCTTCTCGAATCGTTTCCGAATTGAAATGTTTGCAAGTAAGTTGTGCATACCTGCCTCAGACATGTCCATACTTAATAACTGTGAGATAGTTAAAGTAAACTTAAAAAAATTCGTTTAAATGTTTGCGACGCACTCAAGCGCCTAGAACAAATGAGTGAGCGCTACGCCGATCAACTTCTGAAACGAGTAGTGCAGAAGAACAAAATATGTTCGATTCTTCGTCAACCCTTTAATTATGTATGTTAGAAAATTATCATTTTACCGATACAAGCTATTTTGCTAAATGGGCTTTTGTCCCGATTCCGAAGTCAAATACCCCTATGTGCATCGCTCAGTTCTATTAAGAATGGACTATCAAGGAGGGCTTTTCTGTGATATTTTGTGATCAAATTACGTTTTTCACTTGAACTATGTATTTTATGTAGATTTACTAATTTATCTCGATAATAATTTAAATTAAAACAATATATACAAATTTTGTTTTTATACTTTTTCAGCGATCAGATTTGTTTACCAACTCAACTGTTTCGACGATTACCTGGAATGGAAGACTGGTGTCAAACAAATTGTCTGAGATATCCACCGAATTGTCCTGAAACTGTTTGTCATTGCCCGTGAGTACAAAAACACAATTCATCATTGCAGCGTTAAATTGATAACACATTTTTTTACAGTCAAACATGTGAGGCAATAGGCGAATTAGAGGGTCGGGAAGGAGCAGATGTATATTGCCTGGATGCTTGCCTTAATTACCCATCAAAATGTCCTTCTGAAAGATGTAGATGTTACTAGGACTAGAAACTATTATAGACAACCATTAACCACATTGATTTTTGAATTCATCGAACATTTTTAGGAAAAAAATAAATGTGAAAATAAAACATTATTAGAAATTTTTTTTTTTCAATATTTTTCTAGTACCCAAATTTAAACTTTGGAATTAATTTACAGTTTAAGGATGCTAAAAATTAATTCAAAGCAAGCGAGAGGTCTTCAGCATTGTCAAAAAATTAAAAATATTAGGAGCAATTCCCACTGTAGGGAATCGAATAAATTTTTGGTATATCCCTAAATTTTTGTTAAGTTTATTTATTTATCACAAAAAAACGTTTTTTTAAAAAATGGGCATTGATTTGGAATTACCCCCTCTTAATTTGCGCACAGCATCTCGAGAATTAACCCAAGAAGAATTGGAACTTTATAAGTGGAAGGGCACCCTTAGTGCTGTTAAGCAATCAGAAATTAATTTGCTCAATTTATATCTTAGAAAGGTACGCCTCGTAAAATTACGCAAATTTATTGATGAAGCGCTGGCGAAAATGAAGAGGCCTTCACATCATGGCAATAAGGATCAAGAGACAAATATAGTTACTGTAACTGCAGATCAAAGAAAAAAGGAACTATTAGATTTAGCAAAGAAGAAGGGTAACGAATATTCAAAAATGAATCGATTTCACGAATATCATCAACTTGACCAGCCAAAGAAAGTTAGTTCTAGGGGAAATTTAAGTAATGGTGAAGGATATGTTTACTCACGTCACTACGGTAATATGCTATCCGAAAGAAACATATCAAAAATTCAATCCAAAAAGTTCAAAAATAGATCGGACGGTTCTGGCGCTTGGAGCAAGAAACGACATCAAATAGAATATGGAAATTACACCAGCATGAGAAATAAACTATTGCGCAAGGAAGCACAGGGCCAATTCGATGAAGAATATAGTGAATTGCTTTTAAAATGTATAAATTTTGAAAGGCAACATTTACAAGTACAAGGCTATCTTGAGAAGAAACTTTTAGCTCATCCGCATTTAGTCAATAATTATAAAAATATGATAGAAGGATTAATTTCACAACATAGCGAATTCTCAATGGATGAACTGCCTATGCAAGAAGTTTTTGATGATACAGAAACATTTGTAAAAGGTGGTACTACAAAAGTGAGAAATTGTATATCGGAAGAACAATCTGAAAGTGTAATAAATTGTTATTCATATGAGAATGATAATAAACAAGATAACACTTATGAGGTTGTTGAACAGGAAGAGAGTGTTTTAAAATTTGACTTAGAGCAGATATCTGAAACAATTATAAAAAATGGCGATTTCCAAAAAGTTGTTTTTGATATTGTTGATAGATATGAAAGTAACCGTCGAATTGGCGATAGACCACAAAATTTACTTACTGATTTATATTTAGCATATACCCTGAACTTGATGAAAACTGCTGAAGCCAAGAAATTTATTGAAGGAAGAATCGATATGTCTGGTATTAAAAATCAGATTATCGACCAATCAAGTAATTTATCTCTTGTATTAAGTCAAGTCTTGCGATGTGAAGAGAACTAGAAAACGCTTAGCAACGAAAGGGCTTAAATTATTAGTGTTTTCTTTAAAAAAATTGCTGAAAACTGAAAAAACTCTTATAAAAAAAAACTCTTTTAAAAAAAAATAAAACCCTTAAAGAAACAGTCAAGTAATAATTGTTTTAAAATTAAATTTATTTCCATATTATATGTAATAGCAAAAAAAATATTATAAACAAAAAAATCTTTATTCAAAAACATAACTTCGGATTTTGTTATAAAACTTTCTGAGAAATCAAAAAAACAAAATATTTATATCCCTAAGAAAAAAATCTACGCATTCTCTGAATTTAGAAGATTTTTTTTAAAACAAGGCTTAGGATTGATATAAAATTAAGTTTTTGTAATTCAAAGGTTACAACTAAAACAAAAATTATTTCCTTATAAGGTATAAAATAAAAATTACGACAATAAACTACCTTCAATAGTTGTATCTTATATATTGAAAATAAGTAATGCAAGTTATCACATAAATAATTTTGTTTTTGTGCACATCAGGATTTGCATAATCCTGGTATGGCATCGATTTAATATTATTACCGAAAGTGCGTTTAACGCTAATCAAGAACATTGAATAAATACTAATTTTACAATATTTTATTACGTCTTGTGAATGTTGAGCTTAACTTGGGAGGGGGGACTAAATTAAATAAAGAGATCAAAAATTTATCGCTTTTAAAATAGAAATTTTCTTTTTCTTCTTTAATTTTTGTTTTTCTGCAGATATTTCAGATTCATCAGCATCCTAAAATAAATGAAATAAATTAAAATAAATTGATTTTTTATGAATATATAATTAATTTGCGATATACTTTATCGGCATCCAGTTTTTTGCTTTTACCGAGTTTTTTTAACTCCTTTTGTTTCTTTTTCTCCTTTTTTGATAATTTTGTAGGTGTTTGTTTATTGAGCTCTTCGTCTCGTTTTGCTGAATGCATCTCCAAGCGTTGTTTAATGCTCTAAAAATTTATTTAATTAGTAAGTATAGTTATGTAATTAATTAAAACGTTAATTAGTGTATGTATCTAATCAGGCTTAATTTTATTATTATTATTTATTTTGTTATTATTATTATTATTAAATTTAGGATTACAAATACAGTAATCCCTCCAACTGCGCGTTAGATACGTTCTATAAAACAACGCGCAGGCCGAAATTGCGCATTGGTATGAATTATGTGGTTAGGTTCCAGATGTTAATTAAACAAAATGCAAAAATTCAGAATAGCACTCTTAAATTCTCGGTTTTACTTTTCTACGAACGAATAATGGTCAAACCATGATCGCACCCGACTTTCGAAGGAGCGCTCTTTACTTTTACAAAAAACTCGCACTACGCATTATTCAGGCCTATTCTGAATTCCGTTGGAATTGATTCCGCTGGAATTTTAATACATTGGCAGCATACGATTGTAAGAAAAATCCAGCGGAATCGATTCCGGCGGAGTTCAAAATAGGCCTGCTGATTATCTTTTTCCTCTTTGTATGCTACATGTATCTACAAATCATTTCTTTTACTTGCCCTTGAACAAGCCTATCAACTATTTCATGTTATTTTTATGACATCTATTGGGACTGGGTCTGCAAACATTTTAGCGAATCGTTCGCAAAATCTTGGTTTTCGACTCGTCGTTATAACGTCTCATTTACGAGTCGAGAATCACTCGCCAAAAACTTGGAAGTCTTCTTCTCGTTGTCGAGCACGCAAATGAGATTTGTCTTAGGCGGTGTCACGTCACTTTGAATGTGGTATTTTCATTGGCGAGTGACGGAGCTACGAGGAACGTTGTGAAATGAAACACATTTTCATTTGACATAACAGTGCGACGTTTGCTGAGAAAAACAGCGTCCTAGTTTTTTTTGTTCCTGTTTTTGCCTTTGTGAAATTCCTTCTCCTGTTGCCAGTTTCTGTATCTGCCTCGTCTATAGAATCAGGATGAACAATATGACGAGAATCCCCACAAAGAAGAAACGAGAGACGTCAAGCAAGCACAAGTTCGTCAGTCCATCCAGAATACAGTTTGGTCAAAGGATCACCATTAAAGTCAGCTGTGATTCCTGAGAAAACAAAGTTATACCTACTAGGTACATTAAACAGGACGCCGGCCCTTTTCGAGTCATTGTATAAAAAGCAAATCCCCTAGACAAGGATGTGGATGCTAATATGCTCAACTACTGGCATTGTATCTATTACAAAATTGGCACTAAGTAAATGCAGAATTGAATTTGACCCTGCTAAAAATGCAAATAAATTCATTGAACTCTGCCCTCTGGATTCGGCATACAGGCAGACAGTGCAGTAAGGCAGAAAAAATCAAAAAGTCACAGCCTCAAGGAAAAGAACCTCCAACAAAAAAGGTAATTCACAGCTTACCAAAGAGAAGGAAAGTGAATCAAAGAGCTGTAACACCCTGAAGGACACAGTTAAAAGTCATCAGCGCAAAAAAAAGGAAAATCTAACAAAGAAAAGAATGCCTCACAAGAGACTCATCCTAAAAAGAAATCCAAGACTTACAAAGCTCCCTTCTTGTCAGTCAGTAAGTCTGACGATATTGAAAATGATCATTCCTTGGACAGAGAGAAATTAGAACTCGCGTACAACGAATTTTTAAGAGATGCGCGGATTAGTGATATACTCTCACAGGACTTGTTAGAAATGGGCCAAAACTTCAAAATACCTAAAGTATTGTCAGAGGAAGAAGAAATAAAAATTATCTCAGGTATTTTACCAATACTTCATCATATGTTGACAAAGTCTCTTCTGGGTTGAATTGGGCCTAAAATCCATGTTCTGGTAAATAACAATCTTATGCGATCAATTACCAAGACTTGTCCTTGGACAATTTCTTATCTTAGAACTCTTAACAGGGAAAGGATCCTCTTAATTCGCAGTTTTTAGCCTTTCGGAGTAAATCTTTTTTTCTCTGATTTAGAAGTGCCCACTTATCATTTAGCCTTTTATTTTGAACTTTGATGAAATTTTTTGTATATCAATGACAATGGCATATTCATATTGTTAGCTTTTGTGTTTGTAAAGTAGGTCAGCAGCCATCAAAACGTTTCACGACCATTATACTAACTGAAAGAAGGCGACACCCCTACTGGTCTGGCCTATCAGCCTGGGATTGACGATCAGAGAGAGAGTTTTTAAAAGGCCTTTAAAATAGTTACACACATCAAAGATTCGTGGTCAATATAGCTTCAAGGCTCGGACCATTAAAGGACCCTCATGGGGTACACTAGCGTTTGCTAGTAACAATTAAAAAATAACAACGAGTTAATTTACACTTTGAATTTCGGATGTTAATTTACTATAATTTTTTAAGGCATATACAATCAAAAGAATTTTTGTTTACCTATTTTTTGTTTCCCTTTTGCTAAAGATAAAGCTGTCGGTATCTACAAATATATCGACAAAATTGTCATTTAACACTACTACCTAGTGACAATAAGAATTCGACGTTTGTCGAGCTAATCACCAGGTGTCATTTAGATTGACCATGAGAATACCAATTGAGGGTCGAAGTGACATCTGGCACGGCACTCGATAACGAGAATAAGGCTGAATAAAAGCCCTTCGATTTAAGCGATTTAGACGATTTGCTATAACATTCTGCTTTCGTCTTTTACAAATCGATTTCGTTTTGATATCGATCTCGTCTCGAAGTCTTCTCGACGATTTCGCGCCATCTACTATATGTTTGCTACCCAAACACTTTTAGTCTCTTGGGTCACAAAACCTACTAACTACGCATTATGTTAAGCTATTCCTACCAACCTATATAGGCCATACAATCGACTAACTACGCATTTCGACTTCTGCAAGCTGTGTGATCAACCATACCTTTCATTTATGGAAATATAACGATAACTCCCCGGTTTTTCATCATAATTTTAGGGGTTCACAAAAAATCATGTAATAACAAAAATTACAAAAAAAACATCGCAGCTACGAATTTTGTTCCGCACAGCCCAAAAATTTGGTATTAAAAACTTCGACGCACAATTGCGAAACCACGAAATCGAAAACCGCGCAGACGCAGGAATTACGTATGTAAGTTATTTACATCATTATTTTTGATATTTTCAACATCCCTACTCAATCAGCGAAGGTGGTATGAGAGTTGGGGAGCCCTCATTCATCAATTTAGTATCACGTTTAAAAGCTTAGAAATGCTATTACCAAAGTGTTTATCACAAAAGAACAATAAAGTAAAAAATAATAAAATTTTTAAAATTCACATCACAATATAATTGAAAGAATAAATCATTTATAGGTTATGTGCTACAAATGATAAACTAGAAATTGATTTTAAATGTGAGATAAACATCAGAAAACGCTCAAAAAGTTTAAATAACTTGTTTAATCTATTTTATAACATCCGTTAGTTTATAGCAAAGAATAATGCATGGGAAAGAGCTTCCAAAAACCGACTGGAATTAATGAAGGAAATATTTAAGACTAATAATAAAGATAACACGAAACTCTTTAAAAGAAGAAACAAAAGCTTCTAAATAAACCTGACCATGAAAAAAGCCTTAAAATTTTAGTTTCCTGATAAAACTGTCCCGAACGAACTTAGTTAGCTAATGGGTTCAATGTCACTAATTTAAATAAAAAGAAAACATCTAATTCTAATTGTTCTCACCAAATCCTCCTCAGCTTCTCTAAGTCTGTCCATTTCAAGGCATTCAACTACTTCATTACGCAACTGAACAACCTCAACAAGTCTCGCAATTAAAGCTTCTTCTCTTGCTTTATCAGAGTCCGTTTTATTACGTTCAGGTTGAGCCATCAGTACACGAATTTCGTACTCGAGATCCGCTTGTTCCTGTTCTAAACGATGCTGTCGTCTCCTGAAATATAAATTTATTTTTATAGTATGTTACCTATGTAGGTAAGTATAGTTAGTTAAATACACTTACAAATACATGAGCTCAGCCTGTCTTCGGAACAGTTCATTTTTCTCGTTGACAAGCTCAAAAAGTTGTAAAATTAGATCTTCAACTTCCTTTGAATTTGGTACAGAGCCGGGATTTTCAATTATACTTTCCATACCAACCGGTCCCTCGCATCGTTCACGAATCATCTTTTCCAACATGACACCTTGTTTTTCTAAACCTTGCTGCTGTACTTCAATAATTTCCAATTCATGTCTGATTTCCTGTAATGGTAGCATTTGCAGAACCTTTTTTGGAGGTACCGGAAGCGCAGGAGCAGGACCCTTTCTCCGCTTCCATTTCCCATGAATGGATTTATTAAAAAGAGGATCATTCTCTTCAGGTGATAATGAAATCTGGCTCTGTCTATTTCTGTTCTTGGCTTCTTTGTTATCTTTTAATTTTTCTAATTGCCTGTCGTGAGATTCACCGTCATGATATTTAAAAGATATCGCTGGATCATTAATGTCCATCGATGCGATGACTCGTCTATAAACAGTATTTTCTTCTTCTTTAATTTGCAAATCTTGGCTCGAATTTGCATCTTCAATTAAGCAAGCATCTAAGGCCACAATTCGCCTTTTTGTTGATGTTGAACCTTCTGATGTAAGACTGGATTGACTTTCGCTTGGTATAGTTTCTGGCACTTTCTTTTCCAATAATGCTTTTTCTTCATCACTTAGCTTCTCAATTGTCGCTGGTGATTGCTCAGCATTGTTTAATTCATCATTCGGGCTTTCAATTAACGGAGTTTCCGGAACTACTGGAATAGGGCTTTTAACAGGTGATGTTAAGCTTACCTCCGATTTTGAGACGGAAGGTGGTGGTGGAGCTGGACGCTTTTTCCTCAGTGTAGGCGTAGTGGCTTTACTTGAATTTGGGCTGGATTTTTTGCTATCAGAATCTTGCGGGGGAAACAATTCTTTAGCAGTTTTCGGTGTAGGTGGAGGTGGCGCAGGTGCTTTCTTTGTTTTCCTGTACCTGGTACTGCTACTTCCTGATGACGAAGCTAGTGATCGATTTGATCCCCTTACTTCACTATCCCTGCTAAAGTCATTTACGTCCCTTAATCCTGATGCTGATAGTGAAATACTGCTTCCATAGTACTCTTCGGAATTCTTTAATGGAGTCCCATACCTTTGTCTCGTAACCCTAGGCGTAGGCTCGGGGGTAGGATTTTGGGATGAAGATCTACGATAAGACGGGGAAACATATTTATATTTAAGCATTTTTAACAGTACATAAAAAAACTATATAAACTCGCGAAGCGCGTTTTTCTGCGACACAATTTTTCAACTCCCAGCCCATTTAAACCTGCGAGCTAAGTGGTAGCCGAGGTACTACTGACACTAGTTTTTAATTGCGGAACCAACGACCTGCTATGACAAGACATGAAACTAAGACAGTTAGCAAGTTTTAATTGAGACAAGAATGATGCACTCGCGTTTGATTGATGTCACTTTGTATTCAAGAGTTGTTGGCACTAGCAAGTGTTGACTCAGACTGCGCCAAGCGTGCGGTAACCTGCCCTCACCGGCAGTCAACAATAGCAGCCAAAACAGTAAAAGACAAGTAAACGGAATCTGCGATAAAAAATGAAGTGAGGGCAGGTTATTAACGGTTACATGTGGCTCCCAAGAATGGTGAAGTTATTAAATTTGGTTGGTGGCTGTGTTGAATGAAAAGAGACTTGAGAGCTATTGCTATTTACTTTATGACTGTGTAACAAAACCAATAGTGATTCTATTGAGAATGCTAATTTGTTATGAAACTACGATGCGTCGGGTCACTGTGGGCGAACAATTTAGTAATGTGGAAGATCGCCTTAACCTGAGACTCGGTCTTTGGGTAATAATTAATTTTAGAAGGTCAAAACACATATGCCAAATGAAGCAAGAATGACACCTACATGTGCAGATTGTTAGGTAATTTAAAATATCACCAAATATTGCGATTATTATCGAAACAGTTTCGATTATTATGTTTTAGACAGATATTTATTTGGAAATGTAGAAATCTAGAGCAAAAGAGAATTGTTAAAGAAATTGTAAAAGGAAACGACCTTGAAATAACTGTTTTGGTCACGAGTATCGTAGAAGCACGGCGAATTCATATAAAATGGATAAACATATAAATTATAGATTTACTTACTTGTAATTTCTAGGCGTTGGTACAGGAACGCGTTTCGGAGTACTGGTGCTTTTACTTTCGATGCTATTTAATTGGTCATCATCTTCAGATTCGCTACCAAATGGATTCGTTGATATTTTCTTTGGTGGAGGCGGTCTAGGTGGCTTGACTTTCGTACCAGGAATTTGTTCTTCATCATCCGAACTATCGAAAGGATTTAGACTTTTCCTTTTCTCCTTAGTTGATATTGCAGGCAAATCACATTCTTCATCGTCATCGCTCTTAAATGGATTCAAATCTTCTGGATATTCTTCAGTTGGAATAACAGCACCATCATTTTTCTTATCCGGAACTTCTACTTGCGTTACAGGCGGTTTATAAGAGTCGACAACATCCGGTATAATGGCAACACTGTCTGAAACCTTTCTTCTAGGTGATATAATAGGAGCTGGTGGTGCGCTAGGTACCGAATCTTCTTTACATTCAGGTAATTCTGTCGAATCTTTTTTATTATCTGGTAATTCTGTGGAATCTTCTTTACTTTCTCGTAATTCTATGGAATCTTCTTTATTTTCTAGTAATTCTGTCGAATCTTCTTTATTTTCTAGTAATTCTGTCGAATCTTCTTTATTTTCTAGTAATTCTGTTTGTTTATTATCTTCTGTCGTATCATTAGAATTGTCAATTTCTTGAATTGCTTTCTCTTCATTTACATCCTTATTTTCTTCTATCGTTTTATGATAACTTGCATTCTCATCATTATCTTCAATTTTGTTAGTAAGCTTATCAGTACTGGGTTGAAGCATAATGCTATCTTCTTGTTTCGAGTCGAACTTAGGCACTTCAGTTTCTAGAGATTTTAGATTCTCATCAATTGACGATTTTCTAGTCTTGTTGAAATCGCTTAACTTAGTTTTGCTTACACTACTAATACTACTATCTTGGGGCTTATTTGCAATAACTTCGAATTGATGTAGACGAGCACGCACCATACTTGAACGATTTGTTGATAGGGTATCATCAGTCAAACTGGGATCTATGTTAGTTATAATTTTATCCGTTGGAGTTTGGTCTTCTCTTGTTCTCATCTGTCCATCATCTTCGGGACTATCTTTGGTAACATTTACACTAAGATTAAGATCATTTTCAGTTGTTACTGTGGTATTAGTCGGAGTCGAAGGACATGGAGGGTTCTCTTCGATTTGTTCGTGTTGTTCAGCTGAATCGAGTGCAGATGGCTCAGTTTGAGAAATTTGTGTCTCGTCTTGAATATTATCATTTTGAGTTTCATTTTTATTATTTACATCTGTAGGTGTTTGTTTTATAATACTAGTTGTATCTACAAGAGATGTGTCAGGTGATGTATTGTTCAAGCCTTTTGAATTAACAATATCTTCCTCCAATGGTGGAGGGAGAGTTTTCGGCAATTCTGGAGGACCTTCCGATATATCTTCAATTGCACTGCTATCACTGCTGTCAATACTTGTTCTACTGCTTCGTCTTGAATTACTCTGTGAAGGAGAATCTAAATCATCACCAAGATGATTGTTCATAAAGTTACTTAAGCTTGTATTTGGCTTGTAAACTGTGCTTGAGTGTGCTTCACTAATTTTCTTTAAACTTTGAGATTTCTCTTCATCGCTTAGACTTTTCTGTAAGACTTTTTTACCATCATTTTCGAAAAATGCTAACCTATCAGCAATTGAACTACTACCAATTTCAGATTCTCGTTCTTTACTAAAACTAGATTTATCTAAAGTTTTCTCTTCATCAGGGCATGTTTCACAGCAGTATTCTCCATCTATTTCTGTTTCATAAAAACTTCCAGGTGTTAATTGAGAATTACAACGGGCGCATTTTAAACAAGTTCTGTGGTAGACTCGTTTACCAATTGTAAGACGTTCAGCTAGGAATACAGGAAGGGAGCATTTCTGACAAGGATCTCGTTTAGGTACACCAACAACGTGCGCCATCTACAAAATATCAAAAGTACGAATGTTATTAATTTCCTGATTTAATATTTACGAAAATAAGAATAAAAATTCATATTAAAGCGCTTTTAGTGCATGCTCATATTCTTAATGATAAGAAAAGTCTTAAAATATATGCCCAAACATAAAAATACGATGACAAAGGATTTTGGAGGACTTAAATCTATTTAAAATACAAAGGTTGTGAGTTTTGAATGATTAATAAGATGTTAATGTATTCTTCAGACTACTTCAGTAAACCAATGGTATAGTTGAAATATATGCGCAGTTGCGTTACTATACGATGAATACACAAATGCAATATAAAATGCAGTTCCATTGCAGTCATATTTTCCAAAATAATAAATCAAACTTGCCAATTATGGAATACAATCTGATTATATACATCTGCTTGAACCAACACAATAAAGAAATTTATATTTCAGAGTTTTTTTAAATGATGAAGCAGAAAAGGCTGAAACACGGTTGGGTTAGAACAAGAAATAGTTACTCGAGTTCAGTCAGGCAAAAAATAAGTCGCAAATATTTTTCAACATAAAACAGAGTTTATATACGCAGAGAAAACACTAGATACTAAGATATATTGAACCCTTAGAAGAATTATTTCTCAATGCTCCTGAATGCTACTCCACCCCCAGTTCAGCAGATATCTTAATACGACATCTATCTATGTAGGTAAAGTAAATCGTGCCATGGATGCGGAAAAAACAACAAATCTGGTGGGATGATAATAATCTGTCTAGTAAATTGTTCAAGTGGCGAGCAAATGTATAAAAACACAAATTAATTGACATTGGATGGAGCGCAAGTTTATAGTCAACTAAGTGGAAAAATATTGTCATTATGACAGTTTTTGAGAAGGCGGAAACTAGCTGTTCAAATTATAGAAGTATGTATGTAGATGAAGCATCGCTTTACGCCAGCTATAAAATATAATCGAAAGTAATACAAACAGAAATGATTCAGCTGATTTATTAAGTATCTAGCCTCTTTTATTTGTGAAACGAATGGACAATAAAACGGCAACAAAACATTTTTCGGAACAAAAAATTGCTAACCTCTTACTTATTACCTATTGACTTACAAATAAAATTATAGAAAATCTTAATCGTGGCTGTGATAACTTGCTGGAGTAAAACATAAGGTTTAAACTAAAATGATATACAGCTCCTATTAATATTTGAAGGAAAAATATTATATCCAAAAATATGAGAACCATTTGATCAAATCCATGAAAATCAGTTTGATCAGGCTTGATTACGTAAACAAGATCGATAACATTGTTCGAGCAACTATATAAGGTAATAGAACAAGTAGATCCCGGACTAGGCGGAGGTTCTAAATGTACGACTAGTAGTATATGAAAATAAAAACGTGTTCTAAATGACGCTCTGAAGTCATGGAGCCGTCGGTAGATATTCGTACATCGAACTTTCCCAGGACCTCTCGGTTTCGGCACTCTCTTCTTGAGGGGAAGTGGGAAGAACAGAATTTTAAGATAACCTTAGTTCACATACAATTTCTATATATTCAACTAAGGATAAAGTAAACCAACTGGATTGAACTGAAGTTGAACTGAAGCTCGCTCAAAAGAGAGTAATCAACTGCAATAGTAGAATGCCATTCCAGTGGGGTTTTGCATTTCTGACTTCTGGCGAAAAAGCAATAAAAATTTCAAGCCCGAACTGCACATGAATTGGGCTTTAGCCGGTGAACCCACTTAAGTGGATTGAACTGAACATTATTGAACTGAGGTCGGTGAAGCCTTGTGTCAACTCTACAAACCTTTCACATAGACTAGTGGATTTATAATTATGCAATAGTTCAAAAATGTTCTCAGAATTCCATTCAGAAATAAGAAAAATCTCCATGTATTGAGTGGATTTATAAATTTGCAACAGAGTGTATGTATATTACAGCTCTTCAATATGAAAGTTCCAATGGTCGAGCCATTCAACATATCATGCCACAGCTGCAACAATCCAAATGAAAAAAAATGTTGTACAGCTAGTTTACGAATGCCTGGCACTAGCCAGTGCTAGGCACAGTTCATTTAGCAGCCACGTGCTGAAATAGCTTGTAGACCTAGCAACAGAGCAATCAACGAACTTAATACAGTTCTTGAATACTACAAAGTGGATCTTAAACCAGTAGTGGTTATGAGAATGAGTGGTAACAAAAGGTCGTTAATGTGCTAAATCCGGCCTCGCCAATTCAAGCAAGCAACCAACGTACCGAGCAATGCATATTACAATTAAGAGCTCCGAAAGCGGGTAAGGGAGCTTGGAAGAGAAGAAAAGAATCATGTGCATGTGAACTAGAAAAGTATAGAGAGGATATTATATCAAACACAAGAATTATATCAAAGAGCGGTATGACGTAATTCACACCCGGCAAAGCCATCTTGGAGCGATGCAAAAAGCACTTTCATGAACTATTACACTGCGAGTGAACTGAGGAATCCGACGTTCCATCAATATTAGATAATTCTGCTTTGCGACTAAAAGTTTACAAAAAGTTAGCAAAGTCATAAATCCGTTCAAAAACGAGTGAAGACATCCTCCACACGGAGCAGGTTAAATCTGCCTAAACGGTCCATGAAGATTGAAAAAGAGACATTCTCTACCCTGTACCTAAAAAAGAAAATATTACACGGCACAACAATTTTGCGATCGCGATATATGTTGAGACCGTATTCGAACATTTCCAATAAACTGACAGCTCGACCATAACTAATGCGACAAGACAAGTAAAGATGAATACTGTCCAGATCAATCAATAGCTATAATAAACTCCGATAATGGGATGTTTGGCCTGTATCTTCATAAACCTGGCTCCTAAAGTCCTAGCGTCTAACCAGGACACCCAAACCGCTTTTTTATAAGACGTGGGCTTACCGGACTCACATATGGATCCGAGACTTGGGTGTCCCGGAAAAAGCACCCTATCTTCTTAGCCGCGTTCGACAGAGTGCTTCAACGATTTGTTGGCTTTTTATGTTGTGAAGGAGCACGATTCTGGAGACCCTATAATCAAGAGATTTGAACGCTCCTGTGTCATCGATATCATGAAGAAATCAAGCTTGGTAGCCTCCGGTGTACAGGAAAAGTAGCGTAGATAAGGGCGACTAGTGTCTAGACTAGATGACATGTGTTCGGAATCGGGACTCGAGGAGAGAGCAGTTGTGAATGTCTGGACCGCATCTCGATTGAAGAGGCGAATAAGTATGTAACTAAATGAGTAAAAGTACAAAATTGAAAGTCATGTGTCACCGTTGCATGGAACGATGGCGAGAAATTGTGGAGGCGGTAATGTCTCTGTGATCGACTCATAACTACAGAGCAGAAATTTAAATTATAAATTTGCATTAAATTATTTATTTACATAAAAATCGTTTTGGTATTAGTAAAGTAATTAAAATGAGGAATGCTGTTTATTTTTAAAGGAAATATTTATTCATAAAGGTACGATTTGGAAAACGTATTGAGATATAATCTCTTATATTAAATTCTTATAAACAAATGATAGATATTTGTACGAATACTAATTTGGTTAACTTTGTTACTTGTAAAACTTAATCGATTAAATTAAAATCAATTCAGTACACAAAAAATCAATTGTCCTATTATATTTAAATCATACAAAAATGCACAATTCAAACACCGCACCCAGCAATAAAGTCATGCAAACAGCTTAAAAGGTAGCATACTACAAAATAAATGTAAATAACAAAATTTACCTGTACTCTGTTGCTTCGTTCGTTTTTTTACGTATAATTGTCTAAAGTGATTGAGTATATCTCTATATAAATCAATGGTGATAGTGTATGAGAGTATATAGATACTATATTTGTATTAAAAAATGCGTTTTTACGTGTGATATCAATAATTAAAATTAAAAAACTAAAAATTAATTGCGTGTTTTTTACGCAGTAAACATTAACAAAAATAGCAGGAAGCGATTCTGTTGAACTTTTTATATTTTTTTTTTGTTCTAGCAGAAAATTTCAGGCTTGTATTGACCCATTATGTCCAAGCTTTTCTCGTCCTGGATAAAAAAAAAGAGAAAGGAAATTTATAAGTTTTTTTTGTTTAGTTTTCACTTATAGGCTTTTCATTATAAGAATAGAGTTTTTGTTAATTGGAAAGTTGAAAGAGAATTTAGTAAAAGAAGATAACATAATGTGCCAGAGAGCGTGTTATAAGTCCAAAACCTTGTTAGTAGTAGATACGAGTAAGTACTATGCTTTTTGTTTAAAATCTAAATAATTTGATATTCTTCGCTATTTGCCATTTTTGTTTATATTACGAGGTAAATACGTGTGCATTGACATACTATTTCGAAGTGGTCGGAGTCATTCAAAACGCGAAGTCAAAAACCCATCAGCGCTACTCGTGATTCAATTTAATTCATGCAAACTGTTTCTCGGGTCATTTCCCAACGTGTTATCGACATTCTTCTTTTTTGTTTTGTTTTGTGTCCGCTGACTTCCTTCTAGTTGAACAAACAGACGATATGCTGCGATATCCAGTCCAACATCTTCCAGCATTATTCAAGTATCAAATATTTCGCTATTTCGCGAAAACGCCGCCCGGATAACAATGAGGGAGCGAAAGTTAAGGTTCCCAAATGCTGGGCTTCCACATGCGGCAGGGGTCCCAAGAAGCTCCTATAAATGTTGAATAAAAACAGCGGAAATTGTTATACTTTTTTCATCTTAACCAATCCACCTTTTTTTAGAAACTTCATTGCGAAGTCTACCAGTTAAGATGCCATTTCGTCCAGAGTTTTATGTGTTCCTGTGTGACCCCTTATGTTTATACGAGCATACTATATCATAGCGTGTTGACGACGGTATCAAATGACATATTCTGACGGAAAAGTACAAAGGTTTTTGCCTTCCAGTTTTTTTTTGTAGATATCAATCACATTTGATGTGCTCATGTAGAATTTCTACGTGGAATGGGATTCGGTGTTGGTAATGCGATAACGAATTTGGCACAACTTAAGTGAAGAAAGTTTCCGTTATCGATTAGGCAATCTACTTTTGTAAAGGTCACAGTTAACATTAAGTAAGGAGTGGCGCATGAACCATTCATTATAAAGACAGGTAAAAAGGTGTTAAGAAGAATTTAAAGAAATTTGTATACCAGTCGGAGGCGAGTTATTTTTATTAAGAAAAAATATGCTTAAAGAAACTTTCTTTCTAAATATTTAAAGAGATATTTCTGTAAGACAATTTGTGAAGTAGGTTCAATCGGAATGATAAAATATTTAACGTAATTCCATATCGTATTTTAGATTATCAAGCGCTTAATGGGATGTCATTAAGCAATACCTATTTCAGAAGTGATAATGATCAATAATTCTATGCAATAATAACTGCTATGCGATGAGATAATACAATAAGATGACTAAGTTTACAAGCAATAGCTCAGCTATTATGGCTTATATCATGGTTGACAGAAAAACCATTTTGCTGTGCTTCACAAAAATTCAAGGCCGCAACGGAACAAAACAAAATATATTTTAGCAACATTAAAAAATGTATTTATGTAATTCTACAATGTTTACTTATGGCAAAGTATGCAAATTATGAAAATATTTTGTAATCGTAGATATTATTTACATTTGGCGTTATTCGAATGATAATATTTATATATTTTTTTTGGAAAGCGCTATCATTTCGCATGTGAGTTGCATATATTTTCCCACTTCATATTGAGAATAAGTATATTTACATTTTCAAGGAGGATAAACTAAAGACATTTGATATGATCGATTTCATCAATATCTTTTCATTTTGCTTGTATTATTTTTTATTTGGTTAGTAATAATAATAGCTTTAACATTTATAAAGGTTATTATGGGAGAGAATTTTCTATTTTTCTAAAAGGTTCGTTTTTCATATGAGTGATATTTCATAAATAATGCAGAGGCAGGCAACAATGTGAAATGAATAGCTCGACAGTAGCGAAAACCACATGACTTGTAATTCAAAACTTGATGATAATGTTATATCGAAAATGTATTTTGTTTTATAATAACACGGGCTTGAAATGGAGTCGACATAAGTCTTATTTGATGCTATGTGAAGCAGCTCGGAATACCTAAACACCTAGTAGTACTGACGAAACTATCGATGAAAGATGCAAGGTGTAGAGTCAGAATGGATGGTGAAGTATCCCCACCCCTCAGAACTCTCCTGATTGTTATTCAATGTGGCCCTAGAAAAAGCAGTAACAGATGCATCGATTAATACATCAGGGTATATCTCTGATAGGTCAGTGAAAATATTAGTCTTTGGCGACGATATTGCTATTTTTGGAAGATTATTTGAGAGCATGAAGGAGACTTTTGTAAAACTTGAGCAAACTGCAAAAAATCGGGTTGCAAATAAGCCCAAAACAGAGTATAGTGCACAAAAAACGGCAAAAGTAGCAGCCGATAATGATAGACACCTACAATATAGAAGCAATAGATGAGTTTGTATGTCTAGGTACGATTATAACAAAAGTAATGATATATTGGCCGAAATAAGTTGGGAATAAGAAACTGGAAAAGTCGGGCCAGAGATCGAGAATCATGGAGGCAAACGCTGGAGGAAACCAATGACAACAATAGGCTGTAGAGCTTCTGCTGATGATGATAAGTGTTGGATAATGTCACCGTTGAGGATTAACGATCGCTCTTTATTTGCCAAAAACTAAACAGAAATCCACAGTGCTTCAAGTGAAATTTGTGGTAAGTAATATACCGGGAGTCCCGACACAGATTGTCAAACGGTTAATGGTAGATAGTAGACAAATCGCCAAAAAACTCAAAAAGAGGGCCCTACCCTAGTGCCCTATTTTAGAATGGCAAATAATAAGAAAACCAAACCAGATGGAATCTTGGAATGTTCTAAGAAATGTTCAGGTAACTTTTGAGAATGTTAAAAAAAAGGGAAAGCTGCCATATAAAGGAGCATAAACGACGGTTCGAGGACAAGACAGAAATCTTCAACAGTTGAACGACCATTGGTTCTAAAAAGGCTGTCGTGCAATAAGTGAAGACATTTTTGTAGTTACAAGGATTTCTCCGTCAGTGTTCTGAATTTCAGCAAATGATTTGAACGTGAGAAAATTTTCTGCGCAATGGCTCCCTGACTGATACAAGTGTACACAAGCAGAATCTATTGGGCATTGCGACCTTACTTAAACGAAGATTTGATAAATCGTAAGTTAGAGTCGAAGTGCACTCACAGTCCAGCGAGTGGAGAGGACTGCGTTTCCAAAACAGAGAATATGACCACGTTTACATTACGAAAACAAACGACTAGTTGAAACGGATAATATTGGCTTATGATCACTACGGAATGAACCTGGCAGACATTATATCATCGTAAGTTTATTCAAATATGAAGTTGACAAGGCAGGGCCATTCATTCTCTATGATTTTTTTCCAAAGTTGAAGCACAAGACAAGTCACAAGACGTGATATTTGGGATGGTATAGTAAAGCTTCCTAGATACATATTGAAAATTATTCAATTGGTAGCAGGGAGACTACAGGAGAATTGTCTAGAGTTAGAGTATATTAATAAATAACAAAAAATATGTGTAGCAACTACGAACCGGTGGTGTTCCAAAACATCAATAATCTAATAATTTTTATTTAACAACATACTGTTACAAAGAATCGCTGCACACCTGAAGTTGCATTGTGGAAATTGCAACCTGCCTTCCTTTCTAACTTGTGTACACTTGACCATTTGTATGTACATTTGTAGTTTGTACACTTAATCATCATCGAACAATCTTTTATTTACTTTAAGATTACCTTCGACTCTCTGGGTAAAATTAATATGTGGAACAGATTAAAAAATTCAGGAGATCGTGATAAAATAGTTAATCTCATAAAAATGGGCTGGTTTGTGGTTTATTGCCCCTTTGACTCCATAACACTTAGTTCTGTAGTAAAGCAGGAGTGCTTGCTAACCGCTTTACTATTTATTATTTTGATAGATAAAATATTGAATAAATCAATTCAAAACGGCGTGAAGCGATGCAATGGTCGCTGTCGAACCATTGATGGGTTATCATATGCAGAGTACTGTGCGGCTGTACCGTTCCAATCAAATGCAATACGAAATAAATAACTTAAGTGAAAATACGTCAGGAGAAAGCATGAAAATAAACATTGTAAAGGCAAAGAGTAAATAACTTAGCTCATACTTCGGTAAATGTTGTAGGTGAAGTTGTTGCAGAGAAGCATTATGATAAGTTTGCAGGTTTAAATATTTCTGAGTAGTACACCTTATGCGTTATGTGCCATTTTTTAATACCGTTGTTGCTCAATGGTGGATTAAAAATTGTTTGGTGGAGCAGCAGATATTGCTACACAAATTACTGAGTCAAATAAAATTTTAACTTTATTAGTAATGACATAGACTCGAGTAACGACTCAGATTAGCTCGACATGGATTGATTGAAAAAACTAGTTCCGATTTGGCCCTTTTTTCTAGGGAAAACCAAGCTTAGGAATTCCCCTTTGAACTCCCAGTCTGTCAGGTCAGGTCAGTCTGTTCAGGTCCTGGAGCAATGTCTAGTAGCTTGGTTGGACAGATAGTAGATAATATAATGGATCAGGGGAGGTTTGTGCGTTTTGAAGCAGCTGGCAATGAACCTAACATTTGAACTTTTGGGTGTTGTGCGAGCTCAGGAAAACTGATTGTTGGAGATTATTCCACAGCCAAATTGTTTTATTTGTAAACGAACTTTTAGACGTTAGTGTGCGCGAAAAGGGGATGGCAGGGTATGAGAGTGGGCCAAGTGGGCTAGTTTTGTGCTGCGGGAAAAATATTGCGGTGGAGGCAGGCGGGCGAAAATTTCAGTGGAACAGTGGCTCTGGTAATAGCGATGCAACTTTGTCAAGGCAGCTACCGGCTGTCATGATTTGCACCTTTTCTAGCCACGCTAAGGAATTTTTCGAGGTGTCCACTGAAAGACCGCAGCCCGGGTAGCCAAGCTTAACAATCTTCTAAACCTTAGGTTAGGTCCTCGTCTCGGCACCCAAGGCTGTTCCTGTTGAGTGTACCATATGAGACTGGTGATGGTGATGAGAGACTTGGATGGTATCATCTTCTTCTTCTTCTCTTCTTTGATCCGTTAGCTGGCGGTCCGAGCGGGACGTCCCCGCAACGGATACGCTGCTGTCGGTGCCGCTGGGTCCCGAACTCTATTCACGATTCGCTTCCATTCTTCTCGGTTTTTGGCGGTGTCTCGAGCCTCGGTAACTGATAATCGTTGATTCTTTAAGTCACCCTCGATATTCTTCAACCAGGTTTTCTTCGGTGCCGATCGCTGTATTCTCCAGTCTGCAGGACGGTCTCGCCAGAGAAGTTTACGTGGCAAGCGGTTATCATCCATTCGCCAAACATGTCCAAACCACCGTAGTCGACGTATCATCAATAAGTTAAAAGCAAAACTGCCAACTTTTGTGAATCGTTGCTTGAGGTATAGAGTGTAAATATAGTGGACAAACATTATCAAAGATAAAAACTTAAGTAGCAAGACACACTAGCTAGGGGCGAACTTCAAGATCCCCATACACAAGAGATCCATTTATACAAATAGCAGCGGGCTATGCCAAACTCACAGAGATCTATAGGATTTACATACATATGTACTCCTACTCCTGTCACTCGCATAGATGACTGGAAGATGCTAATTCTTGAGCCTGGCCCAATGGACTTCGAATATTGTTGTAGCTTTTTAACCCAGTTAAATTTTTTCCAACAACGAATCAATTTGAAAATGGACCACTGTAGCTGCTGAACATTACCAATATTTGTCGATGTATGACTAAACATTACGAAATGGTGTCGTGATAAAAGGCAACTGAAACAATTACTAGAGAATGAAATTTTAGTTCAAAAGTAGAAATTTTCAACCGCAGCTGTTCCAATGAGAATCCAATTGGAAATGGTTTTAGAAGTAATTGCATGTGGACAATTTAATTGAGGACGATCGATTCAGAAAACTCAGGGTCAGCGGGTGAAACGGATTCGCCAGCACTAAGGCAGGGTGTAACAGTTGCCCCACTTGTCCACAACTGATAAAAATCCGTAGATATGAAGAACTCATTTTGCTATTGGGACAATAAGGAAAAATGCAAACAAAAACGCTTCGTTCTATTCGTGGTGATAATCAGCTTCTGGTGGCAGCACTCGAATGGGACAGAGCTTCTAGATAAAACTATGCGTGCGTATATAAAGAGGAAAGCTACAAAACTCTACTGAAATAAAAACCTGCAAGTATGTTCACCTGTGCAAATGCAATTAGCTGTGAGCAACAAGACTATCCAAAAATCGCGTTTTCTGATTTTCGCGCACTGATATGCTAATCAAGGTATAAAATTCCAGCCGCAGAATGTGTTAAGTTAAGTAAATCCGTCGCTGCGGGAAAAACCTTGACAAAATTACGACCAAGTTACACTCCAATAATAGTTTTCACACAGCACACGCAAAATAAACTGTGTTGGGCACAACTTAACAACTGAACTGGCGCTACTCAGCGAGTGGTGATCAACTTCTCATCGAGCTGCTAACATGTGAGTCACCGTAACAACTTATATATGAAGTTACCTAGTGCACAGAGCCAGGGGGAAGGTGTGCTATCGTTACGTAAACTGGAGAATAATAATTCAGAAAAAGGCAGCCTCAAGAATTTTCCAAGAAGATTGATGCACTCCATAACCAGATCCAAGCAGCCAAATACATAAGCCAACGAGGCACCAGAATGACCCCAAAGTAACTCCCACCGAAAACGGTGGCATTGAATCCTCATAAGTGGGTGACGTGTGGCCTGAGGAGAAGACAGACTCTCTAAAATTCATGTTGCTCGTCTGGTACTTACGATGCAGGTGCAAGGGGTGTCCTTAACCCTGTTGGATGAATCCTCTAGTCATCACAATAAATCCTATATGGAACCAGTCTCTTCGATTTATCCACGCAGTCACAAAAAAGGCACTGGAATCTTTTATAGCATGAAAACACAGAAAACTGCAGTTCTTCTATGGCAATCACAGCGGAATTTCTTGGCAAATTTACACAGAACCAAAACATGCACGGCTGTCCCGCCTTAAGGTATTTCTGGCGAACTTTGATAAAATGACAGAAAATAATAATAAAAAAACGAATTTAGAAACACAAAAAGCCTAAGAATTCTTGAATGAAGCAGCACTGCGCCCGACCGGAATTCAGACTGAAGACTTGCGCTGGAAGTGGGGCTTTTACACCTCCGTTTTGCGTACGATTGCTCCAAGCAAAACTGACAGATAAATGAAGTTTCTCTCTTGTCAAATAGAAATCCCAGCTGCTGGAACAAAAATGGACTAGAATTGGGAAATTTTTATAGTCGATACAGCAACCGGTTAAGTGGAGATAATTTTCAATTTAGTACATAAGTCAAGTGGGTTGTGCCTGAGGTAACAAAAAACCGTTAAGTTCTTATACACAATAGGTGGCGTTAAAAAGGGAAAATTTGCAACCGGGAGAGATTATCGCAGGGAAACTAGATTATCGCACGCGATTAGTGTCAGGACATAAGTGAAATTTAAGTGCAAAAATAAATAAAAAAATGTTATTAAATTCGCAAAAGCTAAATTTAATTTTAAATAACAAAATGATTTTATTAAAGGTTTTATACCCAGTGCAAAAAAATAAAAAAATAAAAAAGTGAATGTTAAAAATGAGACTCGAATGAAATGACTGCATAGGAGGATTTATCTAGGCCTAGCAATACCGGGATATGGAGTAGCAGAGCAAATTTACTGCTGTATGTTAAAAAGCCTAAGCATGAATATGGATACAGATTATAAAGTAATTGAAATATAGAAAGAATATTTCACCATAGATTTAATCAAGCCAAAGAAATCGAACGTAAACAACTACATACCTCAGAAAATCAAAGAATAGATGAACGCAAAATAGAAGAAGCAAGAATTGGAATCAAGAAGGTAACAAGTCATAGGAACTGAAGATAGATATACATATATATCAGCCGAGTTTTGAAGGGGTACCAAAACGAACAAAGCGGTCACCTGTGGATAACCAACTAACGACGGTAGCAGGAAGCACACCCTTAAAAGCTCACCAAGCCGAGATGTAAGTGCTAGCGTGTCGAGGGCTGCATGGTAGTGGGTAGTGGGTACTGTCCTCAACGATCTCCTCTGGGCACCGGGCGTACCCAGTTGTATATAGCCTTAACCTTCCATCAGAATGGATCTTCTCTTTCCTGCCATACTCGTGTGACCAACATTTATTAAAAAAAATCGGACGAAGAAGGAGGTTGTGGGTTTAATGCAATAAGCATCATCAGCTTAGAGCCGTGCCGAGCCGTGACCGTGCACCCTAGCAGGAACAAATCTGGTGGTATCAAGAGAAGTAAGGCCGAGGCAAGGAAGACCGCTATGAAATTGGGGAGCATCACGGAGCACCCCCGAGTGGCAAATTTTTGCCGTCATTCCCAACAAACCGAAGGCAGGACAGTAGTCAGGACACCGGTGGGCTCCAAGGAGCAAGCCCAGGCAGCCATTGTACTGCCAGAAGTTTCTAGACCCACCAGAAAATTGGTATCACCAGCTCCTACATCGTCTAGAGGCCAAAAAAGGGGGAGCAGCAAAAACCTCACACCTGGACAAGCTGGCTGGGATCACCATGGCAGTGGTCCTTGACAACTATCCCGAAGGCACATTGACGGAAAAGCAATTCTCCTCTATTTACGATTCTATGATATGTTTTTTGGCGGTAAAGAATCTCATTAAGACCATCTGCGAAAACGAACCTACCAGCCAATGGCTGACAAATGCTATCGCCAGGTTTGGTAAGGGTGCAATCTCAAAGTAATCGAGGAAAAGCACCTTCCCAAAATAAAGGGGATCGCAGTCTAGGTTCCTACTGATGTTAGAGAGCCTCTCCAGCCCTTTTGCATGACGTTTGAGTCCAGAGGTCCGTAAAGCCATTAGTTCGGCTTGTGATCATCAACACTTAAAAGGATCCCTCGAAGGTGCTCACCAGAGCCGGAACATTGGGGATTATGGATCAGCAACCTACCGTCTCGGCCTTTTTTTGGGAAAAGTGATTTCGTTTAGCTCGCTATGCATTTCCTTGGCTACATATGTGCCATAGGTCTGGCGGAAGATAGCATTCAATCAAGAAGTTCCTGCCTCTCGGTTCTGTGGGTATCTTACCCAGCCTCAGAACAGAACCTCCTCCTTCTTAACCGGCTTATGTCATTACGTCACAGGACTGAATCAGCTATTTATTTACCTTTCTCTGTTTTTTGAGTTTCATATTGCTTAGGCTTCTGGTAAATGGCCTTCGGCGCCACCCATCGTTTCAACCTTAGCTCACCTTAGGTGGCTATTTCCAGCAAACTCCTGTGCTCTGAAAACCTCGGGAATTTAAAGAGAACATGGTCCTCATCATTGCCCGGACATTCTGGGCAGAACAGTGACTAATCGTTCCACTTGAAGCGTGGAAGGTATGCCCTATAACCTAGAACACTTTTACATGCCCCCTCGTGATCCACTTATTCTCATTTGGTATGAGTCTATGGGTCCATCGGCCCTTATTAAACCTGTCCCACCTCCTTTGCTATGCTGCCAGAATCCGTCGAACTGTCTTGGGATTCTCGCTTGTACATGTATGTATTTCGAGTCGTTCAACTTCCTACTCTTCGTCGCCATAATGTGAAGCGGCCTTATTTCGCACACTTCGGACGGAGAAGGGTGTACGCACAGCATGCTCCAAGGGCACTTCGTCGAGACGTAGAGTTTATTTTCCCGCTACTGTTCAAAGTCGAGTCTTCCGTCAATTAGAGCAAATGATCTAGTCACCTACATTCACCGCTATGGCCTCGACCATTATTCGCTTGTTGATTACCACTATTTCCGTTATGTGCTCATAAAGCCTTAGACCAGCATTCTCAAGATACGCCTTTATCTCCCGTATCGCTTTATGTTCTTTTGTTGTATCGCTTTGGGACTAGAAAGGAACCTTGGGGGACTTCGCAAGTTGTTATGTACTCCTTTATTCCCTCGCCTGACTTGTCGTGCGTTATCCTACAAGGAAGTTTATCACAATGCCCATTAGATACTTCGGTGTATCCCGCTTTATCAACGCCTCGACGATCTTGCTCTACTTCGCGCCATCATATTAATATATGTCTGGAGATGTGACCCGGTATCTGAATATGATGTGCATGATATAAAACCACTTCAAGGGATGCTGCTCCATACTTACGGAAAGGCGTTTCATGAATATCTAAAGTGACGGACCAATAACAATTGAACAATTCAAGAACACCAGCAAGGTTCCATCCAATATTGAGTAGCAGAACCCTTTATATGTACGAAGCTTTAAAATTATGAACTCGCACCATAGGTCCTTAGGATGAATATCTAAACAGCAAAAATGCTGATGTGGAATCCTTTATTTAAAATACTAACTTCCTTAAAAAATGTTATACATTCAGAGAGCATACTATGTCAAATACGCAATTCATTGTTTCATTGAGGGTAAACAAGTAGTACATTAAAGTCCCATCACCAGAGTTACTAAAGTGTGATAGCCTCGACAGCAGAAAAGCCCGAAAGCAAAAGCAACAATTATAAAGATCATTCCATACCTTCGGTGGGGGTCCAGTCTGCTTTGGTATTGAAGACTTCTCAGCTACTGTGGATGTGCGTTTGTTGTTCAATCTATTCGAATCTGTAATAAAAAAGAAGACAATATTAACTAGGTGGACAAATGCACTTAAATCTCTGCGTAAAGTGGGTAATTGGTCCTTAAAGCTATCTAGAGAATTCAATTAGTAAATACAATGTCTACCACAGCAATTCTCTCCCTATATCACCAAGATGAAATGTATACCAAGTTCCTATTGTTAAAGAAATGAGTTCATCTTGAATGTGGTCGATCGTGTTGATCTTGATGGAGATTGCTTTGATTTGAATAGGTCGTTCGAATAGATTGTCTAGAGATTATCCCCAAATGACAAGTTGCAGCTTGTGCGCTGGTTTCGTATCTGATTTGGTGTCTACGCGACAAATTTAGATCAACAGTACTACAATAGTTGTAATGGTAGCAATTTGCATAGCTGCCGCCTTATCAGATCCCGAGCCATTCATCTTTTCGCCCATGCCAAAAACTATCAATTATGATTTTCTTCTTTCGTTCACTGATGGCTCTACTTTGAGTGAAATTCAAATTTTGATTTGGGGTTTTGTTGAACACTGACATTATCAATCGTGATCGTAGTTTTTGCTTAAATGATCGCGAAATCTTAATCAATGTTAACGGATCCAGAAGTCATCTGAGTAACAGATCAAAGTTCTATTCAAGTGCAATGATTATTAATGATCGGTTGGTATTAGTCTTGTCGTTCCTCACAGGCACAGTTCACAAAGTTCTTGGCAGGTTTCGTTTGAGGAACCTCGGGACCAGGGCAGCAGCGCAAGTGAGTGTCTACGATTTGAAGGCGGAATTTGAACTTAGAATGACGACGTTGCGTTGGGAGATCGGTTTGTTGTGATTTCTGTGATCGATCGCTAGCTAAGATTGTTGTGACAGCCAGCTGGAATGCCAGCGACCTGTTAATAATTGATAGTGTGGTTAGTTAAATTGAAAGTAGTTTGAGGTGGGTCAGTGTTACCCGTCAAATTGTATCAGCCGGCTGGGGATTTGTGTGTTTTATTTTTATATATATAAGTAGTTAGGTAAGAACTTGGTGTACTTAACAGTATTCATTTAAGCGGAAACATTCTGTCCTAATTTTTACCTGAACAATAAATCTGTAGATATTTTGCAAAGTTTGGTTTCGTTCTATGCGGAGCTTAAACGTTGTCGTTCATCTCCTATTATGGTAGAGTGTATTTAAAGCCAGTTGAAGGACTTGGTATGGATTATTAATTATTTTGAGACTGGGAAAGCCATGACTCATAGTTGCATGTGTTTCAACGTAATTTATTTATACGAAGAACAAAAAACCAATAAGTAGTGTATTGCCGACTCATAATCTTTTGTTATTTTCCAATGAGCTTTATAATTCCTCGTTTATAGATAGATAACCTGTCGTTATGGGCGAAGAGCGAAGAGGGAGACAGGGGACTATCACGTTGCTATGTGCTTCGTGCTAGAATTGTTCTAGATTGGTGGAAGGGCGATTACATCTTCTTTAAGAGGGCGACCGGAAACATGTTCTTCGCAAGGTCATAACACTGCAATGTGGGCTAATTTTAGTCAGGCGGAGGGGAGAACCTTCTCATAAAGACCCCAATCTAAGATGTTGATATATCGAGATATGCATGACCAAGGGGGTGTTTGCTCACAAATATTCGAAATCTTGATACCTGAGACTCTCAAGTTTCAATAAGCCTTCGAACAGTATACGGGCATGCTGTGGGTGAACTTCTTTCTCGACTACTCCTGGGTCCAATTATGGGTAATGTTAATAAAAAAAAAACAATAAACTGGAGCAGTTTCAGTAGCATCAACCGCGCCAATTGTGATGACGGTTTCATCTCAAGTGGCCAGCGGGACACAAGCGAAAGCAAGTGGCTCAACTAGTAGAGCCGTTAGGTATGTGTGTTGTGAAGACGGGGATTGTCAGTCGCCGAAGATGGGTTTTTAGATCCAGAATCCGTCTGCCACCCTATATTAGACTCGGAGAGTGTATGCTCGGGTATGTCCATAGCCCGAGGTTTACAACTGATGGAGCTTAGCAAACTTGGGCTTGTCAAGTTCACCCCTAGCTAAAAGAAGAGATTTAAAAAGGCACAGGCAAAAGCAGAGCAGGCGAATCGTGTTAAGGCCCCCATACACGGTCAGATTGGATGTACATCGAAGGGCGGATGTACAACCAAAACTATCGATTGTGGGCCGGTCGGCCGATCAAAATACGTTGGGCTTATGGGTTTGATGAAAATCTGGTTGTACATCCAATTTGATCGTGTATGGGGGCCTTTAGGCCCAAGAACACCCCCCCCCCCAAACCTGTTTTGGTATTTTATCTAAAAAGGAAAGAAGGAAGATCAATTCATTGTGAATCGGAAGATGGGTCGACGGTGTACAGGACAAGAGGAATTCCGCAGGGGTCGCGGACCACATCGTGAAGTGGTCATGGAACGACGCCGCGATAAGATCGAATTGTGAGAAAACGAAATGAACTTGGAGATTAAAGCGTAGACTGACTGCGCTGGTCCGACCCTTGCTGAGCACAAAACTGGGGATGCGAAACAGAGCATTCACTCACAGCTCGTTCTAAAATACCTAGGAGTGATGATCGACCGGAGGCTAAATTTTGCACACTTGTAGGACATGGGAAATAATAAATAAATGAATAATGACCCAGCATTATGTTGGAGGCGAGCCATGGGCAAAGGCATATCCAGGGAAAAGGGCTTGAAAAGGCTTTAATAAAGCCCCCTGCAAAAACTGAGAAGTAAAGGGTTCGTTCAGAGTATAACCTACGAATCGTCCGGAACAGAAGAGGACCAAAATGGGCAAAGGGCCCGTTCGCCCCACCTTTAGCTAGGTGATAAGCGGTGTCAAGCTTGGCCTCATATTGAGATATGTTCAACCACCTAAGTAATTGATACAGCTGCAGAAGGCAATATTAAAAGATGGGGGCGAGATCAATCCAAAGCTTCCTAATTATGGCTGCTGCTGGTCTCCTTGTCACCGCAAAATGGAGTTAGCAGTAATGTCGTCCATATCAAGGGCAAAATTGCTCTTGATATCTATCCTCTGGTGGAAAAAGATACTTCGCCCAGAGTGTTGCACATGTTCTCTGTGAAGAGCTTGTTAGCGATAGTTACAACTCAGCCAACCAGAAGATATGACGTTCGGGCAGGCAACCCCCATTCTAGTATTCAAGAGTTGTCATGTCCTGAAAGTCCTAAGCTTAGGATTCACCATTTATACTATCATATGTCGTTCCCATCATGGTGCAATAGTAGTCATGTGAGATTGAAGAATAAAAAAAGGATAGGATAGGTTAAGAAGAATTTGGTGGTTGAATTCGAAGGATGTGATGAATACTCGGTTTGAGCTCTTGGATCTTGTCTGTGCCTAGGAAAACTGACTGTGGAGGGTTGTTCCTCAATCGACTAGTAGCTTTAGGCCCTTAAGTTTTAGAGATTTTAGACATCCTTTTGGTTTCTGGTCTTACATTGTTATTATAAAACAGAACTTCTTTAGGAGTAACGAGCTCAGGCCTTTCTGAATCAAGAATTCAATGAAACTCAGGATCATTTCTTCAAGTTTAATGAAAGTATCTCAATAAGCGACGACAAATAAATTTCTTTGGTTCATGATAACCCCAAATAAGAAGCCTGCTAATGTATTCGAGCTTCTTTAGATATTCATTAATGCTTTTTTTATGTGGAAGACAAGCTTGCACAATAGATTATTATTGCCTCTGCAATCTCTCGTTTCGTGAAATGTTCACACGATTAATGTCTTGATTTTGTCGTCATCAATGTCGGTGTGCTTCACTGACCGACGAATGTCGTGAAAATCAAAATCAGTTGCACGAAGTTAAAGAAGAAAGTGAAGCGAAAGTGCAAGTTGGATTTCCAAATTGAATTTGTTATAAAATAACCAAAATCAAAGCGCTTTTTTTTAGAGTGAAGCGAGAAATAATAAATGTCAAATGACGTAGCAGAAACATAGATGATAATAAGACAACGTATGTAGGTCCAGGAACCGAGGACCGCGACAGATTTGGCGTCGAAAGGTTTGTAACTACACTTCTGAAAAGACGGATTCCTCTTCACCTGAATTTTGCTATTGAAAGGTTGTGCATGGTTATATCTGTACACGGCGGCTTCTGTACACTCTCCACCATAATATTTGCTTCTGCTCTGACCAATTCCTCTCTTTGTTCCTAAAACATATTAACAGATTTTGACATGCTTGGAGGTTTTATAAGCTGCGCCTAGAAGATAGAATCGTAAGGCAGCTCTAGTCTAATCACTGTTGTGTAAAGCAAGGTAACCATATGTCGCTTCAAGGACAATTCCACAGCAGCGGAGGAAGAACTCTGCCCTGGGGGTGCCATGGCCTACCGTCTTTTAACTTCTGTTGTTTCCTAAGTTGCTGCTGATGATATATAGCGAGGTGTGCCTGTGTTTCTTGTATGCACTTCTGTTTGGCATTTGAGGCTACTTACAGTGGGGCAACGCAGAAGAAGTTGAAAGTAGAACAACTTTCGCGTTTTGTCATAAGCGTTCAGGTAACAATCTGTTAGCTGGCATTTGAATGCGTATACTTCTATTAATCTCTCTCATTTTCGCCTAGTGCCTTTCTCAGCGGCATACCCAGTTTAGTAGCGGACGCATGACCTAGTGAATCATATGGTACAAAGGCTGAAGCTATTACAAAAGCACCACATCCCGTATTCGCACATACTTTTTTTTTATGTGATAGTCTAAGCTCATGTGTCACCCTTTGTACTACCAGTACGTCATGTCGTTTAGGTCATGGTGCAATGTCCAGTAGTAAGCTTATACCAGAGACACACTTGTGGTATAGTAATTACAATATGAGCAATATTGCAATATACTTCAGGTGTGTCTCTATATACTGAGAAAAAATCTCGGTATACACTCAGTATACTCAACATTGAAACTCAATATCCCAATTGAGAAAAACTTCGTGGTATAGCTCAGTATATCCTAGATTTAAACCGAAGAATAGTCTGGGCATAACCCAAAATGATAATTTCGAACAGAATTTTAATTCTAAATTTTCTATTTCACTTTTATTTTTAATATAAATTAATAATAATTTCACGATATTTCTATTCATATTTAACTTCAATTTAACTGCAGCACAATAATTTTTTTCGATTTGCAAATCTGACAGATAAATGACAACCAAATAACTCAGTATACTAATGAAAGTGTGTCTTCACATTTTTATATTGCAATATGGCAATATTGCAATATCCCGATCTCAATTGCTATACCACAAGTCTGTCTCCGGTATTAGCTCGAAAGATAGAGAGAAGGACATAATAGGTTAGGGGGAGTCAAGGGGGTGTTGCAGAAAGTGGCGATGAACCTTGCGTTTGAACTCTTGGATGTTGTATGAGTTCGGGAATACTGTCATTGGAAGGTTGTTCCACAGACGAGTTGTTCTTGTTATAAACGAATTTCTAGATCGGAGTGTGCGCGAAGATAAGGGCTGAAAACTGTGGGGGTGAGCCGAGCGGGCAAGTCTTGTGTTGCGGGAAAAATGTTGCCGTGGAGGCATGAGGTTACTTATTTCAATGGAGCAGTCATTATGAAAAAAGCGATAAAATTTTGCAAGAGCTGCTACATTCCTACGGTGGCTTAATGAGTCAATTGAAGAGCAAATGGCGCTGTCACCAATAAGTTTGAGGGCGCGGTTTTGAACCTTGTCCAGCCAAGCTAAGATGGTTCTTGGGGCCCCGGCCCAGATATACGAGTTGTATTCAAGACGGGGACGAATGTAGGACTTGTAAATTATAGCCCTGGCAGACGGCTGAAGGAGAAAATTGCACCTTTTGAGGAATCCTAGACACTGCGATGCTTGTTTAGCACTTTGGAATATGTGGTTATTCCAGCGCAGATCTTCAGCTAATGTTACGCCTAGGATGTTTAGAGAGGGTTCTGCCGTTACGGTCTTGTTGTCCACTGAAATAGAAAGCGGTTCGGTGCAAGTTTTATTGGAGATGAGACAGTACTTGGTTTTTAATGCATTAAATTCGACACGGTTCTTGCGGCCCCAATCAAGAATTCGTTCGATGTCCCTGTTGATTGAATTGGACAACAGTTGGCGATGATGTAGACAAGGTCTGGCACGCGCTTGTGTTACATTATCAAAACCATAGTAGTAACGTAGAGTACCGTCAACAGCAAAGCTGTGGAGTGAGTTGGAGCGGACTGAGAGCAGGTCATTTATAAAAACTAGGAAGAGAGCTGGTGATAGAATTGAGCCTTGGGGAACACCTGCGGAGATGTGGTGGGGGTCGGATTCGACGCCATCCAATACTACCATGATTGAACGGCCTGAAAGGAAGCTCTCACTCCAGTTCTTCAGAACAGAGTCAATACCAATAGCTTGGAGTTTAGCCAACAGAGCGGAATGCCATACTCTGTCAAAAGCCTTGGAGATATCCAGAGCAACCAGACCAGATTCACCAAATCGGTGTATACTTCGGCTGAGGTGCTCCGTTAGGCAAACAAGGAGGTCGCCAGTAGATCTTTTCGATCTAAAGCCGTATTGTTTGTCGTTCAATATTTGGTTGTATTCAAGATATTACATAAGCTTTCTTTTTATTATTGTCTCCATAACTTTGGAGAGAATAGAAGTAATTGCTATTGGGCGGTAGTTAGTAAGGTCACCAGCTTCACCTTTTTTCGGTATAGGCTGAACATGAGCCAGTTTCCAGGAGTCAGGATAAACTCCGGAGAAGTATGAAAGTGCAAAAAGTTTGCGGAGAGGTTTAGCCAAAGGTGAGGCACATTTTTTAAGAACTATAAGGGAATTTTATCGGGGCCAGTGGCTTTGTTGGAGTCCAGCTCTTTGAGACACTTATACACTTCACACGTCCTGAAGAAAACTCTATCCATTGAGTGAGCGGAACACTCGGTGGTGGGGGGTTGCATGTCAGCATCGGGTAAGGAAGAATTCTCGGCGAACAGAAGTGCAAGTAGATCGGCCTTGGGTTTGCTTTCTGTTATCACCTGTTTGTTATAAATGAATGAATGCTGCTGCTGCTGTAATACCGGGCGTTCACATATGCTATAGCGAGATCGCTGGCCAGCACTTCAGCACACACTGCATGTGGAAAGGATGAGTTTCTAAATTTACCTTTGCAGATCCATGGCTCTTGATGAAGCTTTTCCCAAATCCTTTAGTGCAGTGTATATAAATTCGTCATTATATGAACGCAGACTTCTTATCCTAATTTTCATAACGATATCTGCTTCACCTCGTATCACATGTTATTTAAGGTAACAAAAATCAATATCTTCATTCCACCTTAACATCAATCGAACCAACTTAAACTTTCATATTTACTAGAATAAGCGTGAAAACTAAATTTACCGACACCTAGATTCAACTTTTCCCATAAAAAACAGCACCTTATAAATCGCAACACATTTATTATGCTCACATTTTGTACTCCCGTGATAGCATACACGACAGGAGCCTGTTTTTAGCACAAAATTACATCATTGGCCTACATTTGGCTACACTTCGAAATAAACAGATCGATACCTCAATTACGCTTTACAGAACCTGCAATATTCACTAGTAGGTAAATCAAGGTGAGCAAGAATTGACCTGAACAGAACTCGCTTATATCGAAGGTGGAATTTCCGCTACACACAGCCACATACATCCTGGCACGGAGACCTCAACCAACCGCCAATATTCTATGCGAG
Organism: Thereva unica; assembly: GCA_949987705.1. Taxonomy (NCBI): domain Eukaryota; kingdom Metazoa; phylum Arthropoda; class Insecta; order Diptera; family Therevidae; genus Thereva; species Thereva unica. The sequence goes on along the minus strand of OX465284.1, from coordinate 79,734,047 downwards.
TACCTGCAGCTTGTAATCGCGAATATAAAATATAAATGAGGAATAAAAATACCTGCAATCACTTTATTACCAATGCATCAATGAACTCTAATGACGGTATTCGGTGTGAAATTTTCATACCTAACAGCTTTAGAATATCCAGAGAGTCATTTTTGACTCTTCAATAAACCGCTTGGACACTGTAAGATCCGAGATGATATTGCAATGCAGCCTTGCACCTTAAGATGCTGCAGACTAGCTGTTTCCGTTCATCAGTATATGAGGCTGCTGCTGCTGCAGCTTAAGTAAGACAAACAAGCCATTAAATAAATCCGTTAAAGACATCGACTGGTTGAATACTAATTCGTGTGCAGTGCATCAATCACAAGGCGGACGGACAGACGGACTACTGCTTTGTAACAGAAAATAATTGAGATTCTGACCTAAAATCGAGTTTCACTCTTCCACTAGGGAAATGCAGTGAAATGAAGGGAAATCTCGGTTTCAGACCTAGCACAAAGCAGCCAGCGACTAGCCCAAGCGAAAACGAAAGCTAGTGAAATCAAGTCTGTCCCTTTGAATGAATCTCAATTAACCGCCCAGAATGAATCGCGCGTGTGAATGACAAATTTTTTTTATCAACACCAAGGAATTTCCGCTCGAGTCCATTGGCGCATGCGTAAACTGCTAACGATGATTACCCTTGCGCAGGTACTTTAAATCCATTGATTACTTTCGATCGCTGCCGAATATAAATGGTAAGAGGAGCGCACACCTGAGAATAACCATCCACCGAAAATTTCCTTGTATAAACACGTTTGAAGATCACGCGGCGAGATCAGTTTGGTACAAAAAAAAACCGATCAACTGAAAGGATTAAGGTAAGCACATGACGTGAGTGCACTGCAAATGACAGGGGGTCCGAATGTGGGTCAATCGAGTGAAATGCAAGTCATCGTGTGAACGCGGACCCCGGACCTCTAAACTGCATCCCATACACATGTAGCGTAGGCTGCAACCAATATGCATATACGGCCTATAAATGCGATATGCAGACGAAAGATGAGGTGTTTGCACGCTTCTCATATTTGTAAAGTGTCGAATGACTCTATATGAATGGGAAGAAAGTGCTGGATGCGCGTGACACCATTCGGGCTCGGACTGCTGGCAATGATTTATGGCGGAGACATTAAATTACAAGTTCCCCTAGTCCGAGGAAAAAGTATTTTATTGCGGATTTCTAGTGAATTTATTTGCGGTAGAAACGTTTCCTAGGTTTTTGCCAGCGAACACAACCTCGCATTTATCAGGGTTTTTTCTTCATGTTCAAATGTTTGATTAAGAAATTAAGGTGACGCCGCTCTTACGGAATAAGTGGGTTAATGGAGAAGAGATGTTGGATACAGTTTTGTTGTTTTTCGAAATGAAATGATGTGAAAAGTTCTTAATAAGGAGCGAAGGTGTGCACGTTTTTTTCTTTCAAGTTCTTTGATGACATATTTTTTTCAAAAAGCTTTTAACTTTTGTAAATATTTTATTTAGCAGATCATTGGGTTGTCAGAAAAGTCATGACGCATTTGGGCAAGCAGATGGCGCGCTAGCTTATTTTTGATATTCTACAATTAAAAACCAATGTACATGGTGCATCTTTGCACAGTTTAACATTTTAACAGTTTTTTAGAAGAGAAGAATTAGATCACAACAGCCTTCATTATAAATATTGGAATACAAGCCGGTCTCAGTAGCCTAGGGGTTGAGGCGCCTGACTACCATCTAATAGGTTCGTGGTTCGAATTCACTCTGTGGCAGGCCCTTCGCCATTCCATTGTTACGACCTCTCCTAGGAATTCTTGACTCTTTACAAAATTGCCTGGCCGTCCTTCTGCCATCGCCTCGAAGCATGATAAGCGAAGAAGCCAACCGCCGAATCACCGATCACCGAAGTCAGCGTTGTGTCACGGTAATATTGAATGGGACACTGGTGAAGTGATGGAATAAAACCCCGTGTTGGCAATGTCAGTTTCTTCGCTCTTTTTCGTAATATCTTCTTAACTAGATACCCCAGTTTGCTGTCCTACATTGCACTAATGGATGTGCAAAGGAGCATTACCTTTGAGCGTGTCTTTCACAGAAAAAGGAACCCCAAGAGAACGAACCAGGGACAGAACGGAGAAGCTACAACGACGATCTAGACGAATCGACCAGGATTAGCAATTTTCTTCAAGCTACTCTGCCAAAGTTCTTACGTCATTTGTAGGCACAATACGTGAACAGAATGCTTTGAAGAATTTCGGTAGCTTCTCGCGGCCTGTGAAAGAGTGATCCCGGGTAGGTTCCTCGGATTGCAAGCGAAGAAAGTAATATCATAGGAGAAAGTCATGAGGATGTTGGGTGAGATCTTGTGGAGGCTTTGGGGTTAATGTGTCATGAGTGCGCCTTCATTCTGCATAGACCTTGGTGTGTTATAAAGTTAATCCATTTGTTGTAGTTGTTAGGTTGGGACACCCCTCCTCTTTGACATTAAATATGTTTAGATACAGTCCAAATATTTCCTTAACCCTTCGCTTCTTTTGCTTTAAAGAATGTATCCATCTTCTTCTTCTTCCAATGGCGCTACGGCCCAACTCGAGCCTTGGCCTCCTCTAATCTTTTCCTCCAATCTACTCGACTTCTGGCCGAAGGTCTCCAGTGCGATGTGTGGAGTAATGTCTCCGCATCGGCTACAACCGCATCATTCCATATGAATCCATAATGGCTGTGAAGATAGATCAGATAGACCTGCACTAGACCATACTGTAAAATCAAGATCATGGGACTTAGCGAGACCAGATGGCCCGATGCGGGGGAACATATCTGCCCAAATGGTGAGTCCTTTTTATATTCTGGGAGAAACGAAACTGAAAGCCGTAGGAGTGGCGTTGGTGTAATACTCACCAAAGAAGCCAGGTCCAGCCTCATTAGCTGGTCACCAGTTTCTGAGAGGATTATTACCGTGCGCCTGCGTACCAGACTAAGAAGTACTACGGTAGTCCAATGCTATGCTCCAACTGAAGACGCTGAAGATGACATCAAAGACGAGTTCTATTTGCGGCTGAATGAGGTTTTTCGCTCTATTCCAAGGGGAGACATCATTGTATTAATTGGTGACTTAAACGCACAGATCGGCCGTGACAACACCGGCCTTGAACAAACAATTGGAAATCAAGGTCTAAGCCAAGTTATCAATAACAACGGTGAGCTTTTCGTTGACTTCTGTAGCTCCCACCAACTCATGATAGGTGGAACTTACTTTTGTCACAAGAAGATACACAAAGGGACCTGGGTACCGCCCGATGGTAGGACGAGAAATCAGATAGATCATGTGGCCGTCAGCCGCAGATGGAGAACTATCCTTGAGGATGTCAGGAGTTTCAGGGGAGCAGACACTGGAAGCGACCACCATTTGGTAGTAGCAACTATTCGCTTTAAAATCGCCGCAATCAGAAACGTACAACGCGATGCTATAAACCGTAGACGGTTCAACGTAGATCTTCTGCGGGAGAGCGGTAAAAAGCGGGAATTTGCTGGAAACCTACAACAAATATTAAACCAGCACAACGTTTCTGACGACACAAATATTGAAGAGCTGTGGAGTAGGACAAAGGGCGCAATATTGACGGCTGCGGAAACGAGCATCGGTTATGTCCAAAGAAACCAGCAACACTGGATCTCGGACACAACCTGGCAAAAAATAGAACGCAGGAGAGCCCTAAAAAATAACGTAAACTCTACAAGCGACCCCGAAAGACGTTACCAACTGGAACGGGAATACTCCCAATTACATCGGGAGGTAAAGAGAAGTGTCCGGCGTGATAAAAGGCAGCAGATAAATGAGCTCGCAGAAAAAGCGGAAAACGCGGCAAACACAGGCAAGAGTAAGGTGCTGTACCAAATTACTAAACAGCTCACGGGAAAGCACTCTACTAAAAAGCATGCCGTTAAGAGTGCGGATGGAAGGCTGCTGTGCAGCGACGAGGAGCAGCTCCAAAGATGGAGAGATTACTTCTTCGCCGCCCTGAATGGTTCATTTACGCAGGAACCTCACGAAACCAGCAACAATGCACAGCCAATAAGAATCACCACCCGGGCTCCATCCAAGACGGAAATAGTAACCGCAATTCATGCGATGGCCAATGGTAAGGCAGCTGGAAAAGATGGCATCCCGCCAGAATTGTTGAAAGCCGATTCAAGCCTCATAGCAGATGCGCTTCAGCCAATCCTGGAAATAGCATGGAACACCTGTACCTTTCCGGAGGATTGGACGGAAGGTATCATAGTCAAAATACCAAAAAAGGGGGACCTAACAATATGCGACAACTGGAGAGGCATCTGTTTACTATCTACAGTGGGCAAAATTTTGTCCCATATATTACTATCTAAGATAAGTGAGGCAGTTGACCGAACGCTTAGGAGGCAGCAGGCCGGATTCAGGAAGGGCCGCTCCTGTATTGATCATATTAACACCTTACGAATAATAGTGGAGCAGTCTACTGAATTCCGATCCCCCCTTTACCTTGCTTCCGTAGATTATGAGAAAGCGTTCGACTCGGTCAATAGGAGCTTTATATGGCAGGCACTACGGCGACGTGGACTGCCTGATAAAATAATAGAATTGATAAAAGCCCTATATAACAATTCCAAATGCAGAGTTCTCCATAATGGAAAATTATCCGACAGCTTCGAGGTGAGCTCAGGAGTACGACAAGGATGCCTACTCTCGCCTTTACTATTTCTTATAGTAATAAATGACATCCTTGTCGGCGCTCTAGATAGTAGAACAGGCGGCATACAATGGGGTTTGTTAGACCGCCTTAAGGATCTCGAATACGCAGATGATATCTGTTTGCTGGCCCACAGACACCAGGACCTCAAAAACATGATTAACAATTTGGCAACAGAAAGTAGTCCAGCAGGCTTAAGGCTAAATCCGACTAAAACCAAAGAAATGCGGATAAATGCAAACACCATTGAACGGACTGCGCTGAATAACCGTGACGTGGAACTGGTCGATAAATTCTGCTATCTCGGTAGTATTATTACCGAAAATGGCAGAAGAAGATGTCAGTTCCAGAATAAATAAAGCACGAGGCGCATATGCACGCCTGTTCCGCATATGGAGATCAACGCAGATCTCAACTAACACCAAATTGCGGCTGTTCAACTCCAACGTTAAGGCAGTACTTTTGTACGGTTGCGAAACATGGAAAGTCACCCAATTCATCACAGGGCGCCTACAAGTCTTCATCAACAGATGCCTGCGTCGTATCCTAAAAATCCGCTGGCAGGATAGAATTTCAAACGAAGAACTATGGCGCCGTGCCGGCCAAGAAAGGATAGACGACCAAATCAGGCGAAGGAAATGGAATTGGCCACACCTTGCGACGCGAAAACGAAAATCTAGCCAAACAGGCCCTCGACTGGAATCCGCAAGGATCCCGTCGAGTCGGAAGACCTAGAACAAAGTGGAGGAGAACCCTACTAGCAGAAGCCGCAACAACTGGGAGATCCTGGTCGGAGCTGAGAGCTGTCGCGCAAAACAGAGTCCGCTGGAGGGCAACTGTTTCCGCCCTATGTCCCATGAGGGATTAAAGGAGCGCAATGATGATGATGAGACCATACTGTCTTACTTTTTGGTGCATCAAATAATGAATGACTGATGGCCACGATAACGATATCGATGAATGTCAGAGTGAGGGATACACTGAAAGTCATCATGATTCGGACTCTGAATTGTCTAGTCTTAAAGCAGAGGATGTTTTCTCAGACTACGAAAACACTGATAAACAAAGAGAAATTAATCTGGAAACCAATAAATACCTAAACAAACTGGAAGGTAAAATGGAAGCTGAAACTGTAGATCAAGCTACCAACAAATAAAAAAAACTACTTTGGCAAAAACAGATTCAAATAGGTAACGTGGCCTGACGTGGCCTTTTGAAGGAGCCTCGACTTGAGCTGTAGTGCATTGAGCTGAACTGAACGTGGCCTGATCATCGATCTCGACCATAGAAACAAAATTGTTGTACAGTTTCCAGGCTTACGGACTTCTGCGAATTTGGGAACTGAATCTAATCCAAATGCTGTATGGAAACTTATATTTACCGAAGAAATGGTAAATATAATTTTGCAGTGGGCCAATGTAAAACTTAGCAGTATCAGGAAAATTTTCAAAGATCCCAATAAACCGGACTTACAAAATATCGATTTAGTTGAACTGGAAGCTTTCCTGGGACTTCTCTTGTATACGGCAGTTTTCAACTCAAATCACGAGAAAATCAAGCACATATTTGCAACAGATGGAACAGGGCAAGATATTTTTCGTTGTGTTATGAGCCAGAAGCAGTTCCACATTCTACTCAATTGCTTCCGATTCGAAAATCGGGAAGATCGTGTTACATACTCTACATAATCCATTTACACCCATCCGTGAGATGTCTGAATTACTAGTAAAAATTCCAAAAAATTGTTTTCACTGCTGGATCATACAACCTGCATTGATGAAATGATCGTGCCCTCGCGAGGAAGGTGCAAGTTCAAAGTTTATATGCCTACTAAACCGGCAAAGTAAGGACTAAAAATAATATGCCTCACCGGTTCTAGAAACCATTATTTATTCAATGCTTATATCTATACTGGGAAAAAATTGATTGGATAGGTTTAACAATTGAAGAAAGAAAACTCGCTGTTATTCGACTATCCAAACCAATTGAAAACAGCAACAGAAATGTAACTGCATACAATTGGTTTTCTTTAATCCAACTTGTTGATGAATGAGTACTTTTTACTTGTTCAAAAGTACTCGATTCCTTGAGAATCGATGAGTATTTTTTTGACATTTCGGCGAACTGCCTTAGCGTACTACTCGATTTACGGCTGCGACAGATTACAAATACTTAGCTTACATCCCTTGTAAAAAAAAGAATTTAGTTGGTTAGTTTTTGAAAACTAGTACGCACAGCAAACAAAGGCCCCTGCCACACAGAGTATACACGCTCCCATTACAGACATTAAAATATAAAAATGCGCCGCCAGAAGCACACTTCTGTTAGAGATTGACTGTATTCGTAATCGACCATTCCAAATGCAAGTTTAGTTTTATCAAGCGGTCTCCCAACTAAATACTAACAGCGTACAGTGCTACTTGACCTGGAAAATCGAATGACAGCCGGTCTAATAAGTATACTTAGTGGCATCCTCAATCATTTCATTCACTCACGGCCAAAAGTATCGAGCAGGGTTTGAAAGCAAAGTAAACTTAAAGCAAAGCATATATTTTTAAGCTTACTTTGCTGATGACTGTGAAAACTGTTCCAAATTGCTGCGAATGCTGTTGCTTTCAAATTACTTTCAGGAGCATACTGGCCCGGCTGCAAATGCTTCGGCTGTAAAATACTTTGCTGTGAAAAGCTTTCTGTTTGTTTACAGTTTTTCAAAGCTCTCCTCTCCAAAGCATCTGAAATACTTTGCTTCCTTCATCTTTTTTTCATGGTCCAACTTTATATAGTAAAATGGTACTTTTGTTTAGAGGGGTGGAAACTTTTTTTGTATGTGTATGTGAAGCATTCGCAGTCAGAACAGCATGCTCCAGCATTTGTAAGCAATAGCATACGCAGCAATATGAGACAAAAAAGCTTTCACAGCCTGCAGCAAAATGATTGAAAATATGATTGCTGTAAAGCAAAGCAAAGTAAATGTCTGCGGTCTTCTTGGCAGCAAAGCGAAGTCAACCAAGAGTATTAAATTTGCTGCAGCAATTTAAACCCTGGTATCGAGTACTGATATCAGTAGAATGGAAAACCAAATACTCATATGAGCAAAGAATCGAGTACCGACTCCGTACGTGCCAACATGCCCTGGGTGAGTTGGACGTTCTCGATCAAGTCACCCTTGGTTCCGGGGTACGGGGCTTAAAAAGCTATGAAAAGACGGATGAGCTGGCTAAACAGAGCTATGAAATTTATCGGTAACGAAACGGCTAGTGGGAAACCTATTTGTTTGCTGAGGTACCTCGCCGATCAAACTTTGATGAAGCATACCGAATGCTGGAGGTTCACGCTTGGACTAGCCAACTATAAGCGGTTCCCTTCTTGTGATGTATCCTAACGCTTCCCAGGGATTGTTGTGGCACAGTTGAAATGTTATCATGACCCTCGTTGACACTACTGGACACTGTGCCCTAAATTACCATTTATGGAGATTTTGCCTCTAGGAGTATGAGGCTTCCCTACATGTTCTTTATGAGTGCCCGACGATAACGATAAGGAAGGCCTCCTTAGCGGCAGACAGCTAAACCACTTTGGCCTACAATTACAAACTAAGGCCAAGCGGTGTCCGCGGTACCTTTGGACCCAGTACCTCATGAAATGAAAAAATAGAAGAAAAGAACACAGGCCTTTAGAAATTTCAGGTATCGGCTGAAAAAAGAGTGCGCGAAGATAACACATGTCGACTGTGCTTGTTCTTCAACTCAATTGGGGCAATCGAAATAAAGAAGCAGTGTGGGGGCTCACTTTCTTGACTCTAGGCAGAAGGACGAAAAATGATCTAGAGAAAGTGGCCAATTTGGTACCCCTCGAACAATCTGTATCAATAGCAACTTCAACTGAAGAAAAATATATGTTTATTAAACCAGACCATAATGAATTATAGCACATAGTTTTGACAGTGAAATTTACAACTTCGACAAAAGATGGGCTAGTTAGAAATTGACCTAGTCTCTCTAGTTCAGGAATAGGCAGTATAAGAGACATAATACGCCTTCAGGGCCAGCCTCTCTCTCTCTCTTTCTTCTTGTTCAACACAATGACCATAAATTCGTAACAACAAAATCCACTTAGCTGCATCACAAAATGGTTCCTTCAAAATTGAATGACAGTCGAGATTAGGCGAATCGCTCAAGGCCCTTCAACTAAAGAAACCTATAAAAGTCACTATTGGAGCGCCCTGACACCCTTTCTCCCAGCAATAAATAATCGCGTCCATTATGAAAACTGAAACCGTTGAAATCGAATCAATTGAATTTTATCAATTCTCATCAAATTAAACGGTTTTTATTAGCATTTCGTATCACATTGACTCGAAATTAGCTCGCCGAGAGATCTAGCCGCCGCCGCCGGTCGCTAGTGCGCCAGCGCCGCCGCTTATATAAATTTTAGATAAAATCGCTCAGGGGTTTGCGAAATGCTCTCTAATCCAGACTAGCTCCAACATAAATTAGCGACTGGTGATGGATTCTTGCATCCCGGCTGCGGAGGTCGTTGTCCGCGAACGACATCTATCGGTTCGCAATTAGCATATGAATCGTTATGGTTAGGTCCCAGAAGAATCTGCGAATTAGCGAATGCCCGCCTGTTAGTCGTGTCAAAATACCGCCTGCGCCGCCCCGTGTGAGCGCGGTTCGACACGGCGGCGGTGTTATAATTTATTTTTCTGTTAATTAAGTGCTAATGCAATTATTGGGAAAAGGCCGATAAAGTTTCCATTCGGTCATAATTCCCGAACGTTGATAATAATTTGGAAGTCAAATCAAGTGTGCGCTATTGGTTATTTGTTTGATTCTGTTTAGTTATGTAAATAGCATTAAACAACCGTAAATGATGTCTATGTGTGTATTTAAATTGGGGTAACGGTTTTACGATTTTAGGTTTTCACTTTCAACTCGAAGACAACAATTCAGATGCTGGACTATGGTCACCCATCTGTTTGTTCACCTGTAAGTTTGGTCTATAAGTTTTTCAAGAATTTTATTCGTCGTTTTTCGGTATCGGATTATTTTTCTTGATTGTTGTTTACGGAGAAATTTAAATATAGAAACGTGTTCGACAACGGTTTGACACGGGGATTATGTTTGTTGGTCCATTAGCAAGTAAAGTTTCGATATAATCTTGTAATGGGTTCTAGTTTCTGGTGCATACTGATATCTACTTTTTTTTGTCACAAACTAACCAGAAAGATGACTATATTTTCGATTCTGGTTTTTGATTGTCTTAAAGAACTCATCGTATTCTTAAGTTATACTTTATAATTTGTGCCTATTTTGTAACGTTTTTCTGTTTTTATTGAATTTGTAAATTTAAGACAGACTTGCTAGCAGGGGCGGCGCTTTCATAGGTGAAAATGGTGCACTTGCACCGGGCGCAATTCGACAGGGGCGCAATTTCAGAAATTAAAATTTAAAAAAACCCATGAATATTGCGTGGGTATCGCGGGAGAGGGATATTAGAAGGATCTTAAATTAGGTTATGAAGAGAGACAACTCATCTGCCAGGGAAAACTACAAGGCCAGAAAAAAAGGAAATGAATCTTTCTCGAGTAGGTAATGCGATTATTTGAAACCGAATGAAAACAAGGTTGAACCGAGATTGGGTTGATAGTATCGTGACAAAAGATGGATTGAAACCTGGTATAGAAACATTTTTACCATTCAAGAAATCGCGGCTCGGCGGGAAACACCTGGATTGCCTCTGTTCTAAAGTTTTTGAAAGCGCTTTCTATGTCCAGGAAGGCTGTTAAGGTGAACTGGCTTTTCTATGAACGATTCTACAGTAGGAACTAATAAATGCAGTGCAGTAACCACCTATTATAGCTTGAGATATGATAACTTGGAGAACGCCATAGAGAGCTGTATTATGGAAGCCCGAGTGTGTAGTACTATAGATTTTCGAAGCCCAGGATTGTTCTGGCAATAGTTAGGGAAGTGCAGCTAACATCGAAAAAGATACAATGCAATTGGTGCATTTACACCGGGCGCAATTTCAGAAAAAAAAATGAAAAAGTGTGCATTCATTTACATATATTAAAGGAACTCCATAGAGTCTTTGTCTTTTCCTTATTGTCCTTCAATGCGATCAAAAAAAGAACAGCCTATGGGGGCGCAATATGTCACACTGCACCGGGCGCAGAAAAACCAAACGCCGGTCCTGCTTGCTAGTATCTATGTTTGCCTTGCTGTCACCTACATTAAGGATTGTATCAGAGCAGATTTTCAATATTCTGAATAAAGGATTGTGGCGACATTTCATTAATTTATCAAATCCCTAAATTATCCAATCCATAAATTATCCAATTCCATGGAAACATGCAAATGCATCGAAACCCGTTACCTTATCAGTTTCTTCTACTCACTTTCCAACTGATAAATCAGTCGATAGCCACCATCGCTTTTGATCAGTGATCACTCCTTCTTTCCCGTCACGGTAAAATAGAGATTTTTATAGTACGGAATATATTGCCGATATAAGAAGTTTTTATAATGAATTTAAATATAAAATAAATATTAAATGTGCGTTGAATTCTAAGTTCGCGTTTTATTATAACATAAATAATTAGTTGACTAATAATGTTAAGTACGCTAGGCGTACAAATGGTGACCCCGTTAGTGCAAAATTAACAGTTTTAAAAAAAAGCGTGAACAAAAGGCATCGCACATATACGTGACAAAAGGTATCAAAATCAAGTGGAATGATCATGAAAATGTTGGAGTAAAACGAAACAATACCATCATGCAATGCCGAAAGGTGATAAAAAATATTTAAAAAATAACAAGGGAGCAGGATTTGCACGGATTTAGATTTCCACGTGCGGTAATCAGCGTAGCAGGACAAAGGCATCCAATCAAACCGGAACCCGAGGAAACGTGGACAACACATCTTCTTTTTCATACGGCTCAACAATCAATAAGTTAAGTTTTAATTCCAATTAAAAAATTTAGATTAATATTATATTATATTTACATGAGGATTATATTTTTTTTTAGCAAAAGTGACGGGAAAAGTAAAATTTATACAAATAAATTCAACACAAATTGTGATGGCAGACCATTTTGGGATTATAAAAGAGGAAAGTAAATTTAAATACAATAAGCAACAAACCATACAGTGAAATCGTGAGTAAGGATTTTGGAAACATACAAAACCGCGAGTATTACTATTTTTTTTTCTTTCTTTTTCAATTCTTTTCTTTTATTATACTAAAAAATATTTAATACAAGTTAATCAAGTGATAATTAATTCAAAATATATTAATACTTTTTAAGTAATAAAAATTAAAAAGCAATAAATGTCACATGGTGTATAAAAAAATATTTTTTGTAGTAATTTTCTAAAGAATTTTCAAAAAATATAATTCATAAAAATTAGTGAAAACACATGGTGAGGCAACAGTGAACGGTTTTTTCACTCACAAATACGTAGCGTGCAATACATAATTTTTTTTTTCGTTAAATAACAGCATTTTTGTACCGCTTCCCAAAGTTACAAAATTAACGGTTTTAATAAATGCAAACGTTTTGTGATCCTCTAGTTCCTCAATAGCAACAAATAATATATAGCAATTACTCCAATGGTATATTACATACATATTAATAAATAAATTTGTTTTCTTTTTTTCTTCGACCGTCACTATTATTTTAAAACTATCATTGCTATTTATAGAACTAAACATTTCAAACCCCTACCTACTAAGCATATTAAAGTAAAGTACACGATCTATTTTGAATTCACTAGCACTTACACTTATACAATACCCTATTTCTAAAACCCTGCAAACATGTCTAAACCAGACGACAATAATTTGCTATTACCAATCAAAGAAGATGATAAAGCATCGTCAATCGATCATAACACGTCTAACAATGCTTTACCTTCTTACGTAGCCACTCTAAAGATACCACCTTTCTGGCACAACCGACCTGACTTATGGTTTCTCCAAGTCGAAACCCAATTTAGGGTTAAAAATATTAAATCCCAGGAGACCAAATATGACTACCTAGTTGCATCTCTTCCCGCAGATACAATGGAAATTGTCGCGGACACACTTTTAAACCCACCTCAAACCGAGAAATACGATCGTTTAAAAGCATTGCTACTGTCAAGAAGCCAAGACTCGGAAGAACGTAGACTCGATTCCTTACTAAACAAAATAGAAATGGGTGATTCCAAACCTTCAGAATTATACCGCAGAATGGAATCACTTGCCGGCGGGAATAGTCTTATTAATAAACATCTTTTAATAAAGCTCTGGATGAGCAAACTGCCTGGTCCAATGCAGGCATGTCTAATCGCTGTAGAAAACAAACATTCCCAAGAGGAAATTTTCATTATCGCAGACAAAATATTCGACTCAACGTCAACCTTTAGGATCTCCTCTATTAATCACAACACAAACTCAGCTGACCAAAACAATGAAAGCCTGGCTGAACTTATTAAGAACTTGATCGAAAGGATTAAAAGCCTTGAATTCAGACAATCACGTTCACTCAGGAGAGATTTCTCAAAAAAACGTCGATCATCAAGAACCCGGTCGGAATGTCAAAGCGACGGTGAAATATGCTGGTACCATAAAAAGTTCGCACAGAATGCTAAAAGATGCATTCAGCCTTGCAATTTTAAACCAAATAAAGAAAAAAAAAACGAGATTTAACTGCATCGTCAGCGGCAACGACGCAGAACAACAAACATCGCCGCTTGTTCGTTTATGATCCACTAACCAAAACCCAGTTCCTAATAGATACGGGAGCAGAAGTATCCATATTGCCAAAGCGCAAATTTTCCATGCTGTCACAAAAGTCAGACTTCAAACTAATTTCCGCAAATGGGACAGACATTTCAACGTATGGCACCAAAAAATTAACTCTTAGCTTTAACCTTCGGCGTAGCTTCCCTCATACCTTTATCATTGCAGCCATAGATTATGCAATTATTGGGGCAGATTTCCTTTACAAATTTAACCTTCTAGTAGATATCAGGAAAAGAAAACTCATCGATAACACAACTCAATTATCAGTCGATGGCATCACTCGTAGTGTCACAACATGCTCGCCGAGACTTCATGCCATACAGGGCGAATACGGCTCCATTTTGAATGAATTTTTTTCACTTCGAACCCCACCAAACTTCAATACTGAAGTACATCATAATGTACTCCATCACATTCACACGCAAGGACCACTCCCGTCTGCTCGTCCCAGGAGGTTGAGCACCGAAAAGTATAAAATAGCGAAAGCGGCTTTTCAAGAAATGGTAAAATTAGGTATCTGTCGTCCGTCTTCATCGCCTGTCGCATCCCCTTTACACATGGTTCCAAAGAAACAATGCAATGATTGGAGACCATGCGGGGACTACAGACAATTAAACGCCGCAACAATATTCGACAAATACCCGTTACCCAACATTCACGACTTTACAATTAACTTAAGTGGCTCCCAAATATTTTCAAAGGTCGATCTCGTGCGGGCATACCACCAAATCCCTGTCGCTCCCGAAGATATCCACAAAACGGCCATAACAACCCCTTTCGGCTTGTACGAATTCCTGCGCATGCCTTTCGGTGTTAGGAACGGAGCGCAAACCTTCCAACGTTTCATCAATCGAATCCTAGATGGTTTAGACTTCATTTTCGTGTATGTAGATGACATACTAATTTTCAGCAAATCAGCGCGAGAACACAAAGAACACTTACGGCAATTATTTAGCATATTGCAGAAATACGATATTAAAATCAACACTGACAAATGCATTTTCGGAGTGACAGAAGTTAATTTTCTCGGACACGAAATATCTCCTCAAGGCATTAGGCCATCTAAGGAACGAGTGGAAGCAATCACGAACTTCCCTTCCCCAACATCCGCCAAGAGCCTACAGCGTTTCTTAGGCATGGTCAATTTTTACCACAAATTCCTTCCCAAAATTGCCCAGGACGCCGCCCCCCTATACGATCTGATTAAAAATACTAAAGGTACCAAGCCATCAAAACCAGATTGGAATTGGTCCGAAGACCATCAATTTCATTTCGAAAACATTAAAAATAGTCTCCAACAAAGTGTCCAACTCGTACACCCCGAGGTTAACGCACCAGTTGCAATATGGGTAGACGCATCAAATGATGCAATAGGCGCCGTACTTCAACAACTTTCCAACCAAACCTGGCAACCACTACATTTCTTTTCAAAAAGGTTGCAACCACAGGAAAAGAAATATTCAACATTTGACAGGGAATTGTTAGCCGTTTATCACGCCGTAAAGAAATTCCGATACTACGTCGAAAGTAAGAATTTCACCATCTTTACAGATCATAAACCACTAACAAGAGCTTTACTGGCAAAAACCGAGAAAACACCTAGGCAAATGAACCAACTCAATTACATATCCCAATTCACCAACGATATAAGGCACATCCCAGGTTCACAAAACGTTGTCTCAGATACATTATCAAGAGCACACGTTAACGCAGTCGAACACTCGACTAAACTCGACCTCAATCTCTTAGCCCAAGAACAAAACACTGAAGAACAACTTAAAAGTCTACTTCATAAAGACACCAACTCCCATTCTAGCTCCCTAGTTCTTAAAAAAGTTTTCATCCCAATAGAAGAGCAAGAAATCTGGTGTGAGGTCACTACGGGTGTAAACAGGCCGTATATACCAGAAACCCTACGCCGTGTCATTTTTGATCTACTACACAATTTATCACACCCTGGCATACGAACATCAAGGAAGTTAATAACTTCAAAGTATTTCTGGCCCAGAATGAATGCAGACATTAACCTCTGGACGAAGTCCTGCATTCCCTGCCAAAAATCGAAAGTGACTAGGCACATACACACCCCATACGGAAATATAGAAGTACCTTCCGGCCGATTTGAACATGTCCACATGGACATTGTAGGCCCTCTTACACCTTCTGAGGGACACCTTTACATACTAACGATAAAAGACCTTTTTTCCCACTGGCCTGAAGCCATTCCAATGAAAGATATGACCGCTCAGACGGTAGCCAAAACTTTTCTTCAACACTGGATC
Organism: Thereva unica; assembly: GCA_949987705.1. Classification (NCBI taxonomy): domain Eukaryota; kingdom Metazoa; phylum Arthropoda; class Insecta; order Diptera; family Therevidae; genus Thereva; species Thereva unica. The sequence continues at coordinate 79,718,232 of OX465284.1, read as the reverse complement.
TCTAGATACGGCGTACCCAGAACAATAACTACCGATCAAGGATCCCAGTTTGAGTCCTCACTATTCAGAGAATTATCGCAAATCCTAGGAAGCCAACGTATCCGAACAACTGCCTACCATCCACAAGCGAACGGTTCTATTGAGCGCTTCCACAGGCAACTTAAAGTAGCAATACGTGCCACAGGAGACGCAAGAAATTGGTATCATAATCTACCCCTCATCCTTCTAGGTCTCCGTGCCTCCTTAATAGAACACTTGCAAATTTCTCCAGCACAACTTTTGTTCGGACAAGCTTTACGTCTACCAGGAGAACTGGTAGCAAATGATACCAACATAGACCTCCAACTCACAAGTACTTCAGCCAACCAATTACATCAAGCTATATCCAAAATCAAACCCGCTGAGCCTAAAAAACGGAAACAGAACAACATATTTATCCCTCAAGACCTACACAAATGCACGCACGTATTTCTGAGGGATGAAACCCACAGAGGAAGCCTAAACCCTCCATATACTGGACCTCACCCAGTCGTTTCCAAAAACCAGAAAAATTTCAAAATCCTAATTAACGATAAAGAACGTATCACATCCTTAGACAGACTTAAACCGGCTTTCATACTTAATCCCGAAATGGTCAGCACAAATCTTAGGAATTATGTAAAGAAAAAAACCATGTTTCAAACACAATAAACATAATATAAGCTAATCATAAATGAATTAATACACAATTAAGCAAATAAATAACAATAATATAAATGCATATTAAACATTGAAATTGTATAAGTTAAACATATTATATTTAATTAGGCAATAAGCAATAATATTGAATAAACTTTAAAATTAAAATAGATACTTAAGTTATTAGATACACATATATGTATATTGTACATAAGTAGTCACAAATAATACGAAGGCAAATAAGTAATGTTATATCTAGATTATTTTTTTCTGATAAAGGGGGAGTGATGTGGCGACATTTCATTAATTTATCAAATCCCTAAATTATCCAATCCATAAATTATCCAATTCCATGGAAACATGCAAATGCATCGAAACCCGTTACCTTATCAGTTTCTTCTACTCACTTTCCAACTGATAAATCAGTCGATAGCCACCATCGCTTTTGATCAGTGATCACTCCTTCTTTCCCGTCACGGTAAAATAGAGATTTTTATAGTACGGAATATATTGCCGATATAAGAAGTTTTTATAATGAATTTAAATATAAAATAAATATTAAATGTGCGTTGAATTCTAAGTTCGCGTTTTATTATAACATAAATAATTAGTTGACTAATAATGTTAAGTACGCTAGGCGTACAGGATTATATTTGTCCGATTTGTAACATTAATAAAACGGTGTAAAATATGAAAATTTAGGTCTTTAGCCAAGTTTCAATCCTACGAAGTGTTGAAAAGCACCGCGCTCAGCTTTAGCAACACTTGACGGAATTATAAGCAACATCAGAATCATTTTGCGTAAACTACTGCCCAATAGCAATTACTTCTGTTCTCTCCAAAATCATGGAGACAATAATCAATAAAAAGCTGATGAAATATCTAGAATCTAACTAAATTATACACGACAGGCAATACGGCTTCAGAACAAAACGTTCTACTGGCGATCTGCTTGTGTGTTTAACCAAGCGTATCAACCAAAGCATTCACAGCTTTGGTTGCTCTAGATATCTCAAAGGCTTTTGACGGCGCACAATGGGCAAAAACAGTCAAAAGAGCGCGCATCACATATTTTCCGATAAATTTTTGTAATGTATGAGTTTAAAAATATTTTTTTATACTCGTACGTAAATTTAGTTTTGAGTAACTAGTAAAAAACACTATAGATTTAGTTATAAAAAAGGAATATTGTGTATAAATAATATAGACAAAATTATTTACAACAGTTGTATTTAATGAATCGTATTTTCGACATTATTGTACTTGATCAGTCTTATTCTATTAATGAGCACTTAAGTAAGTTTATCACTTCCCCAGGTAAGTCAATAGATTTCTTTTTTTTTCATTGCGCAATCTTAAGTGGCAAATATAGGGATCAGACATTAAAAGAAATCGATGAAAAATATCTTCTAAATTCTGTTTTCTGGAACTTCGTCTAGCGAAACTACTTTTGTAGGCCTTAAATTTTTGATTGCAATGCTCCAATGCTTCTTCAGATATTTGCCCTGCACATAATTATAATATTAATATAGAATAATAATATAGTTATAATATAATTATAATATAGAATAATTATTGAGATGAGGACCAAAATTCGGACCCGTAATAGGTCTTGTGCCTCGGTTACGCTCGTAATTTTCACACACAATGAATCACTAAATTATCGCGTGTAAGCATGTTTAAACGTATTTTTTTCAAAAAGTAGCAGAAAGTAGCACTTGGAATGAACGGGATTTGTATCTGGTAACATAAAACTTTAAATTTTTACAACACATACCTCAGCCATCTGCAGCCAAAATTAGTTCTGTCATTTGAAAAATTATAAATTTTGGTAATTTGTAGTAAGAATCCAGCTATTTACCACCCTAGTATATTTCTCATTAAAATGTATATATTTTAATTTTAAAGAGGAAAATTTTCTTAATATATGTAACAAAATAATACAAAAAATTATCTGCCTTAATCACGAATATATGATTGACTATTGAAAGAAAGTTCGTACGTGGTATTAAAAAGCTGTATTTAACAACCATTGTTTGTAATAATTTTCTTATAAACTCTTGTTATTTATTGAGTTTACATACATTTTTTTCCAACATATTTTGTTGTTCCTTGTTATTTAACATATCTAGAAGAAATATTAAACATTATAACACTAAAAAAACAAAAAATTTTTTTTTTGATTTTGCGTGCTTTTTCACTTGTTTTTGCCCATTGTGCGGCGTATGGCAACCTGTTCTGTTGAATAAACTCCAAGCTATTAGTATATACTTACTTCTAAGGAGCTGGATTAAGAGCTTTCTTTCAGGCCGAGGTAGTATTGGATGGCGTCGAATCCAATCCCCAATCAATCCCCTCCAACCCACTCATTGCTTCGCCGATGACGGTACTTTGCATTTCTCTTACTCCTTCGCCAATATAAGACAAGCACGTGCCAGACCTTGTATTTACCACCGTCAACTGATGTCCACTTCGATCAACCAGGATATCGAATCGATTCGTAATTGGGGCGAAATGAACCGCGTCGAATTCAATGCCACGAAAACGAAGTACTGTTTGATCTCCAACAAAAATTGCACCGACCTTCCTCCTATTTTAGTGGATAAAGAGAATGTAATGGCTGGCTCTTAGTCTCAACATCCTAGGGGTAACTTTAACGGAGGATTTGCGATGGATTGATCACATATTCCATACCGCCAAGCAAGCCTCCCAATGCCTTGGATTTCTCAAGAGATGCAAGTTCCTCCTCCAGCCAGCCGCTTTGGCTACAATCTACAAATCCTACATTCGGCTTCACCTTGAATACAACTCGTAAATCTGAGCAAGCGCCCCAAAAAACACCTTGGCTTGTCTCGACAAGGTGCAAAATCGTGCCGCCAAACTCATTGGTGATGGCCCTGACTGTTCCACTGAAATTCAGGACCTCCTACTTGCACGGCAATATTTTCCCACAAGAAAGACTCAGCTCACCCCCATACCCTACAGCACCCCCCCCCCGCTCGCGCACAATACGGTCTTGAAGTTCGTTTATGAATAGAACAACTCGACTGTGGAATGATCTCTCGCAGTCAGTATTTCCGAACTCGTACAACACCTTAGAGTTCAAACGTGAGGTTCATCGTCATTTTGTTCTACACCGTACAGACCCTCTAACCTTTCCTATTCTCCTCTATTCTTTAAGCCAAGCATAATACTAGACATTGCACCATGAACTGAACGACATATAAAAAAAATAGTCCAAATTGCCAATGAAATCGATGAATCGTGCTTAAATTTTTTACAAGTGCTATATTCTATTCCTCTTTGAAAACGCGTCGGTTATCTGGGCTATTCAGTATGGTGGGAAAAGGTGCAAACCCGTCCTTTTAAATTTGTCGGTGATAACACCACCATAGCAATGTGTCCCTGCCCTAGCAACATTTGATCGCCATAACTGCAGCGGCTGTTGCTTTGGGGTAATACTTCTTCCTCAACATAAGATCGGCTAGTTCGGCTCACTCCAACAGTTCGCACACCTCTTTGAGCCAAATTACACGACCTATCACTTTCCCAGACTCACTTTCCAATCACTTCCAATAAACCGGTTTTTTAGACAAGGGGGCGCAGGGAAGTGCATGTGTTGGTCTCACTTGTGAATCCAAGAAAAATTTCGGTCTCACAGCAAATTACACTAACACAAGCATAACTTTCTTCACTGGGACTGCGATAAATATAAGAATTTTTGTTGTTTTGTGCACGACCACATAGACAATAGAATTGTTACACGGAAAAGAGGCAGAAATTTGAATGCACCGTAATACTCAAATTATACACAGACAGGTTTGACGTGAGTCCCAAGTGAATGGCCGTGTAATTTCACTCTTTGGCACACACTACAGTCGACGAATTCGTTTGCAAATAGAACAAATCGCCTATGGAACATTCTTCCATTGTCAGTATTCCCGTACCCATACAGCATGCCCACAAGTTCAAACGGAAGTTTCCGCTTAATCTGGCCTTCAACCTAAACTTACTACTAGATATTGCCCCATGACACGAGTATACGCAATCATGAAAACAACTAGATCACAAGATCATCTTTTTGTAATTAATACTAGTAGTGATCTTCTCCTGTGTATAATTAACAGTTCTGTACGAAGACGACCGCAACAAATCATTTCTTTTGCATAATGACCCTCATAAAACAAGAGTTTAGTCAACTATCGCTACCAAAGCAAAGATTATCTGATAAGATATTGTCTAACTGTAAGAAATTCACAACGACAACTTGATACCGGCAGCACTCTGCATATTTACCCGTCCCTTCATGCTTCTTTTACCCTCATAAATAACTTGAGTTCTCCTCACAAATTTTCCGGATGTTTTGATAAACTTTCTTAAAATTTCCCCTGAACACAGTCAACCTGCAGTAAACTGTGTATGCATTCCGCATATTCTGATAATTAGTATTCATAGCCAATTAAACACGATGAAGAATATTGTGAAAAAAGAAACGAATTCTTATGTCAACCAGTTTTCACTTTGAATAGTTTTATTGTTAGAGCCCACCGGATGGGCTAGAGACTACGTGGGCCTCACAAACAACAACAGAGATTGCCCTTCACGTAGTAAACATCGTGGAAAACTACAAAAGAACCTTTCCCATCGTCGAACGGTGCCTGTCTCACTTAGTATTCATAAAGATCTGCAGGAGCGTGTTCAGGTGTGATGAACTTCCCGCTTTGTAGACAAGATTCTCATTAAAAATTTTCACCCAGGAAAATACGTTCTTCAGGTGCTAAAGACGTGTCCTAATCGCTGTGCAAAGAATTGAAGAGTACCTAAAGTGATCTGTGGTTGGTGCGGCTGTCTAATTCGAAGCGGCTTTAACATAGAACACGACCGGCAGAGAGTGTTGCACTTCAAAACCGACAAAAGCAGATCGTGTACATTTCGAAACGTCAACTCAAGGGTCATCGCTCGATATGGATTTGGGTCATAGCTTGTCAGGCCGTGTTTTGTCAACAAATTGAGCTCCGTGAGCACAGCTGTTGGATGCATACGGCGCGGATGTCGAAGCGAAAGTCGCACTTCCCCTTGGCGCGGGGCAGTCGTTTCTGGTTTGTAGCCAGTTTGTCTACTGACGTGCTGCTAGTAAACTTGTTTATTGGCCGCAATGTAGATTACAATGAAGCCACTTAAAGGGTCAACCAGAGATGATCTGGACGTTGTTGCGAGATACAGTTGCATCCAGCCAGAAGAGATAATTGACGCCACTTCCATCACTACTGGCAATTCTAGACAAAACAAGAGGTCCAAGGTTGTGCGTTTGTGTGCTTAGCGAGCGACATAGCTCCCCAATAAACAACAGGATTAACAGCCAGGGCCAGATCTAATCAGTGGCCATGCGACGGCGACAATTTCTGCAAGAAGTAAAAGTCGATACCTGCCAAAGTACCTCTGACTTGCGCAATCGTCATCTACTGGTAGCGGCTAGCAGCGCGACTCTACTGTCTCGCATTAATTGATCATAAGCAGACCTGAAATGTGAACTGCACGCCAAAATGCTGCTCGGGCCCCAGCGAAGGCACGAAAAAACCTGAAGGAAATGAATTGAGCCTTTCAAGAGAATAATTCCAATTGCATCACACGACGTCGCTGTCTCTCTAGCTCGGCCACACACTCCTCAGACGTGGACATGCCGTGCTAATAGTTGCAATCCCAGAAGATTTATAGGCACCTGGTTTTTACGGTAAAAAAGTGTCAGGCAAGAATTGTGTGAGAATTTTCTGCTTTTTTCTTCATACGCTGACGTTCTGCTTCCATGACGCTGCCGAGGTCGTTCTCTTATGCAACAGTCTCTGTCATCTCTTGTCTCTATGGCGATTATTCGCTTTCTTAATTAAGTAATTGGCCGACATTTAAAGCTGCTTAATGACCGATTGTTGCTCATGGGGAGTAGGAAGTCGGTGGCCGTTTATTCTTTACAAATGGTTAGATCGCGTGGTTTCGCGCTGTCTTTGAGAAATTTGAGAATCAGGGTGGATCATTCGGAGTCGTTGACTTCCATGGAGAGTTTTTAATTGATAGTCTAGTTATAGATATAAGATCTCAATTAAGATAGGAATTTCTCCTTTATTGGTTTTAATTGAGAATAAATGATTGTTTTGATGTTGATTTTAATTAAAATATCGGAATTGTGCTGGGGAATGCAGTTAAATGTCTTTCATTAGATGGCTATATTTGGATTGTATAACTGTGGCTTCAATCATTCTATTATTGTCGGTTATTCTAAAAATATCGATAGTCGACTACAAAAAAATTTAATAATATGATCACTCTTTTCGAATAGGGAAACGTATTGTCTAGGTGTTTCTACTGAAACGTACTATCTAGCTGAACCAATCCTACTGCAATCATTCACAAACCCAGCCAGAATCGATGTTTCAAATAGCATCGATATCATTAGAAGAAGCACAATTTCTCAACTATTTTGAGCCAATAATACTAGCGGAAAAAGGGTGCCAAAAGCCAACAAAACTAACGCCGAAAATGAAAAATCAGAGCGCGCTTGTGGGGAAATGACAAGAGCAAATGAATAAACAATTACCCCGTTTATGACTAGATTCAACCCAGGTCCAACCCAGGTTCATCCCAGTCAGAAACGGCGGTCATGTTAAAACTGGGTCCTCTCAACTCAATTCTCCTACCAGGGCGGGTTGATATTTCGCCTCATATATGAGGGTTGAGTTTGAGTTGTAGTTAAGTTAAAGCTACATATGTTTTGCTTGTTTACCATATGGGCAAAAACGCGAAAAAAAGGCATATTTGCACATTCAAAACCCAGCAAAAAAAAGTTTACCGACGGAGTTTCTTGTGGGTTCTCCCCCCATATGGCCCCAAAACAAGCCCGTTTCTGCTACAGGGGTTACTTTTTTACTTTATTGAAGGGGTTACTTTTTATTGAAGATTTCAAGAAAAAGCTGCCACGGAGAGGACCGCTACGGAGGGGACTATTTGACTTAAAATCGCTTTTCTGAGTTCAGGAAGAATCCTGAGTGAATTTCCGCTTACCGGTGACCACAGCTTCTTAGAACAACTTGAACTTTCCACTTCTGACGCGTTTTTTTCGGTTTGAAGTTGAAACCGCGACTGCCACGGTGGGGACTTGTTGTTTTTGCCCATATTTGTTTACCTTCGGCGTAGCTTTTTTTTGTTATGTGATTGACTAGAGGCTAGAGGAAGCCCCTTTGTACTGTTCGACAATCTATATTTTTCATATAGAATGTCGAACAGCAGCTCTAGCCGAAAGATAGAGAGTAGAAAGAGATAGAAGTAGGGAGGAGCTGCCACAACCTAGCCGCGATATTTTACTCCAACCATTTCGGGACTCTGTCATCGGGGCATTTTGAGAAACAGCTCGCTGGAGTGTTATGCCTCCTGAAACGAGTTGAATCTCATGAGCCAACCGATGACATGAGCTTGGTGGAGCGGGGAAGGACTATCGAAGGCTATGACTGGGGAATCAGGAATGTAAAGAGGGGAGAAGAAAGAAGGAAAGTGGAAAAGGCAAAGGACCGTGGGGCTGGCCGGGATTCGAACCCGGGACCTTTGGGATAGCAGTCAGGCGCCTTACCCCTAGACTACCGAGGCCCCCAGGCTTGCACAGGAATATAAAATTACTTTGTATCTATAAAAGAGAATTTCATTCGAAAATTTGGTTATATTTTGATTTCAGTTCAATTCTACCAAAGTGATGTCAACTCGACATCATACGGTGGTCGAAATTTCAACTTAACTTTGACTCAAGTTTTCAACCTAGTCATAAACGAGGTAACTAGATGCAATGAAGTAAGCCTGAACGAGAATCGAAGTGAGTCAAAAGTTGATCCGTAATGGTTTATGGTAGCATATATTTTTGTAGTGACGATACATATCAGCCTCATTATGAAATTTGAAAATCTGCTTTGAAGTTCACCAGACAGACTATTCTCAAGCTTCAAATCCAAACATTATGTCAAAACTTCCTTAAAAGACAATGGTCTTTGAGTACTCTCATATGGATCTGACCATTTTTTGTTGAATTCTCTGTGTTGGAATAACAACCTGATCCAAATTGTTAAGGCCCCCATACACCGTCAAATTGGATGTACATCCAGATTTTCATCAAACCCATGCGCGCAACGGGTTTTTATGGGCTGACCGGCTCATAATCCATAGTTTTGGTTGTACATCCGCACTTCTTTCACGGTTTTTGGTGAATGGAACTATTTTAGGTAATGGTTTGATGCATCAAAAACGTAAGAAAAAGTATGCTGTTACCAATGCAAAATAAAAAATACAGAACCTTTTGGAAGTTCAGATGCAAAATATCGAGTTGACCCTCAAGGTAGGGTAAGGCAACTTTCTGTTTATATACTTGAACCCATCTTATCGTACGTTGTGCTACGATAATAAGTATAAGAGGAGGTGTTCTGGCACCATCTCCACAACAATTTTTTTCTCTAATCAAATCAAGGAAGCGCCTCTTAAAGGATTACCAGTTTAGTCAAAAACACCTTGTATAAAATTCCACTGCATAAAATTAAAAAAAAAAACGTTATATAAACATCATGCTCGAATTAAAATTTGAATAAAGTATTTAGTTTCTACACATTGTTTTTCAATTAAAATAACGTGGTAACATAATATCATGACAAGAGAATTGAAACCGTGAAATCTGGTTAATAGTAATTTCAATATCTTTGAAATTTTCCTATTTGATAGATTAAAGGCTACATTTACCGAGAATAAACGTCATCTGATAGGATACCGGGTGTAAGATCGTCAGTCAGACGATTATTTAAATTACGTTGAAATTGTAGACGCGCTCAATAACTAAAATACGCTTGATGATGGTGTTTCTACCTTTTAAACGCGCAGCTGATTATTGTTTTTATCATTTCTATAACATAATGCATTGTGAATGATTGTGTCCTTTGCAACGCTCCCTCCCAGACTATTATTTGAACTAGCTTCTCTCTACTGGAATAACGGAAAAAGCGGCGTCGAGGCACGAGTACCGGACGCTGTACCAGACAATCCGCCGGTTAGGCGGCAAAACAACATCAACAAACGACAACATCAAAAAATCGGATGGAACTTTTGTGACTTCGGCCCATGAACGCCTGGAGCGGTGGAGAGCATTCTTCCACCAGCTGTATAACCACGATCCGCTGCAAGGTCCAGCACCCGAACCACCGATTATCGAACAGCCGATGAATCAGTCTCTCGATACCGAACCAACAATTATCGAGGTGAAGACAGCAATAAAATCGCTGAAAAATGGAAAAGCGCCGGGAATAGACCAAGTAACCGCCGAGATGATCAAAGCTGGAGGTGATGTCTTATCACAACGACTTCATGTCCTCATAACACACATATGGCATTCGGATCGTGTCCCTTCGGTATGGAAGAAAGCGATCGTTGTCCCAATTTTGAAGAAAGGCGACAGTCGGGAATGCAAGAATTATCGCGGTATTAGCCTTCTTTCAATCGTCGGTAAAGTATTTACGAAAATAATACAATCGAGGCTACAGAAACATCGAGAGCAAACGAGCCGGGAGGAACAAGCGGGATTTAGACCACATCGAGGATGCATTGATCAAATATTCGCCCTCCGTCAGTTAATGGAAGAAAGAATTCGTTGCGGCAAACGAATTGTCGTCGTTTTCATCGATTTCAAATCCGCTTTCGATTGCATCGATTGGAACAGCTTGTGGAGAGTCTTGGTAACCGAACACGTGCCATTGAGAATCATCCAACTTCTCCAAGCGTCGTACGATGGCTCAACCAGCAGCGTTCGTATTCGAAACGACTTATCCGAGGAGTTCCCGATTCAGACGGGTGTCCGACAGGGAGACGTCGCTTCGCCACTTCTCTTCAACGTTGTGATCGACGCGATTATGCGTGAAGCATTCGATGGACGACTCGGAGTTCAATACGACGACAACAACTTCGTAACAGACTTAATGTTCGCCGACGATAGCGCTGTTTTCGCCGACACGGATGCCGAAGCAACGGACATCTTATACGATATTTCCCGCATCGCCCAATCATACGGGTTAAAAATCAATGCGGAAAAGACCAAAGTGCTCACAACGGATGGATCAAGAGCCAGTGTTCACCTCGATGGAACCCAAATCGAACAAGTTCCAAGGTTCAAATATTTGGGATCATTGGGTGAGGAAACGAAAGTAGCATCGACGGCTGACGTTCACAGCCGTATCGGCCAGGCAACAGCAACATTCGCCTCGCTCAAGTGGTGCATATGGAAACGAGCAAATATCTCCATCAAAACAAAACTACGTCTTTACCGAACGTTGATTCTTCCGATTCTTCTTTATGGATCTGAAACGTGGACACTGCTCAAACCGGACGTTAAGAAGCTCGAGGTCTTCCAAATGCGATGTTTGAGGCAGATCCTCCGTGTCTCACTCCGTGATCGCCTTCGAAATGAGGTTGTCAGACAAAGATGCGATCAGCAAACACTGATCGAAGAAGAAATGCAAAAACGTCGACTACGGTGGTTTGGACATGTTTGCCGAATGGATGATAACCGCTTGCCACGTAAACTTCTCTGGCGAGACCGTCCTGCAGACTGGAGAATACAGCGATCGGCACCGAAGAAAACCTGGTTGAAGAATATCGAGGGTGACTTAAAGAATCAACGATTATCAGTTACCGAGGCTCGAGACACCGCCAAAAACCGAGAAGAATGGAAGCGAATCGTGAATAGAGTTCGGGACCCAGCGGCACCGACAGCAGCGTATCCGTTGCGGGGACGTCCCGCTCGGACCGCCAGCTAACGGATCAAAGAAGAAGAAGAAGAAGCTTCTCTCAAGATTACTTTGTCACCAGTTCTGGTGCTAGTCAATTTCCCACTAATGCTAAACGAATTACTATTATCTAGATTCTAGGAAGTCAGTTTATTCCGTCTACGTTCATCATATTGGGAAGTTCATCGTATGGACCGAAAGGGTCAAACCCACAATACAACTAGCTTTGTTTTTTTAATTTATTAGAGATAATAGCCGAAATAGTGCTTTTGGGTTGAGTTAATCTTTTAAGAAAGATAATATGATTCACTTTAACTGCTATAAAATATTAAAATCAGCAATTGGGGAACATTTTTATTATTAGTTCACAGTTTAGTGAACAAACCTGTTAAGTTCATAAATTTTAAACAATGGAACCCAGCTAATAATTGATAGCGGCAAAAAAGTGAAACTTGAATCGATTGCCTTACACGGTATTGAACTGTGCAAACCGTTGATCTTACACCTTTTAGCAAGGTGCTCAACATCAACTAAGTAGCACCAAACATAAAACATGCAAAGCAGCTATTTGGCGCACAAACTCACTGCAAAACTGCTTACAAGTATCAGTTATTGAGTCTGCGCTGTAGTATACTACTGCATCAAGTTGCATTTATCACTTCTACTGCCGGGGAGAACTGACTATTTTCCAACCATAAATGAAAGTCGCACGAGCGTTCAGCTCAGACACGCGAAAATATTGCTGACAAGCACAAATATAAAAAGGAAAATTCGCGCGACGAAAGGAAACTTCTCATGTTTACACTTAATAACAATCTACAGAATCTGAGATCAAATTCCTACAATAGTGCACAGGTGAGGCCGCTATGGTTGATGATTTTTATCTTGCACAGCTTCAGGTTTTCCGCCGGCACAAGAAAGTAGTTACACATGCAGAAATTTTCACTTTAAGCCTCGCTATTGATTCTTAGAAAACCTCCAAGCAGAGCTCTTCTTCTCTGCCGGGTTTTATTTAAACGCAAAGCACGCATTTTTTCTGCTTTCTGACACTTACTTTTTTTTTACCTGCGCGCGCACATTTCTAATTGGAGCTGTATACACCATCATCTAATAATTTTACCTCGGCTGCGCGCATGTCCCGTTACAGGTGGATGCTTTACGCGTTCGTTTTGCGGCAAAAATCACTTGTGGATATATGTTGTTAGTTATGCCAGATCTGCGGGGTTTTGTTCTATTGTTTGGATTTAAATAAACATTACTTACGATCTTGTTGTTGTTGTTGTTGTGCGCTTTCATGTGTGCAACCATCAAATTGCGCTTTCAAGAATAATGTTAACGACAGTAATAGAATTTCAAATTGCCAGGGAATTGTGTGTTTACCTGCAGCTCAAATAGCTGTGCGTGATGAAATGAAAGTGTTTTAATATTAAACCAATCTGGGGCTTATCTCTTCTAGCAGATTCCATTACAATAAAAAATTAAAAAAATCGCTTGAGTAATTTTTTTGTTTGTTTAAAAAAAAAACATTTCTATCCTTGACCCGAATCGAACCATAGGCAAAAAGAATGACTTCAGAAACCAGCTAAAGATTACATTCATGATTTTATTGACTCTCCTCCAAGCAATTAAGACCCATTATGGCATTTCCATAATCATTAGCGGCTATTGAACGACCGATCTGGGGCCCATACTAGAAGCATTAAGGTGTTGCGTAAGTTCTGCGAGATACTGCGTCGTAATGAGTATTAACTACCTTGCTTGCTTCATTCCCATATGATGTATGCCATAAAACCGCTTATAAATAATAAATATTTTTAATTTGTGATAGAATATAATTAGCCGATTGCCGACTAGTGTCGTGTCGCAATCTAGACGGCATGCAGTCGCAAGAAGCTTTCAAGTCAGCTATTTTTATGCCTATCGAGGACAACATAGGCGCACCCTACTAAGAAGCCAATGTAGGATTGAGTTTTTCTATACCAATAAGGTGGCATGATTTCGTGTCAATATGTTCTTAATGGGCCAAAACCAGCCATTTTTTCTGTCTTATCTCCTGGGTTTTATTGACATAATTCGGGTCTCATTGATTTATGCGAGACGTGAAAGGAATGAATTCGCTCAGGTTAGGTGCAGGCTGTTATAGCTGGGAATAAATCTTTCTTAACATTTTAATTTGGTCGCTTTTTATGGTGCAAAGAGACTTAAGTTTCAGGGGTTTTCTTAGAAAGCAGCAAGTCAATAATCAGTGGTTATTGAAGGAGTATTAATTATATGAAAATATGCACATTTTAAAACAGGCAAAACTTACAAGGATTAAAATAAATAACAACATTTATTCAACGAAAATGAATAAACGATTAAAGAATTTTCTCATGGAACGTTCGTACTCCAAACAGAATTCAATCTGCACAACAGCTAGCCCATATTCTGTCTATAATACTGACATCAAAAAACACCATGTGCTAAGAGTAGTCTGTGATTAGAGGCCTCTGGTGCTTCCTGGGCTCCCAAGAGCTACTATTACCCAGCAGTAGTTTACTGCTAGAAATTGAAGACAATATGGGTATCTACACCAGGGATATCCGTTATACATCGATGCATCGAATTCACTCGATGTTTACAATACGATAGATTGAATCGATTCAATGTTTTGAAACCCCGAGTAAAAATGAAAGATGGCTTTACGACAGGGCGAACAATGGCCGCCGTGATTGAAACATAGTTCTCGGCCATGCACCCTGGTGCATAACCGAGGACTATATACCTATATGATACCTGTATCAGAAGGTTATTTTGTCGGGCCACACATCATATACCCTTTAAAAAGCTAAGCGGCTGGTGCTCGCCCGTTGTAAGGCCATCTTTTACTTACATATACCATCGAATCTATTCTAAATTAGAATAAACCTTGTTTTAAAAGTTAAACCTCTCAGAGCCTTCGATTTTCTTGCCAAAGAGTGCAGCAGCTTTTCCTTAAGGAGATTGGCAAGATAATGAGCGTAATAACCCCGCCGTTTGGTCCCAAGTCCACGGTGTGAAAGGAGGATTGTGGTCGACCAGCCGAATTGAGCAAAGAAACTATGCAAGAAACTATCTGTATCTGTTGTGGGGACGTACCGCTCGGACCGCCAGCTAACGGATCTAAGAAGAAGAAAGAAGAATGAGCGTAATAGAAAGAGTGACGCCCTTCACTATATCCACGATATTGGATTCGAGGTTCAACAAAATGCATTTAACAATGATTTTCCTACTGGGACAACAAGCAGGCACAGAAACCCGCCACTTTGCCCTAAGTTTCTGGACTCACATTTGGACGGCAGTGGTGCGTTCTTTTAGAACTCGTCAGTCAAGCCAAGTCTAAGCGATAAACGCAACGACTGCTAAGCCTGTTGTGATAAACAAATATGAAGTATAGGGGCGTATCACAATAGGTCAAGCGAGTGGTCGCGGTACTTTTGTACCCAACATCTTATCAAAACAAGAAGAAGAAGCACACGGTAATGGAACAGCGAACTTCGAGTAGGACTCTTGTTAGAAAAAGCTGTTTAAGTTTGCAACATGCGTCCTCGTATATTTTGGTCTATAAACGTTAACGGACCTACAGAAGAGACTCGGATGAAGATAGAAAATAAATCATTAAAGTATTGGAAAAGGATCTCAATGCCCCACGGATGTTGAACAAACATTCTGCAATCTTCCGGCAGTGGTGTTGAGGCGAACCTACCGAGGATCTGCATTTTCGAGTTGTTATGGGGTTACCAGAGCACATTACAGGGCAGTAAATCTTTTTACACGAGAATCAGGCGTGGATTCTTCTAGGCAAAAAATTATAGCTCGTCCTTTAAGGCTTGAAGACGAGATGCTGTGCTTCAATAAAAATTATAAAAACCTAAATATATTGCCATTCTTCTTCTTCATGCTCCTTTAATCCCTCATGGGACATAAGGCGGAAACAGTTGCCCTCCAGTAGACTCTGTTTTACGCGACAGCAACTCTGCCCAGGATTTCCCAGTTGTGCAGCCTCTGCTAGTAGGGTCCTCCTCCACGTTGTTCTAGGTCTTCCGACTCGACGAGAGCCTTGTGGATTCCAGTCAAGGGCCTGTTTGGCTAGATTTTCGTTTTCGCGTAGCAAGGTGTGGCCAATCCAATTCCATTTCCTTCGCCTGATTTGGTAGTTTATCCTTTCTTAGTCGGCACTGCGCCATAGTTCTTCATTTGAAACGACGTATTCGACGTAGGCATCTGTTGATGAAAACTTGTAGGCGCCCTGTGATGAATTGGGTGACTTTCCATGTTTAGCAACCGTACACAAGAACTGCCTTAACTTTGGAGTTAAACAGCCGCAGTTTGGTGTTAGTTGGTGTTATATTGCCATTAGTACCTACTCTCTATTAGTCAGAAATCGTAAAAATCAGTTCGATGATGGAAAGGTCTACTGGCAACCTCGTATCCAACCGGCATGGCACCCACTCAGTTGACCAAGCTCCAATCTTTTGGTATAGACTTATTAATAAATCCATAAAAAATTGCCGGACCTCAAGATCTAGTCCTAAAAGTAATTGAAAGAATTCACTCCACCGCCACATCCAATGCCAAACTGTAACGAAAGACAAAGCAGCTGAGTGAAACTGAACCGTGTACTTTCGGGGTGGTAGTTGAGCTGGGCTTTCGATGCTAACATTATCTGATGACGATTCTACGCTGCTCTACCAAGCCTTGAAGAAGTCAGCAAAGGTGTAAAGCACATGAAAATCAACAAGGCCTTCGGTTCCTACATTTGACAAGCATCATCGATATACCGTCTATCGATGATGCTTGTCAAATGTTGAGTGTTTGCATTATGCAAAGTGGTTCATCACATATGTAATAGATTTAGTATTGGATGATGGAAAAAATCACGGGATACTAGGAACATCTCATGCTCTGATCATGAAAAATATGATATAACAGCGTGCAGGAATCCTCCCATAATCTCCGCTATTTTAAACGTTAGAAACATCATAGGCCAATATCAATATGATTTTATGCCAAGCAAATCAACCACTGATAAGATTTTTAACATGCGGCAGATAATGGAATATGTTCCAAAGGTTTCAAAACTCGATTCAATTGTCCTTAGAGACTTAAAGTTCGTCTCTGAAAGCATGGTAGTAGAACTGTATGAAGCCATCAGAGAGTTCAGCATTGCTCAGACACGAAGTGTGACCAATGAGACAAGTCCAGTCACTGTCCAGACCTACCAAAATTTATAATGGACTCCGACAAGGGAGGAAATCTAGCCCGCCTCCGATTTGGTATGGTTTTGGAGAACGTGACCCTAGACTTAGGTATGACATCTGAAGCCGCAATCCTACAGAGGATCTACCAAATACAGAGTTGGTTTGGAAAATTAGAGATTCGTTTCCTCTGATACTGATAGGGATAGGGTGAATCCTGCATATTTATATTATCAATAAGGTGACCATATTTTGAAAGTTAAAATACGGGACATAAAGGCAAGAATACAGGATATAAAAAAAAGTAAAAATTATGTGGGAAAAATAAAAAAATCATATTTTCAAATAAAAATTTTTTTTTAAGATTTTGGACGTGCAATCATTTGATCGGAAAGAAAAATCATGTTGGACAGAATGATATGCCCATGTACCCTCCTTCAAAGCCAGAGATTTTTCAACATCTTCAAATTTCTGAAAATAGTATTTACTTTAATACGTACAAAAATATATAAAAATGTATGCGAACTTTTCTATGGAAAAATGTTGTTAAACTCTTCGAAGTAGAAGCTCGTTGCAACGACTCCTTATGTTTGGTTGTACTTATATGTTGCAAAATATCTGATCTACCACCGTGAGCAATAGAAAACCCGGAATAACATTTTAAACACATCAAATCACTTTCACTCGAATTTTTCTTCAAAAAACTGAATTCATTTTCTAATTCTTTATTAAAAATACACTTTCTTCTAGGAGGCATTTTCAGTTAACATAGGAAAAGGAAAAGGAAATTACTGTAAACTGAAATGTCAAAATGTAATAGGAATGAACGCGCTACTTCACCTCCATTTGCCTCTCACTCTGTCTCATATAATTTTTATATTTATTTTGGAGAAAGAGACTTTGCCAAACACACGTTTGTGTGCGCTCAGAGTTTTATACACGGCAATGCCCTGAACACTGAAGTAAATTAGGGTTGTCGAATGAACTTTTTTAATAAAGTTTTTTGAATATTTCAATATGTATTTTATTTTGAATATTTTACGGGACAAAAGTTAAAATACGGTACATTTTGCGTCCCGTATTTTATTTTTTTAAATAAGACACAAGCCTTCAAAATACGGGACTGTCCCTTTAAATATGGGACGAATGGTCACTTTAATTATCAAGCATGACATTTCTGACAATATTCCTTTAATGCAAATAAAACTGAAAAGACAAAAAATTCATTAACAAAAATAGAATATCTGCTTAAGCTCTCCGCTATCATTTCAGTGATTATGAAAAAGTGATAAAAACGCTTAACGAAATCCAACAAACAAACAGTTTTTTCTGCGGCTGTTTAATCTTCACACCTTGCGACTGTGCAAAAAAGAGGTGCAGAGATTAGAAATCATTGAAATGAAAAGCTGCCGCTACAGCAGCCAGGTATTGTGTAATCTGTGGGAACATTTCTTAATTACGCGTGGTTTTAATTCTCTCATTTCACTAGCGTTATGCTCTATGTCGGCCTTTTCCCTTTCTGACAGCAGCAAAAAAGACACCAGTTTCGTAATCGTGATTGTGCTAAGGTGATTTTCGCCATTATGCCAGATGCCAGCTGAACTGAGTCGAGACAATTTTTTCGCATTAAATGTTTTTACTTTCATTTTCGTACCGATTTAAATTTAACAAAATAAGTAGAAAATTTTTGCCATGCAAATAGAGAAAGATTCTATCAATCTCTTCTCATTTCCCTCCAATAAATCTGCTCCGCATATTGACCCAAAATCTTAAGGTCATTCTTTTAGCAAAATTAATGGAGATCCGTGAGGTTATCATGGTTGGTGCATGAGAGGCTGCTTGAACAAAAGGCAAAACTGAGCGAAAATCGAAGAAATTAAATTGAAGAAGACCTCGAACGGACAGAATCGTGATATACCACGGCCCGGATTATGTGTGTCATCACGGCGGGCTTGGTTCATCTTCAGTTTTTCAAGCCAGAAGATATACTGTGTGTATAGGGTATAAGAAGATATAGCCAAGCCGGCTGCGCATGCGCAAATTAAAATCGCAAGTGACTTGCGCAAGACTAATACATAAGACAAATGCGCAGATCTCGGGATACCGATATGGGTTCAAAGCAATGCTGGTGGATAACCGACGTTGTTGTACCATTCTCTGGTGCTCCACACATTTTATTGACAATCGAATGCAGCCGCATTTAAGGCTTCTCGAGAGCCAGCTGCATCATTTGCAGTTTTGTACATTATATTGTAGTTTGCAGTAGCATGGCTTTTCGGTTGTCGCTATAGTTGCAACTGTTTTTATGTAATTCTCACCGCCTGGAGATTGTCAACAATGTGTCCATGTGTGTTCGCCATCTGCGGTTCATTCCTTAGTAGAGTACGGCGTAACTGAAAGTGCAGACTGGCAGACGAGAAGGATCCCATGCGATCGTCAATAATTGCTGATACCTTCAAGTCGGAAAGTAATTGAAATTGCTTAATAGGAAGCTCGTGACTTTTCAATGACTTTCTCTCTATGGCGTCGTTCGAGACATGAGTGTTCTTAAATTGCTAGAAAATAAAGTTCGCGCAGCTTTTTATTTTGCTAATTGAGTTGCACCTTATCAACAAAATATGTGAGAGGTTATCGGGACTTGTGAAAAAACTCGGCAATGTTTTATTGAAAAGGAATTGGAATTGCAAATAGAATCCTAAATAGGGGCTGATGGAATCTTTTTGACAAAGTATCATAACTTTTGATGGTTGGTTTAAAGTATCATTTTGTTGAACATGAAAATAATGTTTATACCAGGACCCTGGATTGTCATCGGAATGTAAAGTAATTTTTTATAAGGATAATTCCTGTGCTGTTTTTTGTTCGACAAACTACATTTTCTCTTTCGACGCTTGGGAACAATCTGTTGTAAATTATCCGTCCAAAACCTTTCGGAAGGTATTTAGGAGACATGTTGGCTGACGAGCCACTAAAGGCTTACCCAGTTTCATTAAGAGCAATAATTTCTACCATTGCTCATGTTGGTCACATCACGACTACATATATCGAAACACTTATAGAACAATTTCCTTCAGTTTTTTTGTGATTTCCATTGGTCGAAGACTTTGACAGACTATCGAAGCGATACGAATTTTGATACGCTTTTCATTTTTTTGGTTTAGGACGCGTTTCAATGAGCTACAAGCCGCACAGCAAAAGTGCGATTTCGGTTTGCCTTCGAGCTTTCGGAAATTCCCGAATAAAAATAAGATTCGCACTAATCTGCACGGCGCACGAAACTAGCACGCACGAAATGTACGTTCACACTTTTTTAGGCTAAATAAAGTAAAATTGCGGCTTTAAAAAATTGTGTAGGAGGAAGAAAAAGGACAATTATCTCGGAGACCAAGAAGGGTGCCAATAGCATATTCAGTAGAATGGTTATCGTTCGATTGTGAAGGTCAAGCAGCATTGGACGTGGTTAGCACTTAGCTGGGGCTGGGGGACTGCTTGGTAAAACAACACTTGCGTTTGGAATGGTCTATGCCGATGCGGATGCATTTATAAATGTTTATGCTTTTAGCGAGAACGTGCATACCCTGGCAGGTGAATTATTAGATTTTAACCAGCGAAGATTTGAAGGAATATTTAGCTTATGTTCATACTTGTTATTACGTTCGTATTCGTTGTCTCCGTTTTCTGAAAATGGAGTATTTACGTTTCAGTCTCTCGAGCCAATCTACCAACTTCGTGTAAACACTTTGTCTTGGGTGACAGCTTGTGCAGTGTTGGCCTTTTGTTTCAGTTTCATCAAAATTGCAAACAGATTGTGCGATATATTCAATAGAATTATGGTTCTGCGGTAACTATAGCCTTTGATGGGGATTCCGAGGGGCTTGAAATACGAGACCGGAGGTGCAAAATGTTGTATCTGCTGACATAATTGTAAAAAAACAGGACCATACCAGAAAATTCTTTCATGTAGTTTCAAAGAAACATGTAGTATACAGAGATGAGCAGGCAATTAGTGTCGCGGATACATTGATTGTCGAAACAGCAATTGAAGAATATGGAAAAAATGACGGTGATATAATTGTTTCCGAGGATATCGATATTTTAGTATACTGCTGGAAACCACATCAGAATATTCTTCTTCTAAGGCCAGCAAAAGGACGCACAGTTAAAAGATGTATTCACGAAACAGTTTTCAGTATAATGACTTGGCACGGGAAAATATACGTTGGCAAGAACGTTATAAGTTTTCCAAGAACCAAATGCCGATCCAGAAACTGTAGCCACTAGTCCATTCAAAACGCGGAGGGAGGGTTCCAAAATAACACCGTTAAGAAAATAACCCTAAAGGTTTTTGGGGTAGCTGATCACGAAAATCTGGCTCCCGCCGTCCGTTATCGTTATTTTATTTTTCGTTTTACGAAATTCAAGTTTGCGAATAAGCGTATTAGAAAAACGGGCCCCTGTGATGTGAATCGGAAAAAAAATTATGGGAGGAAGTCTGTGAAGCAGTTGTGCCTGATTGGAATCAGCTTAGTGCCGAGGATAAAACAAAACAAGGTACGTATCGAGACATGTTTATTTTTATTTAGTTAGCTACTAGCTAGCTAACTAGCAAATCCTTCGAGAACAGTCGGCCGACAGTCGGTCTAGTCTGCGCACTCACCACCAGCCCGACGGTTTAGTTGGTCCAGTGTGCGCGCTTACAAGTCCAACCCGACCAAACTATCGGCCGATGGAAAGTCTGTAGTGTACGGGGGCTCTAAAAATGCAAAAACACCCCGTCTTAGGGTTTTTTCGCGATTATTTCAATAATAATGAAAACTAATGCAATGAAATACACTTTTTTTTAATATTTATTTGCGTAGGTGGTTGATTTGTACTAAATCAAGGCGAACTTTGTGATAAGGGGTAGAAAAAAATGTAAACATTATTTTTTTTAAGTTTATGCCTCAAATTCGATTGCGGGCGTACTGTCAGGCAAAACTAAATTATTTTCAACCCTTAAGGGGTTAAAACTACCCCTACAGTTTGCATTTTTTTCAATTATAATTTTAATGTAGGGGTAGTTTTACCCCCTTAAGGGTTGAAAATAATAAATTTTTGGCTGATAATACCTATTGAACCTAATTTCAAGCAAAAAGTAAAAAAACAAATTTTTGCAATTTTTTTTTATATAAAGTTGATTTTTATAATTGTAGGGGTAGTTTTAACCCCTTAAGGGTTGAAAATAATTTCTTTTTGCCTGACAGTACGCTCACAATTTGAGGCATAAATTAAAAAAATTATGTTTAAATTTTTTTCTATTTTTAGCCGATTTAGGGGTGTCTTCAACCATTTTGGACTACTCCATATCAAAGTTCGCCTTGATTTAGTACAAATCAATCACCTTCGCAAATAAATATTAAAAAAAGTGTATTTCATTCCATCAGGTTTCATTATTATTGAAATAATCGCGAAAAACCCCTGGTGTTTTTTTGCATTTTTAAGGGTGACGCCCATGTTTTAAGACCGCGGGACCCCGATTTTCTTGATCAGCGACCCCAAAAACCTTTAGGGTTCGATTTCCTTAACGGTGTTATTTTGGAACACCCAAACGCGCGTTTTGAATGGACTACACTGCGGGTGAATTGTTCTGTCTTGCTATATGGAGGAAACAGTTCGGACACATCGCTATTGAAAATCGTTTCATGCAAGTGTAAGAAAATGGAGAACGAGAGGCCCCTGCTTTTTCGACACAAAGTGTTTCGGTAACTTCTGCTGCAATAACTTCATTATAACGGTTGCGGTATGGCAAGGTGTGCCGTCGACGGTTTTCCCAACTTTGAAAAAACTGGGTCCGATGATGGTTTTTGAGCACACGCTCCGACAAAGAGTGTAAAATGAGCTTTCGGGGTATATTTGACTCATAGCTAAAATGGTACTAAATGATGTTTCAGAATCGTGTAGATTTGTCGAAATTCGCTAAAAAATGTCAGAGTTATTCATTGTTGAAATACCGAAGGTCTAGATGGCGCACCCATATAAACAAAGATTTGAACTATAGCCAAGAAGAAAAAACTTAAAAAAAAAACGGTGTGTTAGATGATACCGCTTCCTACTTGCTAACACTTCTGGTCTATGTACGCAATTGGTACTAAATTATTCAACTTCCCGAATAAGTGAATGATTAGACTCGTTCGAACGGTTCTACCGGCAATGGCAAGCTATCACTGCGCTAATGGAAGTGACGACTAAGCGGTAATCAAAATTGTATTGTAATGTTTTCTTGTAAGGTTTGTCTACAGTGAAAATTAAATTGCCCTCCTATCAAACGAAAACCAACCGATCAATCAGAATTCTTAGATCGTCTTTGTTCGCTTACGTAGAACCTTAAGGCCTTCGACAGCAAGTCCAAAAACGGTTACCTTGGGTGCAGCTCTTTTGGGACGCCTGCCATGCCGATTGCGTTTTCGTATATAACCAGCTCGTAATACAACCTTTCGAACGTCTATGGAGTATGGAAAGGCTCCTACCAAATAAACAAACGATTACGCAAACACTTGGTGATCAACGTTAAGGGCATAAACAAGTCAATATCTATTAGCCAGCCTTGAATTGTGATCATAAAAACCAACCAAGCAAACCCTATATAGGCGATAATTTGGTGGTAACCGTTACACGAAGTAAAGGAGGAGGGGACTGCACTTAACTTAAAACTAAAGTCACGCAAACCACAGAACTATATCCTTAAAACTGTGGACGTACAAATCACGATTGATGATCGCCTCCAAATCTCTCTCTGCGTCTACACTACTGCGTTTAGCGGACATCCCATTAGTTCATAAATAGAAAAAACAGTAGTGACAGATTTTGTTTTTCTAATTCAATTTTTTGGGTAAAAAATTAATTATTTGTGTTAGTGTGAGCTTTTCGTGCATTCAGGCAGAAGCGTAAAATTCTCCACTGAACTATGAAATTCATCATTGGAAACTCCACATGCCTCCCTTGCCCAAAAAGTTTTTTTTTGCTTCTGAAGCATACTTCCTCGTGTGTTTTAGATCTTTGATGGATTCATCCCCACTGGCGTATCTCCGTTGGACAGTCCCGCAGTATAAACTATAATTTTTTACAACGTCAACAACGGTCGATCTTGGATACCCAAAGAACTGAATTATATTTTTCGCCGACCGCCCAGCGTGAAGCCCTTTGGCTATCGTGGACCATGCATACATATGTAGTTTTAACAGCGCGGCTATTTTTAAATATTTATTCAAATAACGGCACATATTTAGTACACCCTTGGGAGTTAATAATATGTTCTACTGTTAATTAGAGTGCAGCAGGATACTTCTTATATAAATCTCTGCCGAGCCAATCCATTAAAGCCACTTGGCTATATAAAATGTGCCCAGTGCCATAGAACCTATTATTAAGCCACCTAATAAAGAATTCATTTAACTTTAAAGTACCAGGCCAGGACCAGTAGCCGATCATTAATCTCTCAGATTGCGTTGGCCAGTTTTTAACTTTCGCTTCGTAAATATCCTACACATGAATGTCGCCATTAGACAAAACTTAGTGCAGAATAATTCAAAAACTGCGGCAGCCGGCCGATACCCATGGCGACGGACAACATAAATAGATCGGGCAAAACTAGATTTGCGCAACCACAAATTGAAAAGGTAGCTGCAGGCGATCTTACCAAGAAAATGAGATTTGGAAAGTCATACTTCTTGAGACACGGCGACGGATAACTCTGGCGATGTTGGTTGGTCTGTGTAAGAGCCATGGCTGATCTCCGCATGGACCTTAGAGATATGTCATAATGAGGCCTCAAACATTCGTGTCCACCTCCCGATTAAGCTAACGAGCCCAAAGACCTCAGGACTTTCACTTTCTGCACGAATCGCACTGTTTTGATGGTTTCCGCCGTAATCCGTGGACTGGACCTCAAAATAAAGGTAAAGGTAACGCCGGCGCTGCGCCGCACAGCAGGAAATTCGGCAAAACTGATCCCAGCATATCTGCAGAGTGAGCCCCTTGATCATGCGCTCTCTAAAAGGTAACTGCGTCATCGTGTTTGCGGTGATCCTTAGCAGAGCATAAAACCAGCATCTTGCTACTATAGCAGGAAACGTTGAGACCGAGGCTATCGACAGCCACACTAGAGGGAAGTCGTCGACAGCGTGCAGGTGATTATATAAATTGCCGCAAACTTCGCAGAGAGCCTTAAAGTCGTGTGAAAGTTGATCCACGGCTCGCAGATTTTTTTTTGCTTATCCCATCTGAACATCGCGGGCCGCTGAGTGATTGTTCGGTAAAGATTTCGCAATTTATTGGGTCTTATTAGAAGCCAACCGCCAGGTAAACCTATGCTGCAGATCCATATGTGGATGGCTGACTACTCTAAACCTGGCGGAGAAAGTTTTTATCGCAATCTAAAAATTGTGATCAATTACTAGACGATGACGTTTAAGGGTCAAAGATCCATCCATGGGTGTGATGGGTTGAGTCATCCAGAGAAACTTTTGTAATGTAATTGCCGTAATGAAAAGAACAACTTAAGAGGTTGCTAATGTCTAATAATGCCTTTTCAACTGACGACGGTGCTAACAAGACTTCATGTTGCATGTATAGCAAAGATGCAAGACAATGACACTTCCGCCGCGCGCGGTAAACGCTTTCTTCTCTGCCACTGCTGCTAACAGCGCAGGCGTGTCTGGATTGAGGCACTTTTGAGCGACTGGCAATTTTCATTTAATTTTTTTTTTTTTTGCTTAAGAGGGAAGTAATTTTTCTTTAGTCATTTCCATTATGGCCTAACAATTGCTCTGCATTTGAAATTAAAATTTTGCTTGCCAAATTTCACGGTGTTTAATGGAATTTTTTTCGTGTAATTGAGGAAGTGATTGCATTCAGCGCCGTGGGTGGAACTGAATTGTTTACTGAAAGCTTTCGAGCTTAATTGCGCAAAAAAGGAGAAGTAAATACAATAATAATATTAATAGTTTCCTGGATGGTGGAAACCTGACGTACTCCAGTGCCTTTATTACACACAAAACGAGCCGCCGATTTCACCTATATCGGAAATAATAAAATTCATTTCGAGTCTTTCATCCATTGCACGACATCTTCATCGGAACGAACGTGATGAAGACGTTTGAATCTTCACGTTGGACACTTAAGTAAAAATACAATGAAATTGTGTAGAACTTCTTTATTGCCTACGAAAACGACCAGTTCCGGAAGTATGCGCTATTATAAAAAGCGATTTCCTTTTGACATTGTGTTATTACCTATCACAAGAGGCGAAGATTTTCCCATCCAGGTCTTTATCCAAGTCTCATCCATTAGCTTGAAAAGCAAGGTCAATAAGCCACCGGCAATCGGCTTTAATTGCGTTGAATTGAGAAGAAGACTTGAACGTTTCCATATTTTTTTTTTGGGGGTTTGCAATTCTTTTAATGGCCAGCTTTATCTGGTAATTATGGCATTTACTGTGCGCTTCATTTCAATTTGTTAATTTAATTCCATCTTAGTTCATAAAATTTAGTCCATTAGAGGCCGCACGGTGGTGAAGACAATTCCTTCGTTTTCGGCGCCTTAAGACGCGGCGCGGCCTGTCTTAAAGCTAATAAACTCTTGAGGTTGAGCGAGGTCAGACCAATTTGGGAGACAGAGAGAGACAGAGAGAGAGAAGGTAATGGACCCGCATTTTGAGGTCATTTGTCACTCTTTATGATGATGGGAACAAATTACTGGCTTTTCAACATTTTTAAAGATGGTCATGTAAGAAGGAAATATAACGAGAAAACTACACACAAGACACACAACTCTCAACGCCGCCAGCTTATCTTTTAGGGAATTGAGTCATTTCATTTCTTCATTTTTTTTTAGGTGACCGCTTTTAACAACCTCGAAGTACTTAAAAACGACTTGGTGTTAATTAAAGGCATAAAAGGTGAAATTTCATGAGCAATAAATTAAGACGCTTTTTCAAGGAAATTGAGGGATACAAGACAATTTATTAAGAACTTTATTATCTACCTACATACGTGACGCGAGGATTAATTTTGATTTATGATATTCTAGATATTTTTTGGGTTATTTAAAGTAGAACTATAATTTTTTTGGAAATATAATTTTATGTTCATTTTAAGCAGAGAATCCTTTCCGGCAAGCTTAATATTGTTTGTAAACTTATAGCAATGACCCTTATTTTACAAAAAAAAATGATTACATCTCCGACATGTTTACACTATCTAGCATAATACGACAATAGACAGAAGTAGTCGTGCGAACATTTCAACCAATAAGGTTTATTGTGTGTTCTCCCGAGTTAAAATAAAAAATGGCCATACAACGGGCGAACACCGGCCTATAAGGTTTATTATGTGTTCGAACCTATAAGGTTTATTGTGTTGACCCAGCAAACAGAAAATCAGCTCAAAATCTTTGGAAAGGAAAATCTTAAGAAGAATTTTTGGCCCTGTAAGGGTTAATCAAAACGAATGGCGCATTAGAATAAACGAAGAGATTTAAGAAATATGTATGACGAAATTAATATAGCTACACACATTAAACTGCAAAGACTGCGAACTTGTTCGAGCGTTCTGGCCAACAAATATGAGGTATAGGGGTGTGGTACTTTTGGAAAAAAGTGAGAATGATTGAATTGTGATTGAGAATATGAATGAGTCAGCAATTTTTTTAAGTTTTGAATTTGTGAATTAATGATTTTACACAATGTAGGGTTTGTTTCATTTACAAATACTACCTATGCATGGATCCAGAATAGAGCCTCTTTAACATACACCCACTTAAAAACGTGTTGCAATGCTTTGGAAATTAAATTGCTTGTCCTTAACTTATCACCCAACGATTGGGCACTGGATGACTGGGATTATGTAGTTTTTAGTAAAAACTGCATTATACCCAGTCATTCATCTTCTGATCTTTGTGTGATAAGTTAAGGACATATAATTTAATTTGCAAAACATTGCAACACGAGTCGAGTCGAGTCGGAAGACCCAGAGCAACATCTAGGAGAACCCTACAAGCAGAGGCCGCAACATCTGGGAGATCCTGGTTGGAGCTGAGAGCCGTCATGCAAAAGAGAGTCTGCTGAAGGGCAACTGTCCAGAGTCCACCCTATGACCGGTTCTACACATTCAACTTTGCATTCCACTTTTTGACGTTCAACTTTTTTTTCTCTTTCACTCCAATGCAAAGTTTGAAACAGACTAGAGTTGAAAGGAAAATGGAAAGCAGCTCAGAATGGAATGGAAATTTGCGTTCAACTTTTGTGTTTTCGTTCAACATTTTTATGAGTGTGCGAATATGTATGAATATGAGTGTACACTAGGGTGGTCGTTAAAAATGCGAAGATCGATTTTTTTTGCTCTCACCCCAAAATCTTGTTCAAAACGCTAAAAAAATAAACTTCTCAAAGTTTGGAGCCTCAAACGTGGAAATTTCCACGTTTGAGGCTCCAAACTTTGAGAAGTTTATTTTTTTAGCATTTTGAACAAGATTTTGGAGTGAGAGCAAAAAAATTCGAACTTCGCATTTTTAACGACCACCCTAGTGTACACGGATAGCAAAGACAGCCGAGATTTTCGATCTGCTTCTTGAAGAGTTGAAAATGTGTAGACACGAGCGACAGAATTGAACGTCAAAAAGTGGAATGCAAAGTTGAATGTGTAGAACCCACTGACATATAGAATGGACTGCTTATGAGAAATTTTTCATGGCACCAATTTGTTCCATAGGCTAAAAACCTTTTTTCACTCCATGTAAACACCGGAATCACTTTTGAAATTTACATTTTTTTAAATACGTACTTAAAACATTAAAACAACACAAATATTTTGTTTAAAAAAATTAATAAACACTATTTTCACTTTTTCACCTTTTAAAATGCCTTTTTTTCATTAATTTGCAAATTTTATGTGTATCTGATTTAAGTTCTTAACGCCTGTCTTAGCAACTGACATTCTGTATGTCAAAATCCGGGGGCTTATGGGGAAAAGAGCAAAAGATATAAACATCACTATACCCGTCTATTTTTTTCTAATTGATTTAACGCAAAAGATATAAACATCACTATACCCGTCTATTTTTTTCTAATTGATTTTATTTCTGAGTGCTTCTGTCAGTTTGGGGGCTTATGGATGAGCGAGCGACTATACCTTTTTGGTGCCATCGGTTTGTATGGGAATAATTGCTGATGAGCAGTCCATTATTATATGTCAGTGGTAGAACCGGTCTATGTCTCATGAGGGATTAAAGGATCATATGTAAGTAAGTATTTGGAAACAACACAGCCGAATATTTAGATTTTCATTCTAATTTTTGCTGTAGTCTTTCTGTTTCAAAACCTACATTTTCGTAGAGATGTTGAGCCTTGAAGCAACTTGCGAACTTGGTTCCCGAAACCTCCTGGTTACTTCTATTAGGAGCAGACAGCTGAGTCATAATTTTTAACATCAATGTCCCTTGTATATGCTTTAAGGGGTCGTCCATAAATTACGTGAGATGCCCCCCCCCCTTAGTAAGGCACACCGACCCCCTGTCCTAATTTTACGTAAGATTTTGCAAATTTTAAAATATCTCTAATATTTACACTACAAATGCGTATTCACTAGCGTAACCACAAGATTTTATTTTAGATAACAGATAATTTGAACTCCTACTTGGCACTCCTCTATTTCACTCGCCTTTTCCGCTTTTAGTGGATGCACAACTACCAAAACGTGCGCACTCACTCAACAAGAATTTCTTTTTCATTACGCTAAAATTCGGCAAGGGCCTGTAGTTGTATATTCTAAGGACATTTTAATGGGTTAGTGTTACTTAAATCTTACGCTGCAGCATTCGTCGAGCGCGTTTGGCTGGCCGGTGGCTACTTTCTGACGTTCGCATAACCACGTAAACATTTTGGTATAGGATTTAGCCTCACCTTAAGGGTCCCATTCACACAGAGATCGCCGGCAGGCCGTGGCCTGAAAGTTTTCGCCTTGAAGCCAAGTACAACCGCCAACTGAATGGGGCCTGCAGTCGAAGAAAACTGACAAAAATCTTTATGTGGGTGGGAATTTATGGTCAGGTCGTGCCTGAAGATCTGAACTTCTATTCAGTCTCAAGCCGTGAATTCACGGCAAGAATTCACGGCGTATCCACTCGGAACGGAAAGCAAGACGAAAAATACGCGCGAAAACCATCCACACTTGCGTTCGCACTTTTCGCGGGTATTTACGGGGAACCATGACGTCACTTGCATGCCACGGCTTGTCAGTATACCTAAAGTCCTCATCCCTTAGTCCGACTGTAAGTGAAAAGGAGGTCCTCTGTGGAAAAACATGTTTTACTTAGTTTAGCCTAGTTTTCTCGCAGTTGTGCACTGTTTATTAAGGAAAAAATTACGTGTATTTACCGGGGCCCCCTTTTCTCCATGTGAGATTGGGTGGGATTCGGCTCGACTCCCTCCCCCTCTAAACGCCTCACGTAATTAATGGACGACCCATTTAGAGTGGAGGAGACACAGCACTAGCAGCAACTGCTTGGGCTTCTGAAGGCAATTGTACTTAGAGCTCCCACCTATAAATTTTAGATGAAACTAGCCAAACTTGTAGTAAGCTAACTTTCTCAGTAGAATAGAGAGGTTTAAATTCAAAAGTATCTTCACATTTGAGCTTTCGTCAAGAATAAAACGGATTGACAGGTGTTCGACGGGAATTGGAAAGCAAGTATTTGCTAAAATGAGAGTAAGATGATTCAACTCCTTGTCTGGCAATCACACCTACTACTGAAGCGAGAGAATCACATGGCTCACAATGACACAATTAATCGAATAGACCATTCCTAAAACTGCACATAGCCTTTACATTATTTCTGTGCTGAATGACAAGGTTTTCACATCAGTGTAAAATGTGACCATACCATACATACATTATGTATGTTCTTTGAATATTTCTCAAGCAATTATTTTTTAAATAGCCGAACCTCATGGCGCCAGGCTTTTGATAAGACCAACAAAATCTGCTTATCTCCGTCGTATCTTTTTCATAGAAGCAAATCGAATTTCGAAATAAAATCATAGTAAAACGAAATTTTATTAGCAATAACGATAATAGCCAGATATTTAACAGCTTCAGTAAGTGCACTATACTGCAACTTAGTGCCTAATAAAATATGACTCAGTGACCATCCAATCATGACAAAAAAAAAAGTTTCACTGTTCTCTAATGTACTGTACCCACTAAAGTGGCAACGATGTTGTAGAATTTCGCAATAAAATTTTAACTACAATTTTTACTACAAATTTAAGCGATAAGACTAAGTTTATATTTCATACAAATATTTAGTAACAATGTAAAAAAAAAACAAAATACAAACCTTGTGATGCAAATACTTGATAAAATTGTGACAAATATGTTAAAATTGACAAGCGATCAGGAACTTCATATGAAGCCATATCATCAGCGTCCAATAATGCTGGAATGCCCAGGTGTCGCTCTGCGGTACGAAAAGCCAAATCATTGTTGTAGTAAACATCATCTTTGTTGAGTTTTTCAAATTCACTGAAATGGGTAAGATATTAATAGAAGACATATATCATAGGTTTTAATGTCTTTTGAAGTGTTGCGGTGTAATTTAAGTATCAACAAAAGTTTATCATAAATATTAGAAAAAAATTATATAAAGAGAAAATTGCCAGGCCAAAAATAACATTTCAAAAGGGGCTTGTAAATATTATTAGCTTATAAACAATACTACTTTTGTCTAAAAACATAAAGATGAGTTCTTTGACCAACTATTTACCGGATTGTAAAAATTATAACAAAGCATTCTGTCCCCAATTCATCCACAAAGAACGAGAATTTCTTGTTAGCTAAAAGTAACGTCGCGATCATAAAGAAAATAACATAAAAAAAAGAGTTAATAAACACCCAACAACAACAAAGAATACGCCTAGAAAAGAAACCTGCTTCAACAATAAACACAAAATATTACACTATTGTGGTCATGCGAACTTGCGCAAAAACAAGGTCTAACTCGGCGGTTGGCAATAAAATTGTGTAAGCAATCGTGCTTCTCACTACGAAGCAACAATGACTCCAGGTAAAGCTCAGGTACTACCAAATATCACGAAATGTCAAAATCCCAAATGGAAATAACACGATGCAAAAAAAAAAAATAGAGAGAGAAAAAAAAATTATTGGAAAATTCTGTGATCGATAATCATCAGCCTCGGCTTAAACTCGCGGTACATTTTGCGCTTGCGTCACACCAGAACATGGCCGTTTGCCGGAGTTACTAGGTCGAAATTGAAGAGAGATGTCTGGAATTGATCGATCCATCATC
Organism: Thereva unica; assembly: GCA_949987705.1. NCBI lineage: Eukaryota > Metazoa > Arthropoda > Insecta > Diptera > Therevidae > Thereva > Thereva unica. The sequence goes on along the minus strand of OX465284.1, from coordinate 79,686,203 downwards.
TCGCAATCAACCTGTACTGGTTAAATAGGTGAGTTTAATCTAAGAATATTTAGGTCAGCATTTGTCTTGAAATTGTATTTGCATAATTTACCGGAAGCTCCAGATACCATGCCATTGTGGATCTGCCAGATATCGATCAGTACACACCGGTAGCCAGCCAGATCAGTTTGCTAGTTGTTGTCAAGATGATGATCTGGTTTCGTAGAAGGCGCGATATTTTTATCTATGAAGATCCCGCTTTATGCAATATATATAGACTATAAAGACTGAGCTCTCAAGTTCATTGGACTCGTTAAGCGACGGCGGCGGCGATGACAATTTCGCCTCCTCAAGAGTGATCGTGGTCAGGTTCGTTTCACGTTGCTCGTGTCCGCGTGTAATTTTGAGTGCGAGCAATTATTCACTTTTTTTTTATTAGCGAGCACACAGCCCAAGAAGCAAAAACGAGTCTTTGACCTTTACCTAATTTGGCTGTGGCCAACCTGTTTTGTATGATCTCGAGGCATTTTGCGATCATCAATCGTGGTCTGTTTGATCAGTACACTCAGTTGTGTTTTTTTTCCGCTTTTTCGTTCGCTCCAGTAGCTTATTTACATTGAAGACTACCTGGTGATGAGATTGATCACTGGATCACTATTTGAACAGGGCCATATTTTGACGGAATCAGAAAAATCAATTTGATTCGCTATTACGTGATTTGTGGCTTGATCAATTTTTGGCTGGGGAATCTCTCATTTTTTGAGATGTGATGGAATTTTGGAGTTTAATGATTTATTGTAATTTATTTGTTTGGAATGCTTACATAAGAGCTATAGCTAATGAAAAGAAGAAGCGTAAAAAATTTCTTTTAAATAGATTTTTTTTCTCAATTATTTAGGTTCTAAATTCCAACACATACATATACATTGCGGTGGAGCAAATTGCAATTGACAGATTAAAATTTGTTGGTTACCAGCACGCCGTTATCAGTAAAAGAGCCATGAGCGGTATTATTTAATTAATTGCAATTATTAATAGAAGTAAATTCGTTATTTGGTAAATTTTCTAATCACTATTTCTATCCAAACTATAAGGTGCTGATTACCCGATGCTGATTCTTCAGAGCGATAAGGCTCCCGTCTTTTGCCTTGATAACAAATACTTGTATTTTCCCACCAACCGCTTTGATCAATTTAGTATGCATGCCCGGCAGGGAGCTCCATTGGCTTTAAAAATCTGATCCTCAGATCGTAGAGTGCACAGATACGCAAAGAAATTGCTCTGGTAGCATTCATAGGTATCGAAGCATCTTCGACAATATATCCTTTGACATTATGGCAAGGGCTCTACGAAGAGGACATTTAGACAATACTCTTTTTGACTGGATCGGTTCTTTGTTGAGAACAAATTATAATGGTCACTTTTCACATCACTCTGAATACCAGAAAAAATGTTTGGACCGATTGTGGTTTACAGCCCGAGTTCTTAACATTAACCAAAGAAAAAAGGCATTTTTTAAAAAATTCTAAATTGTCTCTCGCTGATTTTTTGCACAGGGCCTCCACTTTTCTAGCTGCGGCATTGAAAGCTTGCTCCTGTAGACGCATAGATTGCATGGTCTGACTGTTGCTCACTTATCCGTATTCGATATACTTTGCTTGGCGATTTAGTTGACTTTTATTTTTGCAGCCTGCGTGCAATGAATACTGGCCAGGCACGGCCCTACTGAGCCCTAGTCCCGAGGTCTGAATTAAGCGTTCTAGAACGTGGCTACCTAATGTGCCCTGCTTAGCACTGTAGCTCGGCACTGTAAAAATCTTTGCGTGAGTGTGAGTTCAATTAAATTGAATGTTTTGGAGTTTTCACGTTGATTTTCTGGGCCAAATAAGCTGGAGATATTACAGCTTCCCCATGTTGTGTAGGCCTTGGCCACGGCAATAAAAAAAATCAACGTCTCGAATTAGCGGAGAGAAGAACTTTAGTATTGTCACTCTGCCGCTCGCCGTTCATATGACCATGGCCTAACACAACATGGGGAAGCTGTAATATCTCCAGCTTTAGTGTTTCCAGAGGAGGAAATATATTAAGATTTTTCTTGTTATTAATCTTGATATATTTCAATTTTGTTTTTGGAACTTGTCTATTTGGTTAAGGAAAGCAGTGCTTCCTTTGCTTCCAAAGAGGAACCGCCACTGCTTCGTCCATCATACTGGGAAGTTTATCGTGTGGACCGAAGGGGTCAAACCCACATCCCAACTAGTTTTTATTTTCCAAACATTCAGTTTATTTCGACTGGGTAGATTTATAAATAGAGTAGCTCGACTGTTGAACAATTTTCCACAGTCCGTTTTCCCGAATCCGTACAATATCGCACAGTTCATCGCCTTCTGCTCAAGCTCCCCAAGTCCTCTAACCTCTTTTATGTTTTAAACTAGGCTCAATACTAGACATTACACCAAGACCTGCGAGTTATATGTCGGAATGGTAGTACAAATAGTGATGCCCTAAGCTGCTAAATAAAGAAGAATTGTGGGAAAAAATCACGTATGTCTTTAAAAGTAAAATACTCTAAATAGTAGTAAATAATGCTACTAAAATACTACTAAAATATCACTAAAATACAACTAAAATACAACTAAAAAACTACTAAAATACTACTGAAATACTACTAAAATACTACTAAAACACTATTAAAATACTACTAAAATAGTACTAAAATACTACTAAAATACTAAAGGTAAATAATCAGTGCTTTTTGTGCGGTTTTTCTAGTATTTAAAAAAAATTAACAAATTTTAACTTACATCAATTCCGGTCGAAAATGATGAATCATAGCACAAAAAGCTAATCCATCTCGCCATGATGTTGTCATATTATCTATTTTTACACCAGGGTATCCTTCAGTCATACGTCTGCACCACAATTCCAGCGCCTTAGTTCCTCTTCGTTCGCCCATTATTTCTCTTAGATGATCTAATCCAAAGTGTGTATCTAGAAAAAACAAAAACAAAAAAATAACAATCATAATTGTTACAAAATCTAAAAATAAAAGAAAAAAATCATACAATTATGGTAACGATCTTTTGGCAGCTATGGAAGCTCTGTCATGACCAACAACAACTACTTGATTGATCATTAATTGGTGGAATTACAAAACACATCCAAGTACCCGAATCAAATAAAAATCTTGCGCCAGACACTGGGGATTTGCTTGTTATATATTGTATGTATGTAGGCAAGCCACAACACTATGACTGTGTATGTATAGTTGAGGCTGATGGATGCATGGCTAGACCTTTGCAGATTACGAAAGTTATATGTCGATCGCCATATGTGCCATGTAATCATCAAATCATTAAAAATAAACCAACAAAGCGGAAGCCTTTGAGTACCTACGACGACGCACTGGATCTACACAATGGCTTGAGTAAGGTGAGGACATTCGCAACGCATGTCTATGCGTTACAGCTCTATCGAAATCGAAATGACGCGAAACGTGTTCTTAATGAGACTTGAGATTCTACTTGTGCCCCCACAACAGACCTTAGTCAGACACAAAGAGGTGCAAGGGATATACGCGTCCGATCAGAGATTAAATCCGCATCGGGGCCGTTGAGGATCTTTCCGCAAATTTTAGACTATATAGTATACCTGTGCTAAGGTTCTTTTTATTGTTGATTACTTTTGCCAGGATTGAGAGTGGTGTAAGTTAATCGGTTCTGTCCACTGCGCACGCACAGGCAGATATATTTTTTGTGGATGATTTATTGCAAGCAAGAAAAGCAAACTAAATTGCAATGAGAGCGTGCAACTTTGTATGTTGCTTCTTTTGAAGTCTTTTAAAAACTGAGAATTGTCGGATATGAGTTTGTTTAAATATTATAATATTTGGAAATGCATTCAAACTTTCGAAATTGTTACCATACTAGATATTCAGGGCTAGTCTAAATTACATTTCCTGCTTGCTAGGTCTTTGCACTAATTATCAATGATTTTTGAAGATCCTAATCTTATCTACGATCGTATATCAGTTTGATATTCATTAAAAGAGTAAAAATTCACTTATTTCATAACTTTTGATAATCTATTAACGAATCAGCAATTAAGATCTTATTACAGCACAACAAATCACAACTTTCATATCACACTGTCTGCGCATACATTTGAGTTATCATAGCGATTATAATTACATAATTTATAGCATTTACAGTAAAATTATGTCTGCAGGTGAATTAAGTGCCGGAGTCTTCATTGAAGCATAACACACCTTTCACCCAGCAAGATCCCATTTAAGATACTATCAACACTCGGTATCGCACCAGCACAAATGTAAGCAACTGGTAATTCGATAAAAACTCAGGTAGATATAAATTGCACATAATCACTTCCTCATTACGAAGGATCATCATCAATTACCGATCTACCAGCCTCTGCACTGTACAACAAGTAGTGATATGTCAACATTCCAACTAGTGTCCAGGTGTGTTTTTTAATTACAAAACAACTATGAATTGTAGATTGTCGATCACAGATCATCTATGGACAGACAAGACTTGGAAACTTGGTATTTTTAGTAAAAATTACTTGTAACAAGTAAAAGCAGTGTTTACATAACATATTATTCCGCGTATATCGAATTTCTAATCATATTACCTGCTGCACCTTCGTAATCGAGACATGATCACTTTTTGGCTTGAGGATCACTTTGTGTATATCGTACCGACAAGCATCTAGAAATTATATAATAATACGTCGAGGTGATCAAATTTTCGATCACTACGATCAACGAAGATCGCGCGGGTTCGTATTGTGTTACTCAAATCTGCACTTAACGTGTTCTTATCAGAAAAATAAATACCGCCATGTCTCGAGATGAGTTCTCAAACTTGTTCTTCTAACGATCGCAGTAACTTTAGTGATCATCACACACTACTTACGAGATTTAAAAGTGCACTCCTTAATGGAATGGGCTTAAATCACGTGAGAAACTTGTTTCTATATGAACTTTGATCTTTCTTGTAAGTGTGCTGTAACTCCATATCCTAAAGGGTTACAAATATAAATTTATCAGGAAATTTAATAAGTTTAGACATTTAAACTGTAAAAGCTTTGTGCCTGTATTATTTTTACTACAATCCATCAATGGGCTTCATCCGAACGCTTGTCCCTGCCATAAAAAACAACCTCCTCGAACACTTTAATGGTGCTATTAAACCCATAAAGCGATGTAAGTCACCGTTAAGTCCGTAGATGAGGAGGCCCTGCAACATAGTTGACTTCTAGACTTCTTTCTTAACCACTTAGGTAAATATTTTTCCAAGTGGATACGACTACCATGCCAGCAGCATGACGAAGGAGCTATCTTGGCCCTTTACAGCATCGGCCTCGTCGTCGTCGTCGTCGTATATACTAGAATTTATCTCATTCTGAACCAGTTTTAAAACCGCTCCTTCCTGCTTTCTTCACTTTGATAATTTTATTGATGTTATTTTACAAGTTTTTTTTATTATCTTGTAATCTGTATGCATAAGCCTCCCACGGATTTTAGAAGAATAAGAAGGGAAATGCATTTTGATTGTGTTGTAAAGTTTTTTTTTTCTTCATTTTCTTCACTTGTGTAACTTGTGTGAGGTTGTATTTATGATGGATTTACAATCATAAAAATTTCAATTGTTGTCATCTACATATGGGTCTGGGAAAAAGTTAGTGACGTTTTCCCGATAGATGGCCTCAATTTCAAATAAGTTACGAACCTCACTGAAACCCAGGGGCGGCGCTTTCATAGGTGCAATTGGTGCACATGCACCGGGTGCAATTGGATGGAACACTAAAAAAAAAGAATAAGTGAATAAGTGTGCTCCCCGTGCCTGCATTTTTACATATTGAACGAACTGCACCGAGTAATTGTGTCTTTTCCCATTGTCCTTTGCAAGGTGTGGCCAATCAATTCCATTTCGTTCGCCTATTTTTGCCGCCTATCCTTTCTTGGCCGGCACGTTGCCATAGTTCTTGAAACTGAATTTGTTGAAAGCGTCGAAGTTGTTGAAAGCGCCTTTTTTATACAGAAAGGTGGCTAAGGTAAACTTGTTTTTATGCAAGATATATAGTGGAAACTAATACATGCCGTTCAGTGATTACTGATTATACTGATATGAAGGCTTGGAGAATGGCTTAGAGACCTTTCTTGCAATCTATAGATTTGCGGAACCCAGGATTCTGCTTGAAACAGCTAGCGAAGTACACCGAACAACATCCTGGAGCAGATGATGAGCTTGGTAGTTGTGATGGTTACAGTGACGCCGAAGGCATCTACCAGAAACTTAAAGAAGCACCATGAGTGGGAGAGTTTTGTGAAGTCAAAGGGCAAGCAAATCCAGCACAAAAGCAAAATCCTGATTGAACACAGGCTTTCATAAGTGCAAATGGTGCACTTGCACAAGGTGTAATTTCAGAAATTAAGATTTTAAGCACATAATTTAAAACTTAAAAAAAAAAATTGAAAGTCTTCTCGTGCCTTCATATTCTTATGTATATTAAAAGAGCTTTACATGGTGTTTGAGTGTTTTCCATTGCCCTTCCTTGCTATAAAAAAATGAACAGCTGATGGGGGCTCAATATGGCATACTGAACCGGGCGCAAACAAGTCAAGCGCCAGCCCTGCTGACAACAATAAGCGCTAGTTTGAAAGGTGATAGTTCGGATGTTACTCTCAGTGTTTAAACATCGAACTACTTGGAATTTTGTTTGGATTAAAAATGGAGTATAATAATGAAGAACTGCGTTATAGATCGCAAATTATTACGATAAAAGGGAAAAACGCTGTTTGCTGGGTACTGCGGGTTATTTGTCAATCTGGAAACGACAGAGCCGATGCTTTTCACCAACTGGACTAACCTTCAATTAACGTTCTAGTCAGCTTGGGTGTTATTCTGGACCCAATCGGAATTGTAGGTCGAATATCGAAGAAGTGCAAAAAGAAGGGCAGTATAGTTTTCTATGCCTGTAAGCATATTTTCGGAGAAAGGTCTTATTAGACATGGCATTGATTGGAGGTAGCCGTCGTGGATCTGATCCCCAAACCTCACTCTGATGTGCTCACCTTAACCAATCTAAGGGCAATAACTTCGCCGTTGTGTCGTCTGGTTCCAAGTTCAGGGTGTGAAAGAAGGACGGTGGTCGACCTGCCCAATTGACCAGAATCGGGAAACCGAAGAAACTAGGCAAGAAAGCGCATGGATACACGAACGAACTATTTACAAAATAATGCTTCTGCATCCGAGGCAGCCGATGCGCCAGCACTGGGGGCCAGGGATGCTGGTGAGAACTGGGGTTACTGGCCGAACACCGAAATTAGTCACACCGAAAATGGAAATACAATTAGCCGCGTGGAATGTACGAACAGGACATCACCTCGGTCAAAAGAAAATCATAGCAATGGAATGTTGACGCCGTCGGGTCGTTCGACGGGCTGCCAACAGCGTTTTTGCATTCCAAACGATACCCGAGCGTTTGGCAGTTAGAACCAATGGTGGAACGAACAAGACTCATATCGAATCTGTTTATGAGCCAACCGAGATCAGCCCGGATGCGAACAAGGACGAATTTTACGATCAGCTTCAACAGACGCTGGATACGATACCTCGATCCGAATTCATCATACTCGCGGGGGACTTTAATGCACATTCAGGTGCAGATCGAACCGGATGAGAAGGAACGATGAGCAAATTCGGATACGGAGTAATTATCGACAACGGCTTACGCCCCCTTTCATTCGCAGCGTCAAAAAGTGCAACAGCATCCTCCGCCATCGACCCAAACACCAACTCACCTGGCGAAATCAAGCCGGCAACTGGAAGAAAGAATTCGTTGCTGCAAACGAACTGTCGTCGTTTTCATCAATTTCAAATCCGCTTTCGATTGGAACAGCTTGTGGAGAGCCTTGGAAACCAAACACGTGCCATTGAAAATCATCCAACTTCTCCAAGCGTTGTACGATGGTTCAACCAGCAGCGGTCGTATTCGAAGCGACTTATCCGTAGAGTTCCCGATTGAAGCGGGTGTCCGACAAGAAGACGTCGCTTCGCCACTTCTCTTCAATGTGCGCGTTGACAGTACAAACAAAGCATTTTGGGCTTAGCCCTGCGAAAATTATCGCTCTGATTATCGCTTGGCTGTCACATATGATAAAGATCTGTTTGTTAGCACAGATCCTTTTTAAGTTTCCTTAGATTCTTACCAATAAAGGGCTTACTTTCGCCTGAAAGATAGCTGAGCCCTCTAAAATTCGGTCTTTCGGTTTGGAGCCACGAAGCCTCAAGATTAATTAACCCGAAATCAGAACCTAGAGAGAGCCTGGATTGAACCTAGTGACAAACGGGGTATAGTAGCCTAAGTCCAGATCTTCAATAAGCACCGATTGTAGAGGATACACAAAATATCGGTACCGGTTGTCGAACGCCCCCTGCAGCCATGACAAGTACCTTTGTCCTCAATACGATAGAATAATTATTTTCAAGCGATATCAGATTTAAGGGACTGAAAATGGGACGAGAACGATAGGAAGAATACGCCCATCGCTTTTCATATGAAAATATTTTACCAAGCCAAGATCGAACCGTGACTGAGGAGCGCAATAAGCTCATGAAGGCATCTCGAAGATCATCAATATCAATTTAAAATTACGAACTAAAAGAGAAAATATATTTTACTGGTAAACATAATTTCACACCTGATTAAGCAAAGATTTTCTCCAATTTTCACCGTCTTGAAAATGTGTTGACATGTCCAAAAAAACAAACAATAATCAGATTGGCATTTAAGCCGTAAGAGCCAAAACAATAAAGGCAGCGGAAAAAACACTTAGCAAAATGCAGTGGTGGTGACTTTCCTTGAATGGAAGTGAAAATCCGCCAAAGCCCTCCTAAGGGAGCACTTACAATTCAGTTAATGGAAATCGCAGAAAAAGCAGGAGTAATTGGAGCGAAGATAAGCGACAGCACAGCAGCGGACGGGGACAGGCCATAGTGTATATGGCCGCACGGTAGTTCCGCCCGTAGATGACAAGGTAGCAGCAGTGTATCTAGGTACGAGATCTCTGTCACCAAATATGGCATAGCCACCGCTGGCTGCCTGCTGGACAGAGATTTTCCTTGTGACTTTCTTAACCCGATCCGCTGGACATTGACTGACTCTCCAGATGGCGGAGAAAGTTTTCCGATCTCCTAGGAGCACAAAAGTCGCCAGACGAAAAAATTTCCACGCTTCACGGTTTGATCTGACTGAACGAGTTAATTAATTAAAGCGCAAAATTAGAAAATTTGGCGGCTTGTCTGCACAGCTACCAATGGCCACATGCAGTTCTGACACTGACCATTTGGTCTTGACTTTTGCCGAACTTCATCTGATTTCGCGATGTTTCTTGTTCTGTTTTGGTTTCTTCTCTGGCTGAGTGATAAATGGAGATAATTTGCGAATCTTTCACGAAAGGGAAAGTTCGACAGAGTTCGAATTCCGCTCGGAGATTAGATTTTAGATTGAAACTTTTTTGGCTACTGGAAAACGTAGCAGACTTTAATAAATTATCGGTGAGCCGAAGAAACGCTCGATTAAAGCGCTATCGGGGATTATAGGGAGAAATTTTTCGGCTGAAATCGAAACTTAATCATTTGGTTTGCAAATTTTGTTTTGCCTCTTTCTCGTCATTAACCGAACCAAACACATGCTGCTGCCGCATACGAGCTCGGGTTTATCTTGAAATATTTCAAGAGGCCACTCACCCTTAGCCTAATTTGAATACACTTGATGTCAACGTCCCAACATATGTTTTCAAATGAAACGGAAACCGAGACGACTTTTTATGGATCTGCACTTTTTTAGTGGAATTTATTAGTATTGCATAGGGTGCCACTTTCCTTTTGCAGTGGTAAACAAATGACATTCTCAAATTTGTACCCATGGGCGACGAGGATTTATTGAGTGAATCTGAGAGTGTCATCTTCATGTGACTTATATTATTTCAGTCGGGTGGTGACATACGTGACGACGACTCTAGTACGACTTCTTTGCAGAATCCAAAACAGTTCAACTCAAGTTAAACAGCCAGTATGAGATGTCCAGTAGTTCAACATTTGACTTTTGGCGTTGTTTTGCCAATAACTTTTGTGTCGTTCCTTAGCACGTATTAATTAAGTTCTATACGCTGTTTATATATGGGCTTAATCACTTTATAGTAAAATTCAGTGAAAAGTTACTTAATTCTTCTATAATTTCATTTCGTTTGCAATGATTTCGCATTTTCTATTGGAGTTTCTATAGTGTGACAAACCCATCTTCAATATATTTATTAAGATTGCTAGAAGCATCACAGCCCAATACTTCATCCCGGGTAAATCAACAACCAGCGCTGTCAACTCTTTCTCCGAGAGACCACAAGATTCGACTTTTACTACTAGATTCCACTGTTGTATAAAATTAACAACACTCTTTTTAAGAAAATCAACGAAACACTCAAAAGTAAAAAACAATTGTAGTATTAAATAAACAACTCTCTTTTATTTCTTTTTGTGTAATCTTTCATATGTATATCACTGGGTTTATTTTTTTTTATTTACTGAATGATTTCACAATTGTTATAAAAAAAACATCACTCACAATAATTATTTTTGAGCACAATTTTATTTTAGCTTTAACAAACAACAAAATAGATACATATTTCAATTTATCATTATTTAATTTTTTTTTTGTTTTTCATATTTACTTTCACAATGTTTTCACAATGTTTTTTATATTTACTAGTCACAATGTTTTTTTTATATTTACTAGTCACAGCAAAAAAATTGGCTTTTACTTTATTTATTAATTTTAAATTTTTATTATCTGTTTTTTTAACTTAAAAACTACTGGCAGCCGCCACGGTGCCGAAGCAACCGCCACGGTGCCAGCGTGTCCACCACCGACCGCGTTTTTTAAATTATTTTTATTAATTAATATGCGCCGCGATCGAAATAACTCTTTTTGTCCGCCGGCCACGGATTGTAGTCCAGGGAAAACTTTTTTAATAATAGCGGCGACGCGCCCGCCGCGCTAGACCGTTAAAACAACACTCTCTGACTTAGAACTTTTTGATTATAAAAATTTTCATAATTCGGGGACGCGCCCGCCGCGGATGGTAGTTCAAAAAACACTCAATTAATTAAAATTTCCACCCGCCGGTGGTGGCCAGGGAAAATTGACCACAGGCTGGGAGAAACGCGCCCTTGAACTTTTCCCACCTGCGCAATTTGCTTACCGCGCGTTTCTCACGCGGCGCATTGCAAATTGCGCTAGATCGGGTGGGTAAAGTTACGTTCCTCCCGTGGATGTCTTTTTTGTTTTTTAATGGCCAGAAAAGCTTGTGAAAAATAAACGCGATCAGGTTGCGTCTGAGAATGTTACATTTGTTGAAGTGGATTTTTGTACGTTGAAGATTTGTCCGTTAAGGAATTTTGTACATTTGAAAATGGAAATGAGATAATTATTTTCCGTTTAGGATTTGTTGTTCACAGGGAACTCATATTGCATCAAATTCATTGCGAATTTGATGTAAAAGGCTCCCTGTATGAAGGGGTAAGAGAATTTGTTTAAGGATCTCGGAGGATTAAGAATCTCACCGAAATTCTGTATGTAACATTCCTTCCCCCCTGGAATAAGAGAATCGCTACGAAACGTAGTTAGTAGAGCGATTCTCTGTTTGGATAGTTTGTGTGAATGTTTTGGGTTCGTTTTGCGAACTAGGGGGAGTTTGATTGACGTAGCGCAAGTGAGATTTTTCTGGCGATCTCTTAGACCCTTTTTTATGAAGATGGGTTGGCAGAGTGAGGCGTAAAAGCGCACTATAATGAGGCGTGGTGTATGGCGGTATGGTGGTCCGATTTACCCTATAGTTATTGGGGTTCCACGCCCTGGTTGTACTAATTGTATGGAAGAGGCCCTTGGTAATGTGTGGGATCTACTTAGAAGCCTAGGTATTGTCTCTATTGATACTGTTGTTTGTGCAGGCTTGGGTGGTATCAGGTCCTCGCTGGGGGACGTTAGGTTCTCGGGGGCGGTTCTCTCCTCCGAAGGACATGCATTTCGGGGCCTTCTGGCACATGTGGAGCGGGCCATGGCTGCTAGTAACGGTATGAATTTGTAGCATGTATAGCCTATGAGTACCAGTAGTAGGGTGCCGCTGAGTGAGATGGCGGCTGTGGAATGGGTGTGAGTGCGCTGCCATGTTAGGTGGTATTTGGCAAGGGTCCAGACTCGCTTGCGGTCATTTACAGGGTTAGGTAACGAGAACAGGAGATTAATTTGGAGTTCATATGGATCATATGAATCTGGGTATGAGTAGTGGAGGGGGGACTAGAGAGGACTTTATTGCCTGAAATGCTTCTTCGCATTTGGAGGTCCCGGGTAATTTAATACCTTTTCGTAGTAAATTTGCTAGGGCGGACTAATTTGGAGAAATTAATCATGAATTTTTTGTAATTAGAGAGGCCCAGGAAAAACTGCATTTGCCTAACTACACGGGGCGCTGGGAAGTTTTGAACGCGCTCCGTTTTTCTGGGGTCTAGTAAGGCTCCTTTTCTAGAGCATATGTGACCCTGGTAAACCGCTTCTTTTCGGAGGAATTGGCATTTTTCCGGGGGTAACTTGAGATTATTTTTTCTCAATCGCTCAAAGGCTCTTCGTACTTTACAGTGGTAGTCCATAAAGTTTTTAATGTAGATGACGATACCGTCTAGATAAATGAAACATTCGAAGAGTAGCAGGCCTGTGAGGACGTAATTCTTAAGCAGTTTTTTCTCACCATTGAGGCCCGGTTGTTTAGGGAACACTGGTAGGGGTAAGTTCAACTGACTTTTACTGGGTTGAACAATATCGTTGTCCAACATTTCTCTTTGTTGGTCGTTTATGACTTGCCTTTGCGTCTCGGGAAATCTATACATTTTTTGGTTAATATGTTGGTCGTAGACCATGGGGATCTCATATCGTAGAGCTTCCGTGTAGGTGAGCTTGTCCCCTTTTAAGTGGAATATGTTGGAATATTCGTAACATAGGTCCCGTATGGACCGCTTCTCTTCGGCCATTAGAGGGTGGTCGAGGCTGAGTTCCTCGTCAAGTTGTTTGAGGCGCGTTTCGCGCTCAAGGTCCGGATCTTCATGGTCCGGAAATATATATCTCAGATGGCGTAGGAAATCGATTTCCTCTTCTTTCGTTCCCAACTTCACTTTTGCCCGTTTTCCCTTGGGTATACCGTGCGGGATTGCGCCATTGTTGGGTATACTATGGAGCCTTGCGTTAGATGATGATGGGGTACTGGCGTTCCTGAGACCGGCTGGCTCAGAGCCTGTAAGATACTCACATTCGTCATTAGCATTTGTTGGAGGCTTAGGGTTGTTGTTGGGGGCAAGTTGATTGGTAGTGTAGTTTGTTGTTGGGGCGAGCGTGGGAGTTAGGCTCGTCAGGACTTCTGGTTGGGTGTTAACATTAAGAAAGCCAACAGACACTGTGCTTGTTCCAGAGGGTAAGAGGGCATTGGCGGGGAATACTCCTTCGCTCGGCTCGTAAGATTCACAGAGCATTTCCTCCTCTAACCTTAGTGGCATGGGGACCACCATTTGAGACCGGCTTGGTAGGCGGATGGATTTCTCCAACGCCACTTTATATTTGCCTGAATTGGTATCATAATCGTTGGGGTTGTTTTCCAATCTTGAGCCCTCTAGAGATAGGCAGCTGGTATTCCTGTCTGAGGCTACCTGGGAGACACCACCGGGGTTTATCTCGAGTTGAGATTCCCTAGTTTGGGTTTGCTCCTGCTGCTCTCTAGTGTTTGACTTGGCGGGTCCATTGCGTAATGGAATTGCAATTTCTACTGGGTTGATTTCCGTGCGAGGAAATCGCAGTGTTTTGTTTGGGCCTTCGACGTTACAATGTTTCGAAAGAAAGTCGTTTCCTAACAGGTCATCGTTAGGGATTTCTGGCGTATTTTGCACAATTTGGAAGGTGCATGGGAGGGGGGCGTTGAGAATGATGTTCCCCTGACAGCTCCCTAATGTCTTTCCTTGGCCGTATTGTGTTTGTAATGTGCATTTTTTGGTTGGATCTGATAGGTTGGGATCCTTGAGCTTATGTGTTTTTAGAATATTAACCTCAGCGTCTGTGTCCACTATTATTTGGGCATTGCCGTTTAGGCTCATATCAAATGGAAGGTTGACCAGTGGGTCACTGTTTATGGACGTCTGAGGTGCGTCGTTTATTTTACTCTTATTAATTATGGTCGAACCAGGGCATCCTGGTTCAGATAGTGAGAAGTCTCCCCTTTGTGGGGACTCCCAACTCTGTCTTTTTCGACAGTCGTCCACTTTGTGGCCGCGCCTTCCGCAAAAGTCACACATGAAGCGGATATTAAATATCCTTCGGGTGTTACCGTTCGCCTGATTTGGGCTGTTTGACGGTTGTTGGCGGGGCTGCAGCTGTTGGTGGTTCTGTTGTAACCGGTTATTATTGTTCGTAGAGGGATCACTACTATTGTGATTAGTGCGCTGTTCTTGAAAATGGACGCTGTTAGGGAAATTTGGTTGTGTACGTTCTTGAAGGCGTCGGCAATCTCGCGCATCATGATTAGTGGCCCTACAAATGATACAGAAAGGGGTGTTTTTCCTTTTGATGCAGTCTATATATGTGTGTCCCTTGTTCCGGCAATAACTGCATGAGACTTTCGCTTCTAGGTTCCCTGGTGATATTTGAGGTGCTGACGTTACGAGTGTCGCCTGTAATATTGGATTATTTTCTGAGAGACCCTCAGGAGAACAAAATAAATGGCTACTAAAAGCAGTGTGATATGGAGTGTTGTAACCGTTAGGAGTGGTATTAAGTGGAGTGATGGCGGTGTTTGGTATTGTCTGTGGCGGTATGGGGTTCGGCAGTATATTATTCTCTGTGGGTGTGGAATGGAGACCGCTCAGGCCTAATTGTGAGGCGAGGATGCTTTCATATGGGAGGAGATGACTCGGTTTAGGCACGACATAGGTTTGGGTACCTTGGGGCATTTGAGCCATTTGATGTTGTGCATGCACGTTTAGTGTCATTTGCTGGAGTCTCTCCATGTCAAGGGCCTTTTGTATTAAATTATCTAGGCCTTCTTCGCCCGCTGCCAGCAAATACTGGCTTAAATGAGGGTTTGTTACTCCTCTGCTTAGGGCATTTTTGGCGAAATCTTCCAATTGCGCTGTAACTGGGGTCACTGTTGCACCATATTTGAGAGTAGCTGAGTCCACGCATAAAGTGAGTTGTTGTTTTATCCTATTTATGTAGGTAGTAAGAGGTTCTAAAGGAAACTGGTGAAGTTTGATTAGTTTGCCTACCAGTTCTTGGTACGTTTCCCTTGGAAGGTAAGTCCTATTGAGGAGCCTTTCAGCTTCTTCGAAGGAAGCTGGTTGATTTGAGGCTATTAGTTGATAGGCTTCACCTCGAAGTCTTGTAGGGAAAATTTGTACGAAAATCGCCTTTTCCTCTTCTGTGAGGCATTGTAATACACAACGGCAACAGTCTATAAATATTTTTAGCTCGGTCGCTAGGGTCGGGCTTTGCCCGCCAGAAAACAGGGGGACCATTTGGACTGTTAATTTGGAAACTTTCAGGGGCTTGTCGGCCATGGCTGTTGCTTGTATTATATTTGTTTATATATGTATATATATTTTTATATATGTTTATATATGTTTATTTATGTTTATTTATGTTTATTTATGTTTATTTATGTTTATTTATGTTTATATATGTTTATATTTGTTTATATATGTTTATATATGTTTTATATATGTTTATATATGTTTATATATGTTTATATATGTTTATGTATGTTTATATATGTATATATATATGTTTATGTATGTTTATATATGTTTATATATGTTTATATATGTTTATATATGTTTATATATGTTTATATATATATTTTTATATATGTTTATTTATGTTTATATATGTTTAAATATGTATATATATTTTTATATATGTGTATATATGTTTATATATGTTTATATATGTTTATATATGTTTATATATGTTTATGTATGTTTATATATGTTTATATATGTTTATATATCTTGATTATATAATTATATAGGTACTATATTTATATATTTGGTAAATATATTATAAAATGTATATTATTTTATATACATACGTACATTAATAAAGTTTTATTTTATAATATATGTATATATTTTTATTTATGTATATTATATAGCATATATATACATATATACATACATTAATATGTTTTTGTTATTAAGTTAGTATGTTATTATATGTTGGTTATATAGTATAATGTTTGTGTCTTTTTCTTAAAGTATATAGGTTTATGTATCTTTTTATTTAGGTATTATGTAGTATATATGTTAGTATGTTTTTCTTATTTAGTTTATATGTTAATAGATGTCGATTATATAGTATATATTTAAATATATGTTTTTGAAAAGTATTTATGTATGTTTATATACTGCATATGTTTATATAAGTTTGTTATATATCATATACATTAGGTTATATAGAGTTATTTTATAGTATATATGTTTTTATATACGTTTGTTATCTTTTATATTTATTAATATCTATATGTTAATTAGGCAGAAAATTGTTTTTATATAATATTCATGTTATTTATATAATATATAAGTTTATGTAGTTTTGTTGTGTAATTGTTATTTAAGTTTGTTATTTAATTTATATTTATTTATGTTATTTATATACATATTATGAGCACGGTTGGTGGCGGTGTTGGTGGCAGGTGCTGTGTTTTCTTTACAGTGTTATTCATACTGTTTTTCATTTATATATAGTTCAATTAAAAAAAAATTAACGAATCTTAATATTAAATTTCTAACATTGGAAAAAATAAGAAAAAAAATTCTACTTTAGCTTTATAATTTTTTGTTCTTGCCACATATGTATATGTTAATTGCAATTTAAAATAGATATAATAGAGCTTTTTAAGTTTTTGAATGGATTTAATTAAATCTCCTTTTGTTGTTTAAATCATTAGAAATAATATTGTTGTTATTACAAATATTTGGGCAACAAAATTAATATTTGACTTTTCACTTTGGGTTTGGTGCATTATGCACATATGTCGACATATGACATGTAAATACTTGTATTTACTATTTTTTTATTTTTGTATATATGTAAATTAAAACTTTTAAACACTAAGATATATATATGTATATATGTATGTAAAAACCTATCTAATACTAATGTTAAGCAAATATTAAATTTTGTACATACAGTAAACTTATTGCTGCGTTAGTCGCTTGAAGGGATTAATTTAGCGGCTAGTATTGTGGTTTGAATCCCTCGTTGAATAGCCTGGTAGTTCGCTGTTGTGTCGCTGGCTCCTGGTACGGTTGAGGGTCCTGGTGTGGCTAGGTGACTGGCTGGTGTTTGTTTGGTGGTCCCTCGGTGGGGGAGTCTCGGATTTGTTGTTGTCCCCTTGTTGGCCCTCGGACATAGGGCGTCTCCTGGGCAGGGATGAAGCCCACTAAAAATCCCGCGATGCTATACAATGGGGGGTGAGTGCGTGCTCGCCTGGAGCAGAGGCACCGTGGTTGTACACTCCCGAGCGTTGATTCGTGGAGGATCTGGGATATTTTATGCGCTGTAGTTAGACGCTAATACTGCCCCCAAGTTAGGCTCAGCCTTGGGTTGGAGGTCAATGGAGCCTTGACCAGCAGTATTAACACCTTTGTTGTTTGCGCACCCAGATCCTACCGGCTGCGCCAATTGTTGTATAAAATAACAACACTCTTTTTAAGAAAATCGACGAAACACTCAAAAGTAAAAAACAATTGTTGTATTCATAATAACAGCACTCTTTTTAACAATTGTTATAAAAAAACATCACTCACAATAATTATTTTTGAACACAATTTTATCTTATTTCCTGGTAGCTTTAACAAACAACAAAATGGATACATATTTCAATTTATCATTATTTAATTTTTTTTGTTTTTTATATTTACTAGTCACAATGTTTTTTATATTTACTAGTCACAGCAAAAAAAATGTTTTTTACTTTTATTTATTAATTTTAAATTGTTATTATCTGTTTTTTAACTTAAAAACTACTGGCAGCCGCCACGGTGCCGAAGCAACCGCCACGGTGCCAGCGTGTCCACCACCGACCGCGTTTTTTAAATTATTTTTATTAATTAATATGCGCCGCGATCGAAATAACTCTTTTTGTCCGCCGGCCACGGATCGTAGTCCAGGGAAAACTTTTTTAATAATAGCGGCGACGCGCCCGCCGCGCTTGATCGTTAAACAACACTCTGAGTTAGAACCTTTTGATTATAAAAATTTTCATAATTCGGGGACGCGCCCGCCGCGGATGGTAGTTCAAAAAACACTCAATTAATTAAAATTTCCACCCGCCGGTGGTGGCCAGGGAAAATTGACCACAGGCTGGGAGAAACGCGCCCTTGAACTTTTTCCCACCTGCGCAACTTGCTTACCGCGCGTTTCTCACGCGGCGCATTGCAAATTGCGCTAGATCGGGTGGGTAAAGTTACGTTCCTCCCGTGGATGTCTTTTTTGTTTTTTAATGGCCAGAAAAGCTTGTGAAAAATAAACGCGATCAGGTTGCGTCTGAGAATGTTACATTTGTTGAAGTGGATTTTTGTACGTTGAAGATTTGTCCGTTAAGGAATTTTGTACATTTGAAAATGGAAATGAGATAATTATTTTCCGTTTAGGATTTGTTGTTCACAGGGAACTCATATTGCATCAAATTCATTGCGAATTTGATGTAAAAGGCTCCCTGTATGAAGGGGTAAGAGAATTTGAAATTCTGTAT
The DNA here is from genome assembly GCA_949987705.1 of Thereva unica. Taxonomy (NCBI): domain Eukaryota; kingdom Metazoa; phylum Arthropoda; class Insecta; order Diptera; family Therevidae; genus Thereva; species Thereva unica. Next base: position 79,667,350 of record OX465284.1, on the reverse strand, counting down.
GTAACATTCCTTCCCCCCTGGAATAAGAGAATCGCTACGAAACGTAGTTAGTAGAGCGATTCTCTGTTTGGATAGTTTGTGTGAATGTTTTGGGTTCGTTTTGCGAACTAGGGGGAGTTTGATTGACGTAGCGCAAGTGAGATTTTTCTGGCGATCTCTTAGACCCTTTTTTATGAAGATGGGTTGGCAGAGTGAGGCGTAAAAGCGCACTATAATGAGGCGTGGTGTATGGCGGTATGGTGGTCCGATTTACCCTATAGTTATTGGGGTTCCACGCCCTGGTTGTACTAATTGTATGGAAGAGGCCCTTGGTAATGTGTGGGATCTACTTAGAAGCCTAGGTATTGTCTCTATTGATACTGTTGTTTGTGCAGGCTTGGGTGGTATCAGGTCCTCGCTGGGGGACGTTAGGTTCTCGGGGGCGGTTCTCTCCTCCGAAGGACATGCATTTCGGGGCCTTCTGGCACATGTGGAGCGGGCCATGGCTGCTAGTAACGGTATGAATTTGTAGCATGTATAGCCTATGAGTACCAGTAGTAGGGTGCCGCTGAGTGAGATGGCGGCTGTGGAATGGGTGTGAGTGCGCTGCCATGTTAGGTGGTATTTGGCAAGGGTCCAGACTCGCTTGCGGTCATTTACAGGGTTAGGTAACGAGAACAGGAGATTAATTTGGAGTTCATATGGATCATATGAATCTGGGTATGAGTAGTGGAGGGGGGACTAGAGAGGACTTTATTGCCTGAAATGCTTCTTCGCATTTGGAGGTCCCGGGTAATTTAATACCTTTTCGTAGTAAATTTGCTAGGGCGGACTAATTTGGAGAAATTAATCATGAATTTTTTGTAATTAGAGAGGCCCAGGAAAAACTGCATTTGCCTAACTACACGGGGCGCTGGGAAGTTTTGAACGCGCTCCGTTTTTCTGGGGTCTAGTAAGGCTCCTTTTCTAGAGCATATGTGACCCTGGTAAACCGCTTCTTTTCGGAGGAATTGGCATTTTTCCGGGGGTAACTTGAGATTATTTTTTCTCAATCGCTCAAAGGCTCTTCGTACTTTACAGTGGTAGTCCATAAAGTTTTTAATGTAGATGACGATACCGTCTAGATAAATGAAACATTCGAAGAGTAGCAGGCCTGTGAGGACGTAATTCTTAAGCAGTTTTTTCTCACCATTGAGGCCCGGTTGTTTAGGGAACACTGGTAGGGGTAAGTTCAACTGACTTTTACTGGGTTGAACAATATCGTTGTCCAACATTTCTCTTTGTTGGTCGTTTATGACTTGCCTTTGCGTCTCGGGAAATCTATACATTTTTTGGTTAATATGTTGGTCGTAGACCATGGGGATCTCATATCGTAGAGCTTCCGTGTAGGTGAGCTTGTCCCCTTTTAAGTGGAATATGTTGGAATATTCGTAACATAGGTCCCGTATGGACCGCTTCTCTTCGGCCATTAGAGGGTGGTCGAGGCTGAGTTCCTCGTCAAGTTGTTTGAGGCGCGTTTCGCGCTCAAGGTCCGGATCTTCATGGTCCGGAAATATATATCTCAGATGGCGTAGGAAATCGATTTCCTCTTCTTTCGTTCCCAACTTCACTTTTGCCCGTTTTCCCTTGGGTATACCGTGCGGGATTGCGCCATTGTTGGGTATACTATGGAGCCTTGCGTTAGATGATGATGGGGTACTGGCGTTCCTGAGACCGGCTGGCTCAGAGCCTGTAAGATACTCACATTCGTCATTAGCATTTGTTGGAGGCTTAGGGTTGTTGTTGGGGGCAAGTTGATTGGTAGTGTAGTTTGTTGTTGGGGCGAGCGTGGGAGTTAGGCTCGTCAGGACTTCTGGTTGGGTGTTAACATTAAGAAAGCCAACAGACACTGTGCTTGTTCCAGAGGGTAAGAGGGCATTGGCGGGGAATACTCCTTCGCTCGGCTCGTAAGATTCACAGAGCATTTCCTCCTCTAACCTTAGTGGCATGGGGACCACCATTTGAGACCGGCTTGGTAGGCGGATGGATTTCTCCAACGCCACTTTATATTTGCCTGAATTGGTATCATAATCGTTGGGGTTGTTTTCCAATCTTGAGCCCTCTAGAGATAGGCAGCTGGTATTCCTGTCTGAGGCTACCTGGGAGACACCACCGGGGTTTATCTCGAGTTGAGATTCCCTAGTTTGGGTTTGCTCCTGCTGCTCTCTAGTGTTTGACTTGGCGGGTCCATTGCGTAATGGAATTGCAATTTCTACTGGGTTGATTTCCGTGCGAGGAAATCGCAGTGTTTTGTTTGGGCCTTCGACGTTACAATGTTTCGAAAGAAAGTCGTTTCCTAACAGGTCATCGTTAGGGATTTCTGGCGTATTTTGCACAATTTGGAAGGTGCATGGGAGGGGGGCGTTGAGAATGATGTTCCCCTGACAGCTCCCTAATGTCTTTCCTTGGCCGTATTGTGTTTGTAATGTGCATTTTTTGGTTGGATCTGATAGGTTGGGATCCTTGAGCTTATGTGTTTTTAGAATATTAACCTCAGCGTCTGTGTCCACTATTATTTGGGCATTGCCGTTTAGGCTCATATCAAATGGAAGGTTGACCAGTGGGTCACTGTTTATGGACGTCTGAGGTGCGTCGTTTATTTTACTCTTATTAATTATGGTCGAACCAGGGCATCCTGGTTCAGATAGTGAGAAGTCTCCCCTTTGTGGGGACTCCCAACTCTGTCTTTTTCGACAGTCGTCCACTTTGTGGCCGCGCCTTCCGCAAAAGTCACACATGAAGCGGATATTAAATATCCTTCGGGTGTTACCGTTCGCCTGATTTGGGCTGTTTGACGGTTGTTGGCGGGGCTGCAGCTGTTGGTGGTTCTGTTGTAACCGGTTATTATTGTTCGTAGAGGGATCACTACTATTGTGATTAGTGCGCTGTTCTTGAAAATGGACGCTGTTAGGGAAATTTGGTTGTGTACGTTCTTGAAGGCGTCGGCAATCTCGCGCATCATGATTAGTGGCCCTACAAATGATACAGAAAGGGGTGTTTTTCCTTTTGATGCAGTCTATATATGTGTGTCCCTTGTTCCGGCAATAACTGCATGAGACTTTCGCTTCTAGGTTCCCTGGTGATATTTGAGGTGCTGACGTTACGAGTGTCGCCTGTAATATTGGATTATTTTCTGAGAGACCCTCAGGAGAACAAAATAAATGGCTACTAAAAGCAGTGTGATATGGAGTGTTGTAACCGTTAGGAGTGGTATTAAGTGGAGTGATGGCGGTGTTTGGTATTGTCTGTGGCGGTATGGGGTTCGGCAGTATATTATTCTCTGTGGGTGTGGAATGGAGACCGCTCAGGCCTAATTGTGAGGCGAGGATGCTTTCATATGGGAGGAGATGACTCGGTTTAGGCACGACATAGGTTTGGGTACCTTGGGGCATTTGAGCCATTTGATGTTGTGCATGCACGTTTAGTGTCATTTGCTGGAGTCTCTCCATGTCAAGGGCCTTTTGTATTAAATTATCTAGGCCTTCTTCGCCCGCTGCCAGCAAATACTGGCTTAAATGAGGGTTTGTTACTCCTCTGCTTAGGGCATTTTTGGCGAAATCTTCCAATTGCGCTGTAACTGGGGTCACTGTTGCACCATATTTGAGAGTAGCTGAGTCCACGCATAAAGTGAGTTGTTGTTTTATCCTATTTATGTAGGTAGTAAGAGGTTCTAAAGGAAACTGGTGAAGTTTGATTAGTTTGCCTACCAGTTCTTGGTACGTTTCCCTTGGAAGGTAAGTCCTATTGAGGAGCCTTTCAGCTTCTTCGAAGGAAGCTGGTTGATTTGAGGCTATTAGTTGATAGGCTTCACCTCGAAGTCTTGTAGGGAAAATTTGTACGAAAATCGCCTTTTCCTCTTCTGTGAGGCATTGTAATACACAACGGCAACAGTCTATAAATATTTTTAGCTCGGTCGCTAGGGTCGGGCTTTGCCCGCCAGAAAACAGGGGGACCATTTGGACTGTTAATTTGGAAACTTTCAGGGGCTTGTCGGCCATGGCTGTTGCTTGTATTATATTTGTTTATATATGTATATATATTTTTATATATGTTTATATATGTTTATTTATGTTTATTTATGTTTATTTATGTTTATTTATGTTTATTTATGTTTATATATGTTTATATTTGTTTATATATGTTTATATATGTTTTATATATGTTTATATATGTTTATATATGTTTATATATGTTTATGTATGTTTATATATGTATATATATATGTTTATGTATGTTTATATATGTTTATATATGTTTATATATGTTTATATATGTTTATATATGTTTATATATATATTTTTATATATGTTTATTTATGTTTATATATGTTTAAATATGTATATATATTTTTATATATGTGTATATATGTTTATATATGTTTATATATGTTTATATATGTTTATATATGTTTATGTATGTTTATATATGTTTATATATGTTTATATATCTTGATTATATAATTATATAGGTACTATATTTATATATTTGGTAAATATATTATTAAATGTATATTATTTTATATATATACGTACATTAATAAAGTTTTATTTTATAATATATGTATATATTTTTATTTATGTATATTATATAGCATATATATACATATATACATACATTAATATGTTTTTGTTATTAAGTTAGTATGTTATTATATGTTGGTTATATAGTATAATGTTTGTGTCTTTTTCTTAAAGTATATAGGTTTATGTATCTTTTTATTTATGTATTATGTAGTATATATGTTAGTATGTTTTTCTTATTTAGTTTATATGTTAATAGATGTCGATTATATAGTATATATTTAAATATATGTTTTTGAAAAGTATTTATGTATGTTTATATACTGCATATGTTTATATAAGTTTGTTATATATCATATACATTAGGTTATATAGAGTTATTTTATAGTATATATGTTTTTATATACGTTTGTTATCTTTTATATTTATTAATATCTATATGTTAATTAGGCAGAAAATTGTTTTTATATAATATTCATGTTATTTATATAATATATAAGTTTATGTAGTTTTGTTGTGTAATTGTTATTTAAGTTTGTTATTTAATTTATATTTATTTATGTTATTTATATACATATTATGAGCACGGTTGGTGGCGGTGTTGGTGGCAGGTGCTGTGTTTTCTTTACAGTGTTATTCATACTGTTTTTCATTTATATATAGTTCAATTAAAAAAAAAATTAACGAATCTTAATATTAAATTTCTAACATTGGAAAAAATAAGAAAAAAAATTCTACTTTAGCTTTATAATTTTTTGTTCTTGCCACATATGTATATGTTAATTGCAATTTAAAATAGATATAATAGAGCTTTTTAAGTTTTTGAATGGATTTAATTAAATCTCCTTTTGTTGTTTAAATCATTAGAAATAATATTGTTGTTATTACAAATATTTGGGCAACAAAATTAATATTTGACTTTTCACTTTGGGTTTGGTGCATTATGCACATATGTCGACATATGACATGTAAATACTTGTATTTACTATTTTTTTATTTTTGTATATATGTAAATTAAAACTTTTAAACACTAAGATATATATATGTATATATGTATGTAAAAACCTATCTAATACTAATGTTAAGCAAATATTAAATTTTGTACATACAGTAAACTTATTGCTGCGTTAGTCGCTTGAAGGGATTAATTTAGCGGCTAGTATTGTGGTTTGAATCCCTCGTTGAATAGCCTGGTAGTTCGCTGTTGTGTCGCTGGCTCCTGGTACGGTTGAGGGTCCTGGTGTGGCTAGGTGACTGGCTGGTGTTTGTTTGGTGGTCCCTCGGTGGGGGAGTCTCGGATTTGTTGTTGTCCCCTTGTTGGCCCTCGGACATAGGGCGTCTCCTGGGCAGGGATGAAGCCCACTAAAAATCCCGCGATGCTATACAATGGGGGGTGAGTGCGTGCTCGCCTGGAGCAGAGGCACCGTGGTTGTACACTCCCGAGCGTTGATTCGTGGAGGATCTGGGATATTTTATGCGCTGTAGTTAGACGCTAATACTGCCCCCAAGTTAGGCTCAGCCTTGGGTTGGAGGTCAATGGAGCCTTGACCAGCAGTATTAACACCTTTGTTGTTTGCGCACCCAGATCCTACCGGCTGCGCCAATTGTTGTATAAAATAACAACACTCTTTTTAAGAAAATCGACGAAACACTCAAAAGTAAAAAACAATTGTTGTATTCATAATAACAGCACTCTTTTTAACAATTGTTATAAAAAAACATCACTCACAATAATTATTTTTGAACACAATTTTATCTTATTTCCTGGTAGCTTTAACAAACAACAAAATGGATACATATTTCAATTTATCATTATTTAATTTTTTTTGTTTTTTATATTTACTAGTCACAATGTTTTTTATATTTACTAGTCACAGCAAAAAAAATGTTTTTTACTTTTATTTATTAATTTTAAATTGTTATTATCTGTTTTTTAACTTAAAAACTACTGGCAGCCGCCACGGTGCCGAAGCAACCGCCACGGTGCCAGCGTGTCCACCACCGACCGCGTTTTTTAAATTATTTTTATTAATTAATATGCGCCGCGATCGAAATAACTCTTTTTGTCCGCCGGCCACGGATCGTAGTCCAGGGAAAACTTTTTTAATAATAGCGGCGACGCGCCCGCCGCGCTTGATCGTTAAACAACACTCTGAGTTAGAACCTTTTGATTATAAAAATTTTCATAATTCGGGGACGCGCCCGCCGCGGATGGTAGTTCAAAAAACACTCAATTAATTAAAATTTCCACCCGCCGGTGGTGGCCAGGGAAAATTGACCACAGGCTGGGAGAAACGCGCCCTTGAACTTTTTCCCACCTGCGCAACTTGCTTACCGCGCGTTTCTCACGCGGCGCATTGCAAATTGCGCTAGATCGGGTGGGTAAAGTTACGTTCCTCCCGTGGATGTCTTTTTTGTTTTTTAATGGCCAGAAAAGCTTGTGAAAAATAAACGTGATCAGGTTGCGTCTGAGAATGTTACATTTGTTGAAGTGGATTTTTGTACGTTGAAGATTTGTCCGTTAAGGAGTTTTGTACATTTGAAAATGGAAATTAGATAATTATTTTCCGTTTAGGATTTGTTGTTCACAGGGAGCTCATATTGCATCAAATTCATTGCGAATTTGATGTAAAAGGCTCCCTGTATGAAGGGATAAGAGAATTTGAAATTCTGTATGTAACACCACTCAATCTATAGTTCTTCAAAATTAATGTTTGAATTGGGCTGAAATAATCAAACTAATTAAAAAAATGACTCTTAGTCTGACTGAAGAGCATTTTTGCTTTGACCAATGATGATTATACACACTGGCTTCACCGAGCAAATTGGTTAACTGAACTTTAAAATAACCTCAGTTCGCATACATTTTTCAAATATTCAACTGAGGTTAAAACAAACCTTAGTTCGCTCAACTGAATTCGAAACTGAAGTTAAATATAAAAGAGAGTAATAAACTGGAATATGTAATGGAATGCTATTCCAGTGAGCTTTTGCATTTATAAATACTGGCGAAAAAGCAACAATATTTCAAGCAATAACTGAGCATGAACTGGACTTTAGCCGGTTAAGCCTCTTATGTGGTAGGTGAAGCCTCATAACTCTGGACGTCGGTGGGTTGAAACTTTGACTTTTGCAGTTTTAGATATGTGGGAGAATTCTGCGTAAATTTCTGCCTTATTCATGAAAATATCTAATAGGGTTACAAAAATACTGGCTTATACCAGCTAAACCGTACCCTCCACTTATTTGGAGCGTTTTCTGAGAAGTTCTATAGAAAAATTGTGTCATCAGGGATGTTATAGGGCCACTTCGATAACATATTATTGGAGATGACCTCCTAGAGTTTCTCAATGGCTTTCATTTTTTCGGCCAAAGAGCTCACATCGTCTACGAGTGAAACAAAAGGTTGCACTTGAACCCGTCAAAGTTTATTCAACAAAATCTTCGCGACTAAAAATTTGTGGGCAGAGAACACAAATTTATGGGTAGAGAAAATGAGTTGCGCTCAGTTGCGTTTGTGGGGCAAAAGTTTCATTTTGGTTGCAAACTGGTTGTGCCCGTGATTATTGCGAAACCATTTTGCAATTGGACCTTAGGGTTGGCATTAGATACAATAAGATATCATCGTCACTTCTTCTTTCAACTTCTTGTCTTCTTCTTCTTTAAAGGTTCTACAACTGTCCTGTTCTGGCCTCTCGCAACAAATATGTCGTTCTCTGTGAAAGTGGTGCGGTGCAACTCCACACTAAAAAACCCAAGAACTTGACTCGCCCCGGGGTCACATTCCGTCACATTCCCCACTAGAAAACCAAAGCAACTATAATTGATCCACCTCCATAGCGAAAGATATGAAAAAATGCGACTCCAAAACAAATCAGTTTGAGGGCCTCGGTAGTCTAGGGGTAAGGCGCCTGACTGCTATCCCAGAGGTCCCGGGTTCGAGTCCTGGCCAGCCCCGCGGTCCTTCGCCTTTTCCACTTTCCCACCTACATAACTTTCCTTCTTTCGTCTTCCCTCTTTACATTCCTGATTCCTCGTGTCATAGCCTTCCTTAGCCCTTCCCGGCTCCACCAAAGCGCATGTCATCGGTTGGTTGATGCGACTCAACTCGTTTCAGGAAGCAAACACTCCAGCGAGTTGTTTCTCGATGCCCCCATGTCAGAGTCGCGATAGTAATGGTTGGGAGTAGGTGGTCTGAAAATATCGTGGGAAGGTTGTGGCGGTTCCTTCCGCCCCGACTAGAGCTGCTGTACGAAGAAAATAGATTGCCAACAGTATAAAGGGCCTTTCCTGAGACTCTAGTCTTTCACATAAAAAAAAAGTCGGTCGACTGGTGTGCGGAGGGCCTTAGGGTAGACATTAGATGCCAAAACAACGAGTACATGGACAACCTGATCAGAATTATAGGTAAATCTGCCGGAGAGCCCGCGGATCTAATGTCTATAGACAAAAAACAAGTATGGCGTCTTAGTTATGTCATAGAACCAAAATTAATAGTTTTGTAGCTTAATTATTGAACAAAAATTCAATGGCTTCTTCTGTATTTGCTCCTTGCCAACTTCAGCGGTCAGCTCTGTCCTGTGGGGAGTTTTGTGTCACTCGTAAATCACTTTTACTTGTTCAGTTCACTATAGAAATGGCTAAAAACATTCAACGCATGAATTATAAGATGTAACTCATTCCCCGTATCTGTACTTGCAGCATGTATTCTTTTCTTTATTTTCTTCCGTTGCCAAATTACTTCCAAACCGAGAACGCTAATACATTGATCTAACTCAGGAAGTTTAGATTTCACAGATCTAGTTGAATGTCGTTAATTTTTTTCTTCCAGCTCCACTTAAAAAAGAAAGGGATCACCCCAATTTTTATGCTTCTACTTTCAGTAAAAATGAAATCGTCCAGAAAAAGAGTTTGTCACTTTTCCCTATTTCAAAAAAGTAGCCTTGATCTTCATCGCGTAAAGTAGTGCTGATGAACCGATTAGTGTTAATGATCATATCTTACTAACATTTTACTTGCGACTAGACAATTTCGCTTATCACGATCATTCAACTTTTTTCACTTTGTTTTTACTTTTTTTTAAGTAATAAAAATTTCGCTATTTGTTTTTCAGCGATCACTCCTCTCTAGTTGAAACGATCTCTCACGCCCTTAATGTATACTTAGAGACAAGAGGTGAAATTTATACGAAGTTGAGGTCACGAGGCTTCATCTTGTGGTCATACTAATTGCAGCTGGGAGACTGCAGTATCTTCCAGAGACTAGGAGGTTGAAAAAGTGGTGAAGTGACGTTTTTTTCTTCTCCGCTATTTTTGTTCTGTTTTTACTTTAACGTTTCTTCTTTCTTTGCCTTGCTGCAAAGTGATCTTTCAAGATGTTGAGGCGTTTGCTGATACTTCGTGGGTTTCGTGGTCGAAGCCATCATCAACATCGTCTTCATTATCATCACGATATCATGTTACAATTTGTAGATACAGTAATCTAGATCGATGGCTTTTGTTGCAGTTCTAAATCTTTAGTTGATGTCTGGATATAGAAAATGGAGATATTTCTGTGCTTCGGGGTATGTCTTACTTATTTACCTCGTGTCTGTACTTTCAGGTTTGTTTTTTCAAGTTTGTATAAGTCTGGAGGTCAATAGTTGGAAAGTCGAATGGTTTCTTTGAAAATGAATGCCTACTGTACTTGCAACTTGACATTTAGTAGTCTTCGAGGAAATAATTTTTGTGTAGTTTCTATAGTTAATTAGTTTTTCATAGTTGATTAATTGTGTAAATTCGCCGTTTTGTGGTTCCCGACTTAAAGTTTGGTTGGAAGAAAGAGAGGATTGATTTTATTTGGCCAAGATTTATTGAGGAAAATTTAAGATTACAATTTTTTATGTGAAAGTCTAAGCTCAGATGTCTCTCTTTATATTACCAGTCCGTCAAGTCGTTCACATCATGGTACAATGTATAGTAGTAAGCTTAGGTTGAAGGTTAAAAAGGATAGGATATGTAAAGGTCAGTTTGCGGGATTCATGGGAAGGCTGAGTTAGAAAAACAATCCTCGGAGTTTTATATCTAATGAACTAATCTCGCTAGCAAGCCGGCAGTATCAGACTATAAAGTGAACAAGGAGGTGTACTGTACACAAGGTTAAGACTCTACCCTAAACGAAACTTTGTTACTTTAATATTGATCGGTTGATCCGGCGAGATGTCGCATGAGGGCTACTCTGCTGCTAGGCTCAAGATAATGGGCGCATCTAGCGCGCTCAGCGGAAAAGCCGCTTAGCTGAACAGCACAGCGTAAAAAGTAACTCAGCGTTATGTGTCGGCTGGATGGGTAGCTAAGCTAAAATTTATTTTGACAGCTAAATTTTTTTTTCTATTTTAAATAACATCAATTCACTATCGCTGAGCTACTTAGCATAAAATTTTTACGCTGAGAAATTTGCCAGCCGCTGAGCTAAGCTGCTTAGTTCAGCTAGCCATCCAACGAGCTCAGCACTAAGCCGCTACTCAGCCGCTGAGTGCGCTGGATGCGCCCAATGCTTTAGAATTGCTCTAATTTCTCTGAAGCCTCTTGACAAGGTTCAAACCCAATCGATATGGTATAATCTACTCTAAAAAGAAAACGGATTGGTTTGCTTCCTCTTCAACCTGGGCATTGGAAAAAGTTATCCAAAATACATAAGTGAAATTAAATCCCATGATCACCCACAAGTCGACCCAAGCGCCTTAAGCAGATACCCTTAACATGGTTGAAAGAAAATCAGAAGCTGTATAAGACATTTTCGTCCAGATTGAGTAAACGACATGAAAATTGCTGCCGTACATCAGTGAAAGAAAAGAACATAGCGGATCCTTTTGCAACACGATCTAACATTTTTACTATAATCCAGGTATTAGAACTTTATTTTGATCCTTCATCTAGCTTGGTTAGTAATACTGGCTGACAAAAGAATTGAACTTGGTTGCTAAAAGCCACCAACTTCTTGATAATCTGCCAAGGTTCCTTTGTATCACAATTGTTTTACCTTTACTTATTAAATGATCCGAAACAAGGATCCTCGCAACGGATACGCTGCAGTCGGGCAGCGGCACCCTGCATTCACTATTCGCGGTCTCAAACTGCATTCACTATTCGTTTTGCATTCTTAACAATTTTTAGCGACGTCTCGTTGATTGCTTCCGATAATCTTTGTCGCTCTGGATATTATTTAGCAAGGTATTCTTCGGTGCCGATCGCTGAATTCTCTAGTGTGCCGGACAGTCTAGCCAGAGAATTTTACGTGGCAAGCGGCTATCATCCATTCGGCAAACATGTCCAAACCACCGTAGTCGACGTTTTGCATTCCTTCCTCGACCAGTGTCTGTTGATCGCTTCGTTGTCTAACTGTGTCGTTTCGAAGACGATCGCGGAGTGAGACACTGAGAATCTGCTTCAAGCATCACATTTGGAAGACCTCAACTTGCTGGCGTCCGGCTTGAGCAATGTCCACATATCCAATCCATAAAGAAGCATTGTAAGGATCAACGTTCGATAGAGGCGTACTTTCGTTTTGATGGTAAAATTTGTTTGATTCCCTACGTACCACTTGAGCGAGGCGAATATTGCTGTTGCTCGACCGATGCGGCTGTGAACCTCGGCCGTCAATGCCACTTTCTTTTCCTCAACCAATGATCCCAAATATTTGAACATCGGAATCTGTACGATTTAGGTTCCATCGAGGTGAACACTAGCTTACGATCCGTCCGTTGTGAGCACTTTGGTCTTTTGCGCATTGATGTTTAACCCGTATGACCGGGCGATGCGGGGAATGTCGTATAAGATGTCCGTTGCTTCGGCATCCATGACGGCGAAGACTGCGCCATCGACGGCGAACATCAATTACGAAGTTGTAGTCGTCGTATCGAGCTCCAAGTCATCCATCGAATGCTTCAAGCATAATCGCGTTAACCACAAAGTTGAAGAGAAGTGGCGTAGCATTGCGTATTTTAAATTGTGAAGTTTTAGTGATTCACATCTTTGTTCATCTTGTTCAAACAATGGTGATTTTTATGGTTAGCTATGATGTTCGGGAACACTTTGTTGATGAGCAGGTCCTTCGTTGAGACGAAATTGTAAACGTTTTGGAGCCGCTGTGCATTTATCCCAGATAATGAATTTATTCGCTACCAAAACTTTGGCCATTGCTGAATGTTTTCCAATGTTGCATGTCGCGTTTGAAGGTTTAACGGCAATTTCAACGCTCAATGAGACGCTATGTGGGCGCTATTTCGTAGGAAGCAGCTGCTACAGCAATTGCGGATCTAGCACTAACAGTGACCTAAATCAATAATATGAGGAATGTCTTTCCATTCCACCGGGCGCATCGAGGGAAAATAAGCCACGATTCCATCATCAATTGCCTTCATAAGCGCATCGTACCCTTCCTTGTTATGGTTAAACAGTGGTACATTCGCTCGAACTGTTTGGTTCAATGTATCTCGATCGTATTTACGTTAACGTTCCAATTTTCGATTGAAAGCGCCGTTCATTCCACGATATGGCGTGGGTATTCGTAACTTGACTAACAAACTGCTGCACATGAAGTAACATATGTGTTCGATCAAAAGCAAAGCCTGCATTCATCATTCGTCGAACTGCGTAAATACGATCAAGAGCATCAGAAGAACACATATCCGGATAATAAGAACCCGCATCGCCTTGCTTCGATGAACAGTTTCAAATGTAATAACGTAACATCTCAGAGCAGAGCAACGTTCGTGCAAACGGATCGTTTTGGCATATCGAACTGGCCAATATTGCCAGAACGTTGAGCAACATTCGATGCATTGATCACCATTGAATAAGCTCGTTGACCATTCTCCAGATGTTCCGCCAAATGTACAACAGTAGGGTGATGCTCAATGATAATATAAGCCAAATCGCCCGTTTAAAGCCCAAGATTGAAGATAAGAAAACGATTTTTCATTGTATTAGTCAAAGGAATAGTTGATCAATTGTGATATGCGATATTTTCCTGTAAATAGGTACATTTTTTCAATAAATACGAATATTGTTTCCATACTAATTTCCCCCCACAAAAAAATTTATTTCAATTAATTGTTCGGCTTATAATAAATGGCTATAAGTATATCAACTTCAATTCCAACCCAAACAGCTTAGCATAATTCCAATTATTCATTCCACTTAAAGCAGCAGCGCCAAAAAACAAAATGCAAAGACAAATCGTCGGATCTAAGCAAATTGCCAAAGTCTACACTCATTTCAGACTATGACGAACAAGCTTCTTGCTAGTTGTAGGTACTTGGCTGTTGTAGCCGCTATAGAGAGGTGCAGATGGCCGTGGATAGTGGATAAAAAACCGTGTCTGTGGACGGTGTACACACAAAAGAGTAAGAGTTAAACATGCACGTGTGGAACGAAACAACGAATGCCGCAGGGTTCCGCGTAATGACCTAATAATGGTCAAGTCGACAGGATGATGTGACTGACTTTGATCTACACTTTTTTTTGCACGCTCATTTTTTCCGCTGATATCTTTTTCCGTCTTTGTCCAGACATCCCAGCGCAAATCATGCAAATGCCACACTGTACTATGTATGACCATGAACCATTATTAAAAGTTGCAATAGTTTTCAAAAGATTTGCGCGTCCAATAAGAAGTTTAAAGAAAAAAAATGGTTCTTTTCTTCTTATTGGTCACCTCGCTATTTCGCACGAGATCGTGCACCCAAGAGAACTCCGTAGACTTAAGGTCTAAAACAAGTCGTTAACGATCCGCAAATATTACTAGGCAGTTGGTGGACTTTGGTTCTTGTTTGCCAACTGGAAAGACTAGCGAAGTCCAAGATCAGCATAAGACAAAGTTGCAATTGTATATGGTGGATTGACCGGTGGCCACTCTCGACACAACTGGCGGAGGCTCAATTATTGATTCTTAGGCCATTCATCTCCTCCGGCCGCGTGACATTTGGAGTGTTTTTCACAAGATTCAATAAAAACGTTCTCCGGGTGTTTCCAATTGAGGCAAAAACTTTGATGAGATTTTTTGTCCAAATTCTTGAGGTTATTGAAATCGTGGCGTGTGGCTACTTCTTTTTTTTAAAGTAATTTTAAAGCTTCAGTTCGTTAACTATTACCGTAAATTGATTAGATTGAATAGAATCTGCGAAGTTGATAATGGTGTTTATTGAGTGACAAGGTTCATGGCTTGAGGAGAAGCAATTCAATGAGAGCGAAAAATAATTTCAATTACAAAAGCGAAGCGAAATTCTTCGATTTCCTAAGGTTGTTCTCGGATGATTTCCTTTAGGGCCAGCAAATCTCGTACATACAATTTTTCTCAATTAGGCCTCCATGGGTGGAAATGCACCCTATGGCTCATGAGTTGTACAAGAGAATTTCTTCATGTCTTTCAACAATATTCGCTGAAAGGATGGTCTAATGATTCCCAATAGCATGCTCTCTTGTCTGATTGATGTTTGAGAGATCCGTATAGATATCTGAAGGCATGCCGGCGATATTTTAGTTAGCTTAGAAAGTTTAAGGGCCGAATACCATTCTATAGGTCCGTGGTTAGAGTTCCTCGTGTTCCTAGAGTTCAGAATCCTAAATAGCATTGCATCCGTCTTGCATTCTTTAAAGTAGCTCCCTGGCTTCTGTCATATTTGTAAGTATAATAAGGTGACGACCGCTCCGCTCCTGCAGACCGCTTATCACCTGGATTCTCTTCTGGACCATTCTAGACCTATATTCCTGGATCCTTTCTCAACTGAGACCGGGACAATGTTAAATATGTAGTCAGTGGCCTGTTTTCAACTACACAAGGCTTTTGATCTCGAAGCTTAGGATTCACCCTTAATTTAGTCTGTCATGTCGTTTAAGTCATGGTGCAATGTATAGTAAGCTTGATCTGCAAGATAGATGAGAAAGGTGAGGTTAGGAGTCTGGAGGGTGCATGAGTATATTTCAATGGACCTTGCTTTTGAACTCTGAGATGTTATATGACCTCGGAAACCTAAACCGAAAAGGAAGGCTGCAGGGTGAAGGGGTGAGCCGAGTTGGCTAGTCTGCAATTTGCCGTGTAGGCAAGTCGTTTTCGATTCGATCCGTAATAGCAGCAAAACTTACTGAGGGCTGCTACATTTCTACGGTGGCTTAATAATCGATGAAGGAGCAAAGAATGCTTTCGCCAATAAGTTGAATGGCGTGCTTTTGCACCTTGTCTAGCCAAGCCAAGGTGGTTTTCGGGGAGCCCGTCCAGATGTACGAGTTGTATTCAAGGCGGCTTCGAATGTAGGATTTGTAGATTGTAGCCAAGACAGCTGGATGAAGGAGGAGCCTGCATCTCTTAAGGAATCCGAGGCGTTCATACGCTTGTTTGGCGACTTGAAATATTTGATTATTCCATCGTAGATCGTTGGATAATGTCACACCGACGATGTTAAGGTCAGCTGTTAAATTATGCTCGCCCACTGAAATACAGGGAAGGTTGGTGCAGGTTTTAGTAGAGATAAGGCAGTACTTGGTTTTGATTGGGTTGAATTCGATACGGTTCGTGCGGCCCCAATCAAGAATGAGCTTTTTTTTCCTGTGTAAGGTATTAGGTCCAAAGGTACTGCGGCCATTTAGTTGGCCTATTGTACTATAACCCCTACACCTCATATTTGTAGGCCAGACCGCCTGAACAAGTTCAGCAGTCTGCCTAGTGGTTTGTCGCTTAGGCTTGAGTGTTCGAGCAGGGACTTCTCGAACAAAGAGACCCTACTCCTCGCTATTTCAGGGCACTCACAGAGAACATGGAGGGCAGACTCATCCTCTTCTAGGCAAAGCCTACATGTAGGGTCCTCCGCCCTTCCTATCTTCCATAAGTGGTAATTTAGGGCACAGTGTCCGGTAATTAAGCCAACAAGTGTCCTAACATCACTCCTACTGCGCCGTAATAATTCCTTGGCCGTCTTAGGGGACGGCACTGGAAGGAACCGCTTAGAGTTGGCCAGTCCAGGCGCGGATCTCCAGCGTTCAATATGTTTCATCAACGTCCGATCGGCCAGGGCCCTTTGCAGCAAGCTGGACGGTGCCCCGATAGCCGGCTCTGGACCAATGAATTCTAAATCAGAGCCCTGTTTAGACCTTATCGCTCTAATTGCCGCTTGGCTATCAGAGAAGATAAAAATCCGTTTATTTTGGTAGGCCCTTCTTAAGTTCTCATGAGTGCATGCCAGAATAGCGTACACCTCTGCTTGAAAGACAGTTGCCAGAGTGCCTAGACTTATAGCCTTGCTGAATCTGGGACTTTCACTCCAGATTCCGGCGCCTACACCTGTCTACGTTTTAGAGCCACCCGTGTACCATTCTAGCCCGCCCGGCAAAACTTTAGGAAAAGTCCAGGTAAGCCTTTCCTGTATATGTACAGAAGGTTGCTTAAATTTTGAGATTTTATAGGGCATGCCGTCCGATAGCATCTCCGCTTCCGGAATCTCTTCTATGATGTTGATTATTATAGAATGTCCTCAATTTGGTACCCCTCCACCTTGAGGTAGAGAAGTCCGCCATAAACGCGGCGCTGCGGCTGAAAGCGAATGGTTACTTGGGAGCTGGTCTCCCAAGTAACCATTCGCTTTCAGCCGCAGCGCTGCGTTTATGGCGGACTTCTCTACCTCAAGGTGGAGGGGTACCAAATTGAGGAGAGTCTCCAGCGCTGCCGTTGGGGAAGTGCGGATGGCCCCAGTGATAGAGAGGCAAGCTATTCTTTGAATTTTGCTTAAAATGGTTATGGAACCCTTAAGCTTCGTTCTGTGCCACCAAACTAAAGCTCCATAAGTTACCATGGGTCTTATGATGGTGGTGTATATCCAATACATGGTTTTCGGTTGCAAACCCCAGGTGGAACCACAAGCTCTGCGGCAAGCCCACAGGGATCTGCGCGTTCTACACATTTTTTTTTTTTTTTTTTAATAAGCATTTTTATTGTCATATCTTATATCTAACCTACTAAAAATGTAGCTAATGCTTAAAGCTACTTATTCTATCCTATTCTAAACTATCTAACTTACTGACCCTCAGCAGGCGCTCTAAATTACTCTCTATCTTATCTAGCTTATGCCTTTCGGCTAAAAACTTATAATTTTTTCCTTTAAAGATCTTTATTTTATTTTTTTTTTGCTTACTTCTAAGAAAATTTAGTGGAAAGTAAAAACTTAGAAACTATGTATATATATTTTTTTGTATAAAATAAAACTTAGACTAACTTAACTTACTTAGCCTAACTAGCCTAGTTATCTGGGCAGGAGCTAGCAGAAGCATTGTTGATTCAGCTGGCCCCCGTCCAGGCGATGGGGTTCCATGGACTCGAGATGTGTTAAGCGTTAAGAGTTCATGGAAGCCCACCCTACTCTACTCCCCTAATAAAACATAAATCTTAAGCTATTTTAATACTAAAAAGAGACTATCTGGGCGGGGACAGCGGAGGTGTTACTGCCTCAGGTGGCCTCCGTCCAGGCGACAGGCTTCCATAGATCCGAGTTTGAGAGAACAACAGGGGTTCATGGAAGTCCGCACCGTTAACCTAACTTACTTAGCCTATATTTATTACTACCGTAAAAACTAGAGCTAAATCCTATATAGCCTAGGCTACTCCTTAAAAATAAACTAGTCTATAAGTAATACTAATCTATATTATTTGATAGGGCGAATACGCAACATTTAAACGTCCTCCAACCACCAGTACCAACTACTAGCATTGGAGGCGTCTTTTTTATCTCTTTCCGAGATCCGCGTGCTGAACCTCAGGAGATCCTGAACCTGCGTTTCTTCCTGGCTGAACGCATAACGTTTATCACACGCGTTGCGTTTTAAGTGATAGAAGAGAGGAACCCCTGATCTATCCTGTACCAACTGCTTGGAATCCAGGTATACAAATGCCTCTGGGGGAATATAGCCGCGTTCACAAGCTGCTCTGTGGTAAAGTGTGTTCGGGTAGAACGCTCCCCGAATAAGAGGATTGCTGCTTTCCATCGCTCTAGCAACGTGGTTTCGAATCAACTTGATTATGAAGTTGTCGATCCTATTAACAAATGCTTTGTCATATAGGACATTGTTGGCGTGAAACTTAGTGAAGCCAGATTCGGGCGTTCGATACAAGCTTAAGCACGCCCTTAGGCATTGTCTTTCGAAGACCCGAAGCTTTTCCATATATGAAGGAGATATGTTGAACCATACTGGGCAACCGTAGGTCAAAATCGGTCTGACCAAGGCTTGATAGCAGATCACTTTGACACGTGGGCCAAGGTGTTTGCTATAAAAAAGCCTTTTTGTCATGTGGAACGCCTTGTTTGCTTTGGATAGAGCGGCACCTACATTCTTATTGAAATATAAGTGTTGGTCCAGCCAAAGCCCAAGGTATTTCACTACCGATTTGTTTTCCAATGCTTGTCCAGCATTGTTCGAAATTCGGAAGTTTTTCCAGTTCCTCCTCACATCGCGTGAAGCTTTGTTTAGAGTAGTCCGGAAAAGGATCGACTCGCATTTGCTAAAGTTGATCTTCAACTTCCAATCATTACTATAGCGTTCGATTATTTCGAAATCACGTTGCAGAAGCGTTTGGATTACTTCAATCCTCGGCCCTGTCCTGTACATAATCAGGTCATCCGCATACGCTATCGCGGAGCGGAGTGAACGTATAAGGTCACTCGTGTAGATATTAAACAAGAGCGGCGAATTTACCGCACCCTGTTGCAAACCATTTTTAATGTCAAAGGTCCTACTTGAAGTGAAGTTCCCACTTTTGACGATGAACTTCTTTTTTGAAATCATGTTGTAAATCATGTATAGCAGAGGCCCATTCATGCCGTATGTGACTAGCTTGTAGAGAAGACCTTCGATCCATACTGTATCGAACGCCTTCTCAAGGTCAATCAGACATGCTCCTGTACACTGGCCTTTCATGAAGTTCCACTGTATGTCTGATACCAGTTTCGACGCGGCATGAATAGTGTCATGCCCCGCCCGAAATCCGAACTGGTTATCAGGAATTATTTTCTTGTCCTCAACCCATTTAGATAATGATCTATTGACCACTATTTCAAACACTTTGCTGATGTTCGGAAGTAAACTTATTGATCGAAGATTCGCAGGGTTACTTTTGTTTTTGCCTTTTTTTGGAATCGGATACACCACTGCTGTTTTCCAATGGTCTGGAAAATGAGCATTGTTTAATGCATTGTTAAACAAAGTGGTGTATATATCGATGGCTAGTAGGGGCAAATGCTTTAGGACAATATTCGGAATACCGTCAACACCTGACGACTTCTTACTATTTAGCTGACGAAAAATTAGCATGAGCTCGATTTTTCCAATGAGACCGGAGTTCGCTTGTGCCTCTGGGATATCATTTGCTGGACAGTCTTCATTGAATTCGAGAGTTGCTCGATTCTCGGTTTTCCAAACTTCGATTTCATTGGATATTCTGAAGTGGTTCAGCAGAGCCCTATTATCAAGGTCAGAATTCGCGTGGACAGAAGTGTTCACGGAATAAATTCCCTGGTAATAGCTCCCCACAAAATCCACTTTCTCCTGCTCGTCTTCTATATAATAATTGTCGTCAACGCGACTAGTTTCCTCCGGGTCTATGCCAGCAGATCTCATAAGCTCTTCGTTAGGCAGAGTCCGAGGTATATGTAACTTATCCAACCGGTTATGTGTTTTGCTCCGAAATATTTTATTTATCTGCGGGAACATGCTCGCGCTATTAGTTTGAATAGCACGAATCTTGTTGTTCCAGTACAGATTCACAGACTGTGAGTATTGTTGCTTTAAAAGCTGTTGGAGGTTTTTCATAATCGACTTAAGAGTTACAACCTCCGGACTCTGTCTATCTCGGAACTGTCGGTGAAGGGCTTTTAGTCTCGTCAGTATACGACTTTTATGAGATTGTAGCGCATCAATCGTTGCATTCCTGTAACAGTCTGTGCTGTTCTTCTTCTTCATTTTGGGTACGGTTTTGTCCATCGTCCGTATAATAAGATTATCCATGTCTGTCAAGTACGCGTCGATTTCGTTGTTAGTCAGATTCCTGTTTGTTGGAGGTATAAGTGCACTGTTACGTATTGCTCTTTCCATGGCTTTCTCGAATCTTGGCCAGTGCATCTTCTGGTAAACAAAAGGATGAACTTCGCAATAATCGGAGAGCTCCATGAAGTCGTTAGGGACTTGTACGGTTACAATTAGTCCATAGTGGTCGCTATCGTACGGCACTGTCTTGAGACAGTTGGTCTCGTTTGTATTTGTCCCTGGTAGCCCCAACCGGGAGTCTAGCAGACATAGATCCAGAAAAGATCCACCGCTTGGATATGAGGGTATGTCCGTAGCGAAAAGGTTAATTTTTCGCTGAATTCTATTATGCTCGAACCAGTCATTCAGTTGGTTGCCCCTAGTGTTAGGCGTTTGATTTCCCCATGCCGCGTGACGTGCGTTTAAATCTCCGGCCAACAAATAAAAATTTTGCTCCGACTGCAGCTGCAGAGTTTGAAAAAGCAAGTTCAATTCTTCTATAAATAGTCTAGGTTGAGAAGTCTGGGGTGCGTACGCAGCAATTATATACAGTCTCCTGCCACTAGACAAAGGAATGTATACAACGCACGCTTCCAACACCCGAAACTTTTCAGTTGCCCTGCTGTACATGATTTTATGTTTCAAAGAGGTCTTTATTAATATTAGTAGACCTCCACCTTGTGTAGCATTAGGTCGATCACGCCTAATCACTACATAATCTTTGTAATCCACTTTATGCTTCTCGTTCAGCTTAGTTTCGCTGGCAAGGAGCACATCAGGATTTTTGTCTTGCAACAGGGCTAGGAGATTCGCCCGTCTCTCGTTTCGTATCAACGAGTTGACGTTCACGGCAATGACCTTGATTGTGTCCTCTCCGAGTAGCGCCATTAAGACAAATTACCCGGAGATAGGTTCTGTAGAAAACAGAGTAGAATAAACGATCTCTAAACGAGCATTTTGCTCGTTTAGTTGTTGTTGGAGCTGAGCGATTTGCCCTTGTATGGACAAGAGAACCGCCTTCAGCTCGCTATCTCCCCTGCTCATTACAGGAGCAGCTTTTGGAGCTTGATTTTTTGTTGATTGGGCTCCTGTCGCCATTTGAGCGAAGGACATTCCTGGTACAACAAAGTTATTGAACATTTGCGCTTTCTTAACTTTTTGAGCTTCTAACTGCTCTTTGCGTGCTATAATGCGTTTCTTTAGCTCTGCGTATTTAGGACATCCCCTATAGTTAGCAGGGTGTCCGCTAGATCTGCAGAGCACGCAGAACAACTTGGTTTTATCGTCGACTTTTTCCTTGCCGAGAGGGCATTCACCTTTATTGTGATTATTGTCACACTTTACGCATCTAAGTGCCATTTGGCAGTTAGCCGCGGCGTGACCGAATCTTTGGCACCGCATGCACTGCAGGATGTCAGACTTCTTATTTATTTTCTCCCAGGAAACCAGATGGAAATTGACATATTTAATTTGTTTTAAATTGTCCAGCCGGCTGTCGGGAGTTAGTTGGACAAGAAAGATTGGGAGTTGCCTCTTAGAGGACCGCGAGTATGCCGTGCTAAAATGTTTGACGGTCGTGAATTTTAAATTTTCAATTTTTAATGACTGAATCTCCGTTAGGAGCTCCTGAGGTTCAGAACCAGGATCTAAGCCCTTTAGAAGGACACTTTGCATTTTTTCGCTTTTAGTAAACGTGAAAAATTGCGTATTCGCCTTTTCTAAAACTAACTTCATTTTTTTAAAATCTTCTAAATTCTTAACAACTAAAGCATGCTTCGATCTACTTAATCTCCTAATATAAAAATTATCGTGCTTAAGTACTTGTCGCACTAACCTAATGGTATCCGCTTCCTGTTGGTGGAAAATATTAAAGGGAGTTCTACACATCAGAGTGTCCATGTGCTGTTTCCAATTGAAAGAATGAGCTTAATGTCCGCGCTAAGAGAGTTGGACATGAGTTCTCGTTCTAAGAGACAAGGTCTGGCACTTGCTTATCTTAAGTTGTCGAAGCGGTAGGGGTAACGCAGAGTAGCGTCCTATGAAGTGAATCGGAGGAGTTTGAGAGAAGATCATTAATGAATATAAGACAGAGAGTTGGTGAGAGAATCGCCCCTTGGGGAACGCCGGCCGGGTTGGAGTGAGGGTTGGATTCAACGGTATCCAATCCCTGGTGGAAATAGAACAGGGCGTGCCATGTTTGTAACGTAGCCCTAGTAGGATTAAGCATGGTTTTCCCTAATAAGGAAACCTTGGTTTAAGCCTTTGTAGATCTATACGGGGCGTAACATGGGTTCCCTATTAGGGCTGAAAAAGTTCATTCCTAGCTTGATATACTCGGGGGCTAATTAAAAAGCCTTGTTAGGGCTAAAATAATATTTTCAAGATCAGTCTTAATCGGGGCAAAACTAGAAAGCCTTGTTAGGGCTTAAATAATATTCACAAGGTCAGTTCTGATCTAGGGTTGACTCGAATGCCTTTTTAAGGCTGAAATAATATTTTACAGATCAGTTTTAAACGGGGTCATACTAGAATGCCTCATTAGGGCTAAAATAATATTTATAATTCGATTCAAAAATATTTTCAATTCTGACAAACGATTATTTATTTAGATATTTTGTTCATTTCTCGCTTTATCGAATATGAATTATGACTTGTTTTTAATATATTTTCAATTAAAAATCGAATCAAATCAGTTCGTTTTTAGTATTATTTCCAATAAAAATATATCATACCCAATAAAAATTAATTTTTTTTCAAGTATAATAATTATAACCCGAGTACGGCTAAGAGGGGTAAAATTGTACTCGCCCTAGCAAGGTCTGTGTAGTTTTGGCCAAGTTTGAGCTAGATATGCAGCCGATAATAAATATTTGATTAGAATTCGATAGTTACAGCCCGATTTAGGCTGAAAGGGGTAGGACTGTACCAGCCCTAACGAGGTCAGGGTAATTTGGGCCAAGTTAGAGCTAGATAAACAGCCGTTTAAAAATATTCAAATAGGGCTTGATATTCATAGCCCGATGGACTCTAGGAGGACTACGAAGTTAAAGCCCTAACAAGGTATTCTAGACAAAGCCCTATTAGGGAATCATGACTAGCTCTGGCCAATTCCCTGCGTTACGTTCCTAGCTATAGCTAGCTAGTCTGCAGAATCAGGGCTAGTTAGGAAAATAGTTTACCCTGTTAGAGCTAGTTTTGGCCCCGTCAACTTTTCCACCAGGGATACTACCTTGATTGAACAGCCAGAAAGTTCTCAATCCAGTTCCTTAGAACTGAGTCGATACCAATTGCGTGGTTGTTAGATAGCAGAGCGGGATTCCATACTCTATCGAAGGCCTTGGACATATCTAGAACAACCAGACTAGACTCACCGATGCAATGGATGCTTTGGTTGATGTGTTCAGTCAGACACACAAGAAGGTCGCCAGTAGGCCTTCTTGGTCTAAAGCCGTACTACCTGTGGTGTATAATTTGGTTAGATTCTAAATATTTCATCAGCCTTCTATTGATTATTGTCTCCATGATTTTGGAGATAACAGAAGTAATTGCTATGGGGTGGTAGTTTAAGGGGACTCACAATTTTTGGGAATGGGCTGAATATCAGCTAGTTTCCAAGAGTTGGTATAAACTCGGGAGAACTATGATAGGGCGAAGAGTATGCGCAGAGTTTTAGCCAAAGGTGAGGCATATTTCTTGAGTACCACGTTGTCAGAGCCAGTGGATATATTGACGTCAAGCTCTTTAGATATTTATACACCTCGCAAGTCCTGACGAAAATTCCGTTTATTGAATGGGCATTGCGCTCTAGAACTGGGGATGATGTATTAGTTTCAGATAAAGAAGAATTTGAAGCGAACAGAGATGCTAATAAGTCGGCCTTGAATTGGCTTTCTGTTATCACTTCCTTCTCATAAAGGAATGGAGGGGTTGAGGAAGAGATAAAATCCTTCCTGATAGTAGTTACCAAGGAACAGAAGTTTTTGCTGACTACGTGAGTGTTGAGAATCTTTCATCAAAGCCACGTCACTCAAATATACATGGCGACTCCCCTATGGTGGGAGAAATTGAGCACTAAGGTATACCCAGTTACCTGAAATCGATCATAATCAGTATCAGTCACTTGAGTTTAACTTAGCAGTATGGCCGCGAGTATGGAAAAGTAGAATTTGTACGCCGACGACTCGTGCGCTTTTTGGGCATCATATAGGTGTTTTGATGTTGTGTGTGCCTGCTGCAGGCGAAGAACAGGCGAATGTACCACCCAAACAAGGCCGCTCTGGTGCCGTTTACCAAACGATACAAATTGCACCTATGTCTTGTTTGTATTTCAAGTACGACTTTTGAGTATGTACTGAGACTCAGCCAAATATCTGGGAGACGCTAGACAAGAAACTGAACTGGAACGCTCAATGGGCTTCGCCATAAGTAAAGTCATTAGAGCTATATGAGCATGTAAAAGTCTTTTGGGTAAGACAAGTGGTCTTACACTACAAATAATGTACTGGGATCTCTATTAACGGAGCTTTGCGGATCTGTCGAACTTTTGCGTTGAATCCAATCATTGGATTGACTCCATTGCACAACTCTGCCATAAGTGCTTTGAGACTTCAGATTTCATTAAACTGACCCTATATAGTCAAGGACTGTTCTCTGTCACTCTGATCAAAATTTTTAGGCAGAATTGTTCAAGCATTGCGGCCAACAAATCTGAGAAACGGGTGCAGCGAAGACACAGTAGATCTAAGTTGAAATGTTATAAAGCCAAGTGTTTGCCTTGGCAGCTCTTTCATTCTAACGATCAAAACTAGTATTTTCCGATAAGGTGATGGCTTTTGTTTGACTAAGAGTGCGAACTTTCCCTCTGTGTACCAAATTATATACATACATACATCGGATTCTCCACGACATCAGTCGCCATCATCGACCCCAAGCATCATCAGCATGAAAAAAGTTCTTCATGTTGTAAATCAATCCATTATCTTTAATTTACGAGACCCTATTCCACAATCATTTGCTGATAAAACATCAGTTTCTTATTTCCATGAAACAAAGTTGCCCACTAAAATTATTGGTTACCGACTTGTTATCTACGGCAATTGATCATATCATCACCAAAATTGCGTTAAGCGCCAGGAATACGTAACATAACAGGCTTGTTTGTAGTATGGCGAGACGCCGCTATCCAACCAGTATTATTATCCAATGCCGACAATCAAAATTATATTCTCTCTCTCTGCGAGACCAGTTTCTGTAACAATCTGCACGATCCACATGTGATCGGCGAAAATTTTATAATGAAAAGGCAAAATTTCGCCGAAAAGAAAAATTCACTAAAGTAGCCCCCACCGTAAGGAGATGGTTGGTAACCTTCTTATATCATCCGAGATTCATACTATATAAGACATGCAGGCCCAGGCCCAGAGAAGATCGATTAATCTCGTTTAAAGATTCACGGAGTCTCAGGGCTCCGCTCCTTTCGTTTTTGGTTTCGCGAAATTAACAACATGCCGCGTTGTAAATCACGGAATATAACGTATATGTGGCCGCGAGGTAACTTGTGGTAGGTTAACTGCATTTCGTCTGATGTGGTTTTGTTTTTGGTTCATTCCCGGTTCAGTTTTCTTGTATTCCCATCCAAGATCGGCGAAAAAAATAATGCCTTATAGGTCTAATGGATCGACAAAGAAAACGCGCGATAAGACGTGGAAGACGCCGCGCTACCGCCGCATCCACCACCTCTCGACCACCACACTGTACCGTCCGAGGATCCAAGCCGCCCGATGATCCGATGTCCAGTTTCTGACGCGATCACGCAAGGAGGAAGGTGAAGAAGACAACATGTTCACAAGTGATCTGATCTTCTCGGCGCTGCCCTGAAATGTATCGCAGCAAATCATAATAAAATTTGTACTTCCCCAGTGCAGTGCGAATGTCTTATGCGATTTTTCGCTCTCGATATAACCTTTATAATATGGAGTTGTCGGCAGTGGTTAAGACATGCTCCTTAAAGGGATTGATCGCGCAGCGTTCTTGCGTATACACTTTTTACTGTTCGTTTTCGACATATTGCTGCCTTTAATAAATGAGCGTAAGTAAATGCTTTCGTTCGGTCTACCCCTCGCGGTTTTCATTAGAGCCAAAGCCAGTTGCGAGTGTAATTTCGGACCACCAGAAGAGTCAGTTCTCCTTGAAGCACGATCGCTCTTCGCCGGGGAGTATGGTCAGAATGCAAAAAACCACCAACCTTTCATTAAATCTGGCGTTAAAAAGTGAATGATGAATCACACGCAAGGCCCAACAAAGAAAACGCTGGTTAATTTAGGGAAACAGAAAACTTTTTCATGGTTATATGATTAGTGGGAACTGCAGAGATCGGTGGCGCTGCCACTTGGGGTCAACTGCATGAGTCAAGGGATTGTGTACTGTGGTAATAATACTGTGAGCTTTGTACTACGGGGAATATTGTGGTTATTTCTACTTGTTTCTAGAAATTTGTCAAGCGGGAAAAAAACTCTGCTTAGGAAGCAAAACCAAAACGACCTTCATGCATCGCCGTGCAGAAATAAATTCTGTAAATAATTATTAAAATCATAAAAACTATAACTAAACTATTACTTCTACACAAATCGATGAATGGCGAATGCTGATTTCACCTGGGATACGTCGTCGTCTCCCCTGCACAGATTTCAAGTTCAAGTCCAATATCACCAGCACAAGCTAGCGGACACCACTTGGTCAGATGAAAGTCAACCCTACTGGCCACATCGCAACTCTTTCCTACTGTCTGTGCCCCGAGAGTCACAAACAAGGCCACCCTCGTCACAGACACGTGAAATCAGACTCGGCGGATCTGGTGGTGGTGAAACTGGACGTCTCAAATTACCTGTCCGACTAACAGTAATAACATTATTGTTACTATACACACACCGGCAATCAGTGTCTAATCAAAAGGAATTAAACTGGGCAAAGTTTTATCATAAATTATTGCTTCGCTGAATTAAAAAGCACCTGAGGAGCGCTGCGCACAGTGCCCACCTCCATAACGTGTGCTTCATCGCTTCGGCTTCAGCGACTTCACAAACCGCCAGTCACCAATGTCAGATAGTTTGCGTGATCAAATTACCTTGTTCTGTTGGTGGATGTATATCATTATTGGTGGTGTGGTGACTCATCTTTTTATTGCATAAGAGTTGCTTGTCGTTTTTTTTTTAGGAATATTACTTTCAACTTTTTGCGAAATAACAAGAGAACTCAGGTAACTCGACCCACCCAAACACAGAGCGCACACATAATTAAGGCTTTTCGCAGTTTCGAACGTTTTTTTTTGCAAAGAATTTCGAGGTAAATATTTAGTTTCGCGGCGGAATGGCGTATAAACATCGTAAATATAAAAATCGAATTGTTTTCAGTTTTATAAGGAAAATTTTTTGTAAATATAAAATTCAAGGTTAAGGGGAAGACGAAATTTAGGTGAATGTTAATTGATACTATTGACCTTTCAGTAAGAGGAGTGGTGATGATCAGGTATCATTGCAACGGGGGGAATAGCTTGTAGTATATAAAAATATGCACACGCCTTAACTATTCGAGACTGATGGAAATGTGGCCAAAGCATAATATGATTTGGCTAGTCCCTTCCAAGGAATAGAGGTGGTCGTGATCAGCGAGAGAAAGAGGGATACCTAAGTAACTAGCAGTGTAGGGAAAAGCGATATTTTCTGGGGGTGACGATCGAAAGAAAGGTCAACTTCAAATCACACCTAGAGAGTACAGTCAAGAAGGCGCTGGGGCGATCTCGTGCACGCTGCCGAACGCATTGCGCCTCCTCACCTTATTCTCATCTCAAGTGATTAGCTCGGTCTTTTTATATTCGGCATTGAGAGGAATTCGGCAAATAGGAGGAAAATGAAGATCACATATAAGATAAGCACGCTTCGCACATCGCGACCACGTTTGATTAGGCAGCATAGTGCAGATGGTCCCATAGAGCTGGCATGGACCTTTATTACCCAGAGTATGAAGGAGGAATGGTACGGAGATAGAACGTGTCTACTATAGGCCGATAGGCACATAGACTCATACCAAATATGGGAATGTGGACCACAAAGGAAAGTGAGAATGTGAGCTACGACCTCATGCAGTTTCTGAGTGGGAATGGACTATATAGATCATACATCTACCGTTTCAGGCATGATGATTCACTGTTCTACTTAGTATTTTCAAATGGTAAAGTGGACCCACGATAAGAGTTACGCACTTGGTGAAAGTCTCCTATTGTGACATCAGTACCAAGTCCCAGACATCATGATTCAATGACGACGACTACACCAATGAAATCGGGTTGATGATTCTCTAATGAAACGTTCACAAATGCTAAATACGGCAGATTGACTGCAGTCATGTGTTTTTTACCAGGCCCACATGTAGAATAACTTTGGTGAGATTTGTTCAAGATAACGTAGAGTCATTGTTCAAGATAACGTAGAGGAGAAGACAAGATTAGAACGAAATGAAAACGGCTCTGCAATATAGAGTGCGCCGTCTAGATCTTCGGTATGTCAACATTGAATAACGCTGACATTTTTTGGCCGATTTCGACCAATGTCCACGATTCTGAAACGGCATTCAGTACCATTTTATTTATGAGTCAATACACACCGAAAGAACACGCTTAAATTTCAGCGCTTTACATTGCAAACAATCGTTGAATTGTGAAAACTGTGCGTGCTTATCGTAAAAAATATGGGAGAAATTCGGCCCCGTCAGACAATACAACTGTTAATTTTGGGAAACAGAGAGCACCACTGCACGGCGAGAAAGTCACTGTTTGGGCCGGAGTATGCTCAAAAACCATCATCGGACTATTTTTCTTCAAAGTTGGAGAAACCGTCGACGGCGCACGCTATCGTTGAATGACGAAAGGTCTAACCAACTTCTATTTTCAGTAAGACGGAAGAAGTTATTGCAGCGGACTTTATGTGGAAAAATTGTAAAATGAATTGAGTTGATACTGGCGTAGAAGTCGTTTCCAGGCTTCAAGAGTCCAGTTATAAGTAAGAAAAATTCACGGAAGGATACAAAAACAGTCACAAGAGGATTATTAAGACGAAGAAACGTGTCGTAAGGTAGAAGTATTGATACAAGAACGTGAGGGTTAATACCTTTTTGTTGGACGAGTTGAGGATACACAAATCTCCATATGGCATAGTAAACGCCAATTGTGCATTTTTAGGCATATTTTTTTTTATGAAAAAACCAAGCTTAGGAGTAACCCTTTATATTACCAGTCCGTCATGTCGTTCAGTTCATGGTGCAATGTCTATGTAGTAGTAAGCTGGATTTGAAGAATAGAGGAGAATAGGAAAGGTTAGGGGGTCTGGAGGGTATTGAAGAAAATGACGATGAACCTCACGTCGATAAAGTAGAGAGGGCTGCTACATTCTTACAATGGCTTAAGGTGTCTATGGAGGCGCGAAAGGAGCCAGCACCAATGAGTTTGAGGGCGCGATAAAAGCTTGCAGCGGAAGTTAGAATTAAGGCCATAAATTCCAAAAAATTGAACCTAATTGATCTTGCGGATGATCTACAAAAGGAATATGTTTCCTTAAAACAATAATTCTCAACTTCACATGAAGTTTGAGGCAACTCAACCTATACTGAAATATCATTAACTACGTTCCACTGCAGTGCAGACGTTTTCCATACCCAAAGAAATAAAATATTATCTATGCAATTAGTGCACATAGCGAACAAATGCGCTAACAGAAGTCCTCCGTGGTCTGCTAGATTTATGGTTTATGTCTAACTCTTTAGTTATTGGATCAAAGCGATAAACGCTTCGCTTAGAGTAAAATGGTCACGAGTAGCAAAAAAAAATACGGGAACTCAATAACACAATAATTCCCTATTTGTCCGAGTGCGTGTTTTCCCAGCTCGCAGTTCAAAAGCAAAAACACAAAAGTGTTCGGGGCTGATGGCATAACGTACATATCGAGGCACAAAATTAGGCTTAGATAACTAGCTTGTTGCTAACAAGTTGTTAGTATGGTGATTCAAAAGCGCATTATGCCCTAGAAGAGGTTTTTGCCTCAACACAATTTCAGTGTGGCTCTTAACGACAAGAAACACCAAAATATATGCGTTAGTATTAGTATTAAGAGAGAGAAGAGTGAAGCCTGGATACGAAATGCCATATATCAACGAAGGGTTAACACACCCTTAAGATAGTGCCAGTACTACTGCTGAATCAATTTTTGGCAGAAGTCATCAAAGTCGAAGATCAGAACAACTGTTTCTATGATAAAAGCCATCTGGCAACAGGACTTAAGATAGCTGCCTACCGATTAACCCAACAGTTTTATAGAACACGGGCACACGAAGAAGAGTAGAAAGTGCTCAAAAGGAAAGAAACAAGTTTCGCAGAAGGATCTCTTGAATCGGTGGTAAGACGACTGATCAGATCTATCTAATCTAGGCAATGGAAGAATG
Source organism: Thereva unica (assembly GCA_949987705.1). Classification (NCBI taxonomy): domain Eukaryota; kingdom Metazoa; phylum Arthropoda; class Insecta; order Diptera; family Therevidae; genus Thereva; species Thereva unica. The sequence goes on along the minus strand of OX465284.1, from coordinate 79,636,281 downwards.
TCTAAAGATTCGAAACTCAAGCCATCATCTCATAAACTTTAAGCCTGCCTATCGTAAAATAGCCAGAGTAATTCTCTACAAAAGCCACGCAAGCCTTTGGAATCCCCACTAAAGTGACATGATTATATAAATTGATCATGACTACGTTTCAAGATATCTGGTACCACTATTTAAATCAATCAAAGCGATAAAGGGCGGCCTGGGATGTTTTTTTTTCAAGCTGCCTTTGAAAAACGTGGTCCGAGATTTGGACGGAACAACAAGGAGCATAATCCTTCATAACGCTAGAGGCTAGACCAATACAGGCAAATGAACATGACCTGGACATAATTGGAAGAACATTGAGATCCGAGTTAAAATAAAACTCACCCGCCCTAGAATTGAACAGGTACGCAAGGTGTCAAAACGCATGCACGGTGCCCGAAACAGTCACGGCGGCCCGCTTGAGTGAAAATAAGCTCAACACCTAAGCATGAAACTGGCACGGCACGCTTGACCAAAAATAAAACTCTCACGGTCTAGATAAGCACAGTACGCCTGAGTAAAAATAAAAGACTTGTCCGCTCGTATCCTGCAACCAGCAGGCAAGCTTACCGACAAACCGCCTGTATGGCATCAAAACGCAGCATTGGACTCGCGTTTGGAATGATGGACTATGTCGATGCGGGTCATGCCTGTGACAGGAACGTGCATACTTCTTCTGGTAGATTTTTAAATTTTTGTGGCTGAGTTGGGACCGTGCATACCCCAAACAACTAAATTATTTTTATTCTGCAAGCTTGTACAAGATGGTTTATTCCAAATTTGAACTTATCTGTAGATCACCGAAAGGAGTATAGGATATATAGTGGCCATGTCTTCGCGGCAATCAACTTTGGTTCAGTCATGACATCCTTCACCTTTTTGTTCATAAGAACAGCTGTCAATAGAATAAAACCTTTGCTTACAGGGTATCGCAGCAGAAGGAGCCGGGAATTCTTGTAAGTAAAGAAACAACAAACTAGGTAGGTACTAGGTTTAACTAGGTGGGACAACTGGAAAGACAAAAGTCCTGTCAATCGAACGACGGACCTTAACCTCTAGAATACCGAAGCTGGCTTATGTGAAAGACAGTGGCAGAATTTATGGAAAGGTCCAGTGTGCTAGCCGAAGTCTCCACTGTAAAGCTGCGTTAACATTGGCGAGTGCAAAGGGTTAGTACGTAGTGACTACTGGTTGTTGTATCTGGTATGCCAGGACACGTCTCGTTTGAACACTTGTGCTAGTATACTCTCCTGGTTAGTCTACTAACCAATGTGAACGCTGCATAAGAATGCGGTATACCAAACCATACAGAGTTTTGTGATGCCAAACTGGTCAGCAGTGATGAAAATGGCCTTGGTCTTACTGTCTTGTCTTGGCCTTGCACGATTAGCAAGCCCACGACCAAGGCCAAGACTTAGCTCTGCTCGCAAGACCAAGAACAAGACTGTGCAATACCAAGACCAAGACTAACTATATGAGTCTTGTCTTGTTCTTGCGTTTGCTCATCACTACTGGTCAGAACCGGATCGCGGCAGAAGTATTCGTGCCTGAGTAAGTAAGGGAAGTAATGTTTTTTTATTTAAGTTTTTTTTAACCAGTATCTGAGACAAAACCTCGAAGGATACTATTTTACTATGAACCGGAACAGTTGCCTTTGGATGAATAAGTATCAAACAGATAAAGTTCAACTAACCTCTAATTGCTTAGGAGTAAACAATTGTTAATGTCGTATGCTTTATTACTACAACCATAAACTTGAACAACAAATAATAAGAATGAATGATTACTGAATCATCAAGCGCACTTTAATAAAACTCATCTGATAACGAAACGATAAAATTTCCATGAGTCAACAGTTAAAAATTATACTATCTTGTTTGTAACTAACTAGGGCCAATTAGTAAGCCAGCCATAACAATTCTACATATTCACACAAGTATTTTGACATAAGAAGCCTCCGGGGAGATAAGATACTAGCTACAAAATTTCGTAAAATCAGCAAAAACTCGTCATTTGAATTTATCATATCTTGAAAAAAAAGATAAAATTTCTCAGTGAGATGATGCTTTACAACTGGCGGTGTCTTTTCAACATCCTCGCATATCTTTGCCCTCGGCGGGAGCAAAAAAATTATTATTTTTGCTGATTTGGAGTACGAGATAAAATTTCATTGTGATGGCGTCACTAAGATTAAAAAAACTAACAATAGCATATATTGTTTCAAGGGAGTGGATTTATAAAATATTTCCGGCGGGCTTATGTCAGACTTTTGACATTTACATTTATAGGCTTATGAGCAGCAATGGCTCGACCCATTGTCTTGACTACCGTGTTTGGCGCATAGAACGGATAGTGCACGTTGTGTGAATACAGGTAGGAAATGATGGTGAATAGTTTTTAAAATGTTCCATTATCATTAACAATAAATAGTTTTGGTGTGGAAAGGACAGTCGGCACCCACATACATATAAGTGAATATCGCTCAATAGTAATTAATAACTCTCTCTAAACTTGAACCATTAAAAAGTGAACTCAACTCCTCTCAAAAATATGCACCTGCAATTCCTCATTAAGATTCGATCTTTATCTTTTCCGTCTTAAGCCCACAGTTATAATTCGTAGCTAGAGAAAGTGACTCTCCGGGTAACATAAAGGTGTGCATAATCACAGTGAATACGATATTCGTAAGCAGGTAGTTAGGCAGTCTGCGGGCATCGTTCAATAGCCACAGAGAAACAAAAATTTCCTCATAAATAGCAGATGCAGATGACTCTTCTGGGCCTCGGACGTCTGCTCCAATCTTAAGCCTTGACTTTGAAAATAACGTGGCCAATCGACGTGCATCTCATTTACGGAGGAGAAAATCCAAACAAATTGCTCGCAAGTCACAGGTGGGCGACGTTGGCCAGGTAGTGTCATCAGTTATTTTTGTACCTGCAGGCCGTGAGACATATTATATATCGAACGAGTTGTTTATGGTTCTTCCAGCAGCAGCCCGGCATAGTGGGCACTAACCTAAGGTTTCATGGCTCGAACTGATTTCTACCCACCATGCGTGTGCCGGACAACATTGATATGTACGTTATGCATGCGTTGCGCTTTTAACTACGCACGTAGTGACTTTGTCTACTCTATTGTAGTAGAAAATCAGAAACTTGTTTACAACTTCTTGGCTTGGGTTTGTTTTCACGGTAGATGGAAAAAAAAACTAAACAACCATCGAGCTGCGCGCTACAAATTTCAAGTCCACCTTCTTAAAATGGCCGTGACTTTCAAAAGACGTCGTTGTACGCATGTTAATGGTGTTAGATATACTAGAAAAGAAAATGGAGTTTTTCATGCCCTACCGTTGTTGGCAGCACTTTTACCTGTCCGTAGATAAATTTATAGGTGATTTGTTGCGCCTCATTATGCCATCCCTCCAGAGTAATTGGCTTGTTTGGATATGTACCCGATTTTAATCAACGTTGAATGACCTTTGATCAGACACTTCTTTGTTAACAATAAAACGCTAAGCACAAGGTTATTTGCACTTTAGTTAGTCACAGAATATGACAGTAGTCTGTTTTTGGATATGTGCAATTGGCAGGTTCAGCTGGTTGGAAGTTTGACGAAATTTAGCAGCTACTTGTTCAGTCGATTTGAAGTCGCATTGTTCGTTATATAACGAAAGGTTAAAATGAAAGACAATAAGTCATTCTACTCGAAATAACTTTGAAACGCCTTTGGGGTTGTAGTAGTCACTAAAGCAAGTTATATTTAGAAACTTAGCCACGGGCGTGCAGCCAAGTGTTTCGTGTTTATTGCCACACCTAGATAACTTTATATTTCAGATAAAAAACTTGATGTACGATGACTCCTAATAGAGATAACTGATTGTACTCCACAACAGGAAAAGAAAGTTAAGTAAGTGGAAAGATTTTCGCACCTAATTCTAAAGGACAATTTTCAATTTTTGTTTTATGTGGAAAGACTATAAAGCTTAGAAGTAAGGATTTTGATACTGTTGACGAATCTATGATTTTACTATAGAATCTCGAACGGCACTCTCTTGTCGGAGAGATTTAATGAAATACCAGCGCCAACACACGGTTTTATTCCATTGACTCCTGCCCAATACTAACCCTGCGGAATGTTGACTTTGGTGTCCGAACAGGAGACGATTTCCTCATTTAGAGTGCTTACGGGTGATAGCAGCCAAGAAGGCAAAAAATTGCTGTAAAGATGGAAAACGAAGAAGAAGCAATGTCATCGGGGGAAATAGAAACGTTGTATGGAATCGAACCACGACCCCCTGGAATGGTAGTTAGGCCAGTGCCGCAAGATCGTGTTTGGCCCGGGTGGGTGTAGTCAGATAAACACAGCCCTCTATGAAACTATTATTTGATATTTCAGATAGATAAAAAGCAAAAAAGGTAGAGCACTTCATTGTGAATCGGAAGATGAGCCAATGGTGCACAGAACAACAACCGGCGTTCCACAGGGATCCGTCCTGAGCCGTTTTCTGTGGATGGGTTGAGCCCCCCAAAGAAAGCAGCTGTGATCGGGTGTGCGGATGTCATGGGGGTAGTGCTCGTAGGAGGACGCCTCGATGAGATCGAATTGTGCGCGAATGAGTAATCTGAGGATTAAAGCGTAGACTGAAAGCCAGGCGAGTCAGTCGGTGGACTTATCCCAAAATTGGAGACATGGATTACGAAGGAGCTGGGGAAGTGAGTGGACATGGACTATATAGGAAATACCTCCATCGTTTCGGGCACGATGGCTCACCGCTGTGCCCGGCATGCCCATTTATCCAGAATAACGCAGAGAAGGTTTTTAATTATGTAAGATTCGACGAATATAGGGTGGACTTAGGGGGAATGGCCGAGGAACCACTAACAACGAAAAACATATAGTCCAGTAAATAGGTAAAAAAAAGGCCTTCGTAATGCGAAAAATACCGCACGCGATTTTTTTTACCAAATATTTTTATATATATTCCAAAAAACCATTTTTAATAAACTTTTGAGGTGTAATAAATCCATAAATATGAACTTTATAGAAAAAAATAAAGGCAACAAATGTGGGCAATGATGAGCGATATAATCAGTTTTGAAATGACACGTGGAAAGAAAAAGATATTGGGAAATTTTTTTGAATTTACGTTTTGCGACATTTAAAGCACTATAACTCGTGAAATATTAGCCCTATGTAAAAATGATAAAAGCAAAAATTATAGATAATAGTGTGTTCTATAAGTCTTAGGAAGGATTTTTTTATGGCGGGCTAACCGTTTACGAAATATAGTGCAAAGAAAGTGATACATAAAGTTTGAAGCACTATAACTCCGAACATATTGACTTTACAAAAAAAATTTTTGAACAAAAAAGTTAAATAACTTATTTATCTACAAAAAAGATTATATACATTTTTGTCGTAAAACACATAGTTTCTGAGATATAGAATTAAACACGTTTCTCTTCATTGTAAGTGAATCATAAGGGTGGGGATGACGCCATTTTGAATTTAAGCTCATAAAAATATATAAAAACATTTGGTAAAAAAATCGCGTGCGGTATTTTTCGCAAAGAAAAAGTACCTACCTATTTACTGGACTAATATTAGAACACAGAATGAGAAACGAGGATGAGTGGAGGAAACTGGAAGCCACGCTGAAGGGCACACACAAGAAGTTGAGGCTGGCAGAAACCGAAGCCGAGAAGAAGAGAAACAGACAAAGAAACTCAATTAGTATTAGGTCCATTTTACACGATGAAACACAAAAGAGAAAGTTCCCTGGGGTAGAGGTCAGAAAAGGCTTGAGGAAGCACGAAACAATACCATGAAACTTTTGAAGTTTCATTGCTGGAAACAGTTTTGGCAGTTTTGGTTGTTATTGTTTGTCTATTTTCTCTGGTTTCCCCTTTTGTAGGGATCGGTAAAAAGAGGAATTAAAAACAAAAATGATCATTCGAGTTTTCACAACAAAGCGACGAGAGTTGGTGGGGGGTGAATATACGAAAACTACAAAGGAAAAATGAGCAGTCATTTCTGACTTATGCTGCTTACCAGTGTAGGCATCGATCAAATTGTTGAGGAAACTCCAAAAGGGAATCAGCGATTGCAGGAAACTTTGTTTCGTTTCGTGTTTCATCGTGTAAATTGGGCCTTAGTAGCTAGATAAAATTTGATCCATCGCCGCGACGTTAGGCAAACAAAAAAATTAGGCACGTCGGGAGAGTGAAAGATCAGGAGGTGTTTCATTGTTTTCGAGTCCCACATAACCGGCATGCAGGAGTATGTTAGTAGCATTCACGTCCCAAAACACTTCTTCTTGGAATAGAGGATTTGAAGTGAGCTATTCAATAACTGTACAATTTGAAAAATAAAAAGGTCATGTCAAACTTTCGGTTATTCTCAAACTTTGACCCAATTTTGATGCTACTACACACCATACCCACATTATCCGTCGGCCTTAAGTCTTTTAAAGAAATTCAGAGTCAAGAGTGGGAGCTTCACCTTAAGTAGGGTCTTTGATATCTACAATGGTCAGCAAGATAAGAACAGAACTGAAATGGAAATGATAGATCAGGCAGATCTGGGGGAGGTGTTGGAGGAGGTTGCGATTAAACTTACGTTTTAACTCTTGGTTGTTGTACGAGTTCGGGAAAACTGATTGTGAGAGATTATTCCACAGATAAACTGTTCTATTTATAAATGAACTTGTAGACATTAGGGTGCGGTGATTACAGGGTATGAGAAGAGCCAAATGGGCTAGTCTTGTGTTGCGGGAGAAATAGTGGGTTGGAAGGGATAGAGAGAAGATCATTTACCTTTGTACTGTCGACGGTTCTTCTATTGAGTTTACTGTACTACTGGATAGTTCTAGTCGTACTATAGAGAACAGTGAAATTACTGACAACGCCAATGCCGGTTTAATTTCACCAGTCCCCGAATAATACTACCGTGAAAGAACAGGTGATTCAACAGGATGGCTTGTGTGATTATTATACCTCTAAACATAGGGCAGGAGAAAGGACATGGATCTTTGTAAAGAGCGAAGACAAAAAAAGAAAGAGTAGTTAACTATCTAGGTCGGAAAAATAGAAAAGTGAAAGTCGCCGAGAGGATTCGAACCATGGATCTCTGGGATTGTAGTCGGGGGCTTTAACCCTTAGACAACCGGCAACATCTATGGAAGTTATCAGTAATGTAAAAGTTAGAAATAGAATTGAGGGCTAGGTTTATAAATGAAGATATGTTTTTGAGTGGAGGAAACGAAATCCTTTCGTTTGAATTCACAGAGAAGGCAAAGGTAATTGAAAGACTTTATTTATTAATTGGAGTGGTAGCAAAAGCTTTCTGAAGTTAAGCGCTAAGAATTCGACAATAAATTAGTAGAAGTTTGCCAAAGCGTATAAAGGCTGTTTTACACAACCCTCACTCGTTAATCCGTACGCAGTCAATTTGGGATTTATTTCTCAGTTTTTCTTCAGTTTAATAATCGAAAGATCAAAACAGAATAATTGCACTCTTTTACCTTTAATTGGCTCCTTAAATAAGAGATAATCTAAGGGGACCGAAACTCCATTCGATTCTGGCTGTTTTTTAAGTGGACTATCAATAAATCGAAAAGTGAAGATTAATGACTCCCGAAGGCAACGAGTATCAAAACAAAATGAGTTCTCAGAACCAGTGTTTTTTTCATTTGGTCCACAAGAGGAGGAATATCACAGCGAGAGAACCCATACACGAAAAAAAATGTTCACGGCGGCGGTCCAAAATCTCGAAACTTAAAGAGACGCCGGCTTCAAGACAGGTTTCAACCTGTACCACCACAAGAGAGGAATGAATTTCGAAGGCGGACCAGCGAAAGTAACACAAAAAAAAGAAGAAGAAAAAATGAAGAAAACGAATTATCAATAAGAACACGGAAAGATCACAAACCGAGTTACGTCAGAGGAGACGACGTCGTCCACCTGCAAGAAGAGGAGAAAGTGAAAGATACCAGAGAAACCAGGAACCAGACAAATCAAACGCTGGGGGAGCAAACGGGGGGCGGATCTCATCGTGCGGAGTTCTTGTTCCTTAAGGGCAAACAGCCTCCAATACACCTACTGGACAGACAAAGAAGACCCTCAGTTGGGGCCCCAAGCCTTGACTGCTGGCTCAGACAATTCAAATTGGATTAAGCTGCGGCTTTGTTGTGGGCTAATTGAAGGGGCCAGTGACATTTTCTTGGTCGTACGGCGGTCTTCTTGGCAATTGTTGGCTACTTCCTCCCTGCTTTGAGTCAAGACGGATTAAATCGATTTACTTTGAGCTATTGTTGCAACAAGGATTGCGCCTCCTGACCCTCTTCACACCGTATTGGGGCTGCAAAAGCATGTTAATGGCCCTTGTTCCACTGATGAAGCAAATTGTTTACCTTTCGGATGACGTAAAATATTAAAAATACTGGATGATGTCTGCGAAACTAGTGCCCCATTAATCAATGGCAATTCGGCGCGGTCGTTCTTTGAGAATTTCTAGTTTCTGCGTAAAATCAACAGATGATCGCATGCATAATATATATGCAGATGAGGTTGCCAATTCTTGCATTACCGGTATGTTTTATGGATAGTCATAACCGTGAAAATTTAGTAGTTATTGCGACTTGTGTTATAATAACACAGGTCCTTGGTCCGTCAAAATAGTAAACAAATCTGATTTATTGTTAAACTTGTTGCTGTTGTCGTCATGTTTCTTTTTGAATTGAATTGTGGTAATTTATGTAATTGATATATAATATAGTGAGTAATATTAGATAAAAATTAAGTATGTGTCATAAATATATCGTTGTTTATTTGTTAAATCTACCTACCTAATTGGTGAGATAATCAAAGTCGTTCAATGATATTTGAAAGTTTTTTTGTGGAATTGATTTTTTTATATATACATAGGTATATAAATAAACTTGTAATGGACAAACAAATTTCGCCTGAGGAGATCTGTTGTTTCCTGAGTGTTTTCCAAAAATTATGATGAATTGAACGTCACTGTAGCGTGTGTTTCAAATTTGCATCATTTGTGACATATTCAACATGGCGGGCTGAAATTTGACATGTTTCATCTTGACGCTTGTAAAATTAATTGTGGAGTGGTGAAATTTCTTTTACGAAAATTCGTATTGTGCTGCAAACACACGCCACATACACACACGATACACGACACACAATTACGAACCTAATCCTTAAAATTTTGTTGAGACTTGTTTAGTTTATGATAGAAAAAACAGTGGAAGGCAGTCTACAGCTTGCTACATTGAAAACATCACCGCACTTGGAGAATGTGTTGAGCAATCGGCATTAATTTAAAGACTTACCTATCAGAAGAAGAAGTATATGGCCAATTGTGACAATCGTCATGCAAATAAAGTTCAATGGACGCAATAAATGAAGCCAGACGATCCTTTGCTCAGTGTCGCACGTTTTCAATTTATTTGTTGAAAAAAGGAGTATGAAAAGCCGATTTCTGCACAAATTAAGATTCTCAGCGATGAAGCGCATTTTCATCTTAGGGGATAGGATAGTAATTTCGTTAATTTCATCAAAAATGTGGCTTTGGAAAATGACACACGGATACAAGAGTATCCAATGGTTTCTTAACGTGTAACTCTTTGAAGTACATTTCGGCCAGAACGCATCATTCGTCATTATTTCTTCGAAAAACAGCAAGGAAGGACCGTCACCAACAATAAAGAATGTAGTTCATTTTTGAATAGAGTGAACTATTGTGACTATTGTTCTGAATGGAAAAGCTGTCCAAAGGTTCAAACGTAAATTATATTGTTAATATCGAAATAATTCTTCTTACTGAATTATTGTGTTATAAAATTATTTTAACAAAATATAATATGGACAATTTTAAATATCGCGAGCTTAGAAGTTTAAAAGCAGAAAGTTATGAAAATCACGTATACTTCAAATCCAGAAATTATAGTGTTTCTAATTCAGATTTTTCCAAAAATTATTCCTAAAGATACGCGAATGATTCAAGGCGATAAATCCCCTTGTGCGCCTTATAGTGTAGTCCACATGGGTTCCAGATGAGGTATTCTGGCTAGCTTCATAGAGCCGCAGCCCCCCCCCCCCTTCGCTAAAAATCTAATATCGAGTATCTTAACCTTTTTATTTAAATTATTGATAGAGTATGGTAAACAGGTTTGTTGACAAAACTCCAAACTATTGGTTTTTAAGAGATGCAAATTCTTTCTCCAGCTAACCGTCCTATCTATTTATCTACACTTTCTTTATTCAATTCTACCTTGCTTCCTTGCTTTTATTTGGACTGGGGCTTCGAACATCATGGTATCGTAGCCGGATAAGGTGCAATATCGAAAATAATACTACTCCTGCACCAAAGACACATTGGATCACTGACTGTAGAGATATTGAAGCGTTCTCCGAATTTCAACGGTATGTAAAAGACGAATGTTAAAGCTATTGAAAGGAAACGACATGTTCTCGTTAAACTTGTTCGTGCTTAGATTTTTGGATTGGTATCAATCCGTTACATCGTAAGCTTACGTTCGATTCTTGAATCGACTTAAGTTGTTTTATGTCTCAAGATGACAAAACTCGTGAACCAATTGCTAATACAGTAGCAAATAAGGAAGCGCCAATGTTTATTCAAATGGAGTACAGAGTTACTTTACACAACTGGGTTAAAGCAAAACGTCACAGACCAATTAAGCTAAAAGTTACTTTGGGCGAAGACGAAGCTAGGATTGGTCAATCATGACGTATTGTCATTGTAGATGGAGGTCCAGATGAGAAGCCTCGGTGTGAAAAAGTTATAACTATTTTTTTCTATTAAACATTTTAAGCAATCATGTTGTCCATGAGTTTTTCCTTTCCACAAATGCTCCAGGCCGTTTAATCAGGTAGAACGAAGAATTTCGCCCTTAAGTCTTGAGCTTCCTGGTCTTATATTGCCGTACGATCATTTTGCCTCGCATATTGGTGATTGTGGACGTACTACTGGTGACACAACTCAGTAGTAGAGTTTGCCGTTGGAATAGCCTTACTATGTCTCTCATATATCTGCAAATTTCCACATGAAAAGTGTGCATAAAAAGGATGAATATAAAATGAAACAAATTCTCACCATAATGTGGACCCGGTCAAAGGGAACGAGAACTAAGGTGCATAATAAGGGATGCAAGGAATCGAAAATGCCAAATGGCTTAATGCAGAAGATGTTAATAATCCGACTGGATCAACACATTCAAGACAGACATTTGAAAATGGTCTATTTCTTGCTAATGGAAGAAGAAGAAATACATGTAACAAAACAGAGCAAATTTGCCGTCCCATGCATTAGCATTCTTCTTTTTCCCCTTTAGTGAGGTACTTGATCCAAAAGTGCTGTGGACACTCTTCTGGCTTATTGTACGACTTGCTGTGGCATTACTGTTAACTTTCAACGAATGGTTTTCTTTTACTTGTGATTTGCCGTGTGGGACAGCTTACAAATAGTTATGTAGCTTACATTGGATATAAATTCAAACCCATAAAGGCCCGTTTGCATCCCAAACGCAAATTGGAGCTATTTTTTACCGCAAAAATTTGTATCCTTTCACTGTGTTGCACGAACGTGGATTCCAAGTTGGTGAATAGAGAAGGGTGCATACAAACTTCCACTTTGCGTTTACGATGTAAACGGCCCTAAAACTTTCCTTAATTGAGACAGAAAAGTTCATGGGTTTGTGTAAAGCGTTACGACTGAGATAAACTTGAAGTTCTGACTCGAATGCAAATTGTACTCGGTACTCGATTCTACTCTATAAGTAATGATATGAGTAAAATTACTCGGTCAAATGTATCGAGTACTGATATGAGTAGAATTGCAAGCCAAATACTCATATGAGTAAAGAAGACAGTGAAACGGGCCACTCCTGCACAGATAGAGAATGATAGCTTAGGGATAATGCTCACGACTAGACATAAAATTGCTGATGACATCAACAAATTTGCCACCACGAAATTGTCAAAAAGTGCTTAAATCAAAATATATAGAGCATTACTTCGCCCTGTATTGAGTCATAAAAGAATACTTTAACAAAAAATAAACAAAATAAATTTAGAATTTTTGAACGCAAGTCCTGAAGAGGAATTTTTGGCTCCATTTCAATAAATTCTATACTTAGAATGGAAAATTAGGACAAATGCAGGCCTAAAACAATTACATAACGGCACTGATTTTCTAGTCACCAGTCCTAAAATTAGTAGATTAAGATGGTTTGCAAGAATGTAACCAGAAAGTATTCTACTACACATTTGGAATGGAGGAGGACATGAGTAAAAAGACTAAGAAGAAGAAGGATGGACGATGCCATAGATGGGCGTTTATGCTATCTAAGAAGAACAGAACTATTTCTATCTTAAGCTTGCTTTTGACAAAGATGTTTCAAACTTCAAATCACTAACGAAAACATTTTATTTAATAAGATTTCTATTTGAGAGAAGCACAACGAATAAGCAAATTCTGGATTGTACTTCTAATTTATATCCATAACTAATAGATATCATCTATTTCCTAACTATGTTTCCTAATATCGATTCATCTAAACGAGATCAAAGTTTGTATTTTCTCTTATTTTAAACTTTGCCTTGATACAGTATGTTCAATGTACATCCACATTTCATCTGTCTTTATCAAAATCATAAATAACTTTCAATTTTTAAGTAATCACAATTTTACAAAACTAAAATAATATTTTAAACCCAACTGCAACTCATATACTCATATTCTGTGTCATAATTGCAATTAATCATTATTAATTGACACCAACAAATTTTTGTATTTTCAATTCATAATTTAAAAACTAAAAATGTGGGCAGCTACATACTTGGCTGATAAGTGAATTCTAAAAATTCGTGCCCAATCATCATCTTTTAATCATCTACTCTAAAAATGAATTAAAACAAACTAAAATAAACAAGCAGTCGCCAGCACTAATGTAACGCACGATTAAAGCATGCCCTTGTTTATATTATGATAATTTCCACTTTAGTTTCGTTGCGACAATTGCGATAACAGAGAATTCGAATTAGAACACGTATTTACCCAACTGGACGCTGGTGCTGCATTTTCAAATTCAGTGCAATAAAAGTGAAAATTTATAATGAAAATGAAAAATAATTTTATGCTGTAAATTAGTACTACTTACCAAATGGTATTTTCCTTAAGTAAAACCTCCTGGTAGTTTGAAACTCTTTTCAAAAATATCTTCACTATATTCTTTTTCACAAAAAAAATTTTTTTCTTCTTCAAATAATCTTAAAAACAAAATCACTTCAGCTTCCACCCCTTTTGCACTAAAGATAAAAACAGAGTATTGTACATAACTTGATCGAGCATTTCACGAAACCTCGAGTCTCTGGCAATATGAGCCCACACTGATAAGAGAGCTAAACAGCTGATAACGTATTGCAATCGCTACAACTGATAAGCAACGCGGCAAGGTGAAGGCAGCACTATTATACCGGATAGTAAGCACCACACTGCAATAGTAAAACGCCTATATATCAAAACGGCGCAAAGAGCGATGTCAAGAAGCCTTTAGTAGAACACACAACGGGACTTAGAGCAAGGTAAACACATAACACAGTCCGTATGGAGCAAAATCCCACTAATCAGCATGACACGTTGCTGCCAGAGCAATTGAGAATGCGCGAAGAAATTGAAATCCAAAATCACACACAATACTATACGGATGAAAGGCAGCGAGCAGCGAACTGATAACAAAACACCTGAGCCCGAGCAGAGGTAGAAGTTAAATGCTAGCCTCGGCACTTAGCAGCAGCTCAGTCGCGCAGACGATTCGAGTCCAGAAAGCGTGCGCAGCTCGCTTGGTGGGATTTACGTCGGATTCTGCCTGGTCAAGTTGAGGCACCACCGGATTGGGATATAATGTCTTGAATGAAAACTGTCTTCGTCTTCTTCTTCTTCCCTGGTAGACTGCTTCCCCCTCGGCCTTATCTTGATCTTAAAGACGAAACTGAAGAAAAACAAACGAGGTCCAATGAACAAGCCAAATCCGATTACGGCGATATGGAGAACGACGCAGCAGAAACTCTGCAAACTAACTTCTCGCCAGTAGTTCTAAAGGCGAGAGGTAATCGTTTGTCGGATCGATTAGAGGCGAAAAATTGAATTACGCACAGGTATAAGCCAGGTAAAGCGTGGTTGAAATAACGAATCACTGAGAAACGGTCTTGAGTTGCTGCCCGCACGACGGTTCACAACAAAATGTAGTTGAGTTTGCTGAGAACTGAGTGAATGGGATATGAATGTAGATGGGCTCCGCTGCTCCCCGGTGGTTATTTTATGTGATGGGGCTCTGAGTTGGTGGCTTCGCCAGTTGAGTAGCTTCGGTGCCTCAGTTTTATTAAAAACTCTTGGGAGTATTTCAGCTGGATTTCGACAAGTTGTGTTTTGTTCGATCTCATACAAGACCAGAGGCGAGCAAAAATCTTACTTTGGCCGTTGTTAAGGGACGTGGTGTCAAAAGCGGTTAAAAAATAACACTCGGGTACAAAATACTTTTTTTTATTTCATACATTTTTTCCATTTCCGAAGCTAAAAAATCCAAGGAAAGTCAATTTTCCATTTTGTATAACACAGAATCGTCCATCCACTACTACCTTACGCGAAGAGGTGGATTACTGGAATGTATAGAAAAAGCCACCAAAATAAAAGAAAAACAAACAAACAAAGTTTTGAATGGGAATGATAGCTATCGGTTACTATCGTGATGGGTTGGGTTTTGATGAGCATAAAAATGCGAGTAGAATTTAAATTAAAATAAAAAACAGAAGTGGAAACCATAAACTGTAATTAATTTGCCTTTTTTTACCAGCATACATAGTCCACTCCTAGGTTTAGTACTTACAATTTCTCTTTATCTAGTCTATTCACATTTGAAAGTTTTATTAATTAATTTTTTTCATGTTTTTATAAGGCAGAAAATAAATAATAACACAGGCCTGCAAGGTTTTTTTCTTGACAATTTAATAGTCGTATTTTAAGTATTTTTTCGCGCTGAATCCGAATCCGTTGGCCAAATTGCCCTATCACGTCAGGATTTTGAGCAATCCTAACCTAAAAGTGCCAAAAAGCGTGTTCGCTTTTTGGCACTTTTAGGTTAGGATTGCTCAAAATCCTGACGTGATAGGGCAATTTGGCCAACGGATTCGGATTCAGCGCGAAAAAATACTTAAAATACGAGCCCCCGAAAAACGAGGTGCAACGATGATAACATGTCTTAATAAAAATCGTCGATTTCGCGCCAAGAAGTTTTTCTTTTCAGTATTACAAAAAAAGTGTTGTCAAATTTCACGCTTCCGACATGCTTTTCTATAGATTTTGGCATGCTGAAAACGATCCCGTTGTCAGATTTGCCCTATCATTCCATAGTTTTGAGATATTTAACGCGCAAAAGTGCAAAAAACACGCTTTTTGGCACTTTTAGGTTAGGATTGCTCAAAATCCTGACGTGATAGGGCAATTTGGCCAACGGATTCGGATTCAGCGCGAAAAAATACTTAAAATACGACTATTAAATTGTCAAGAAAAAAAAAAACCGTTTTTTGCAGGCCTGTGTAATTGTTCTCAGTTTATACCTTTTACAACGTCTATTGTTGCCTTTATGTGTTCTTTAGGTGCAAAACAAAATATAACTTGTCATTGAATATTCATAACATACCAGCCAGTTCGTATCAATTTCTTTGAAGTCGAATAGATGGTTTAATCACGAATGGAAGAGCACGATTAAAACTACCAGGAACCCCCTCAGCGCCTACAAACGTCCCCTAGTTATTACGTCAAGAGTACATCAAAGACGGTGTTTAGATGGTTCGCTTCCAGGAACGGTCCTCACGAACTTGGCGAACATGTCTCCCTTCATTTACGAAGCTCATAAGGAGCATTCGTGGGAGTGAAGCGTCTAAACCCATAACCATAACCTTTTTTGTGCAACCACTACCAATAAATTCTTCTGTACCTGGGCAATGCTCATCGTAAAAGATTGTATTACCCTCACTATCTTTCTATTACTTACAAGGCTTGGTAACATACAGAATATCTAGCGCAGAGCTACCAGCATCTATCTATGTACATATGTTCACTACGAATTCTTCCTTATCCAACACTGACACCAAAAACTCAAGACTCGCAAGGTATATGAGTGCCACAAAAGTCCTCGAGGTCTAGGTAAAAAAGCAGATATCTAGCATAATTTTCACAACATTCTCGCAGACGTTCACATGCACTCTTTTTTTATGTGGCATGGTCAAGCTCAGGAATTACCATTTGTAGCACTAGTCCGCCATGTCGTTCAACCCATGGCGCAATGTCTAGTAGTAAGATTGACCTGAATATAGAAAAAGAATATGAAAGGTTAGGAAAGGTAGTCTGGTGGATTCATAATGAGAAGGCAGTGAGCCTCGCGTTTTTCATTATTGGGTGATATATGAGTTCATATATTTTAACAGCCGGGTAAATCTTAACCGTCAAGGCTAGCGAGAGACAGTCTTGTTGGAGTGTTATGTCTCCTGAAACAAATGAATTCCGCTAACCTGCCGATTACCGAAAATGGCGGTGCAGAAGAAGATGTCAGTTCCAGAATAAATAAAGCACGAGGCGCATATGCATGCCTGTTCCGCATATGGAGATCAACGGAGATCTCAACTAACAACAAATTGCGGCTGTTCAACTCCAACGTTAAGGCAGTTCTTTTGTATGGTTGCGAAACATGGAAAGTCACCCAATTCATCACAGGGCGCCTACAAGTCTTCATCAACAGATGCCTGCGTCGTATCCTAAAAATCCGCTGGCAAGATAGAATTTCAAACGAAGAACTATGGCGCCGTGCCGGCCAAGAAAGGATAGACGACCAAATCAGAGGAAGGAAATGGAATTGGGTTAGCCACACCTTGCGACGCGAAAACGAAAATCTAGCCAAACAGGCCCCCGACTGGAATCCGCAAGGATCCCGTCGAGTCGGAAGACCTAGAACAACGTGGAGGAGAACCCTACTAGCAGAAGCCGCAACAACTGGGAGATCCTGGTCGGAGTTGAGAGCTTTCGCGCAAAACAGAGTCCGCTGGAGGGCAACTGTTTCCGCCCTATGTCCCATGAGGGATTAAAGGAGCGCAATGATGATGAAGCTGCCGATAAAGGGGATGGCGCCAACAGTATGCAAAGAGGTTCATCCCTCAAGTTGTAAGTACTTTACTTTAAATGCCGTATGGCTTCGTATAAAACCTGAGTCCACCTTACAATTCAGTAGCCCGACTCGCGACGCTTATGGAGAGGGCTTAAGTTGAGTAATTTAAGCCTTCCCAAGGGTCGTGACTGAGTACGAAACGGACAAACTTTCTTTAAACCGATTCGACACCTCCAACTTGGGGGAGTAGTGAGGAGACCATACCTGGGAGGCATATACGAGTAAAGGCCTAACTAAGCACATGTACAAATGCTTAGTGATGAGGTGGTTGTTGAATTCCTTGAACCACCTATTTATAAATCCCAGAACTAAACTCCCCTTGAAGCAAAATATAATTGATGTGGGTGAGAAATCCATCTTACTTTCAAACCTGATCCCCAGATCGATGACAGAGTTATGCTGTTAAGAAAAGTATATTCATAAGTTACCGAGCCCGATTCCTACAAATAGTCATGACCACACACTAATATTATAAACCAGGTTGTTGTTGATAGAAGATTTTTAGGTCTGCTTGCAGAAGTTTGCAATCCTCGATACTCCTTATGTGAAGGTAGAGTTTAATGTCATCAGGGTAAATAAGGATTGTTTAGTTCTTTAGCAAGGCAACAATGTCATCAATTGATAAAATAAAAAGAAGGCGACCAAGGCGACTGCCTTGCGGGACAGCAGAGGACGTTTCAATGTTTCTAGACTTGGCTCCGAGGAATAGAACCTGGTAGTAGAGTGGGAGAGCTTGTCAAAAGCCTTACTAAAGTCTGTGTAAGCAGAGTCGGTTTGGCAGCCGGTAACAAAGCCTCGAACTGTGTGAGAAGAGAACTCAAGTAGATTAGTAGTAGTGGAGCTGCAAGAAAACCATGTTTATTAGTTGAGATAAGTCTCTTGCAGATAGGGGCGAGAACAGAATAAATAATAGATTCGAAGGTTTTGGTATACACGATAGATTCGCAATTGGTTTATATTAGATATTTCGTTCTTACAAGGAGTTCTAAAATAGTTCTTCCATAATGTTGGGAAGCACCTTGTAATTAGTGATTTTTGAAATAAGCAAAGCAGAGGAGACAGCAGGGCCCCTGCACAGGATTCTAGAACAGCAGCAGGAATACCGCCAGGACCGGACGAGAATCTTGTGGGAGTTCATTAATATATTTCAAGGCTTCTTCTCTAGTTATAGGGATAAAAAGTTATGAGGCACTTGTATTGGATTAATATGTCGGAAATTGTTGTCGTTTCGGGTGAAAATATAAGACTGAAAACAGACTGAAAATCTACTTCAATGTTTAAGAGCAATCGGAAAACGAATGGAAACTTTACTTAGGTAGTGGATAAGAGATTTAGCTTCGGAACTGAAAATATGCTGGAAATTAGGTTAAGGGTTAAAAGGTACAGGGGGGTATTAAATAAGGTGTTGATGAACCCTGCGTTTGAACCCTTGGATGTTGTAGGAGCTCGGAAATACTGACTGCGAGAGATTATTCCCCAGTCGAGTTGTTCTATTAACAAACGAATTCATATTTTGTTGAGTGCGTGAAAGGGGTAGTTGCAGGTGAAAGGAATGAGACGAGTGGGTTAATCTGGTGTTGCGGGTATAAGATTGCCGTGGAGTCAGGAGAGCGTTTAACTCGGAGGAACAGTCACTATGATAGCGATAAAATTTTGTCAGTTCTGTCGGAATGTTCCTACGCTGGCTCAGGGGGTCGATGGTGGAGCAGGCGGTGTCGTCATCAATTAACTTGAGTGCCCTTTTTGCACCTTATCTAACCATGCCAAGGTGGTTATTGGGGCGCCGCCCCAAACGAGGGAGTTATATTCGAGAAGAGGCCGAATGTAGGATTTATAAACTAGTTGGGATGTGGGTTCGACCCTTTCGGTCCACACGACCAACTTCCCAGTATGATGGATGTTGAATATATGATTGGATATTTTAATAATAAATGAACAATAGGCAATTTAGAATATATCTATAATACCGAGAATTTGTCACAATTGTTTATCAAAATTTTCGCTAAAATGTCAAACTAAATGTGCGCACTTACAAGATTAGGATGACGAAAATGTATATAAAATTGATGTATTAATCTTTTTCGGCACCTCAATGAAGTAGATATAGTTTTTAGTTCGCGCGGTATCATGCAGGTACAAAAATCACTTAAGTCATTTAAACCAAAAACTGCTGGACCGAATATTATAAAAATCTTTTCAGATTATATTGTCGCTAATACGCTTCGAACGGCACCTCAAGTAAGTCAATATCTTTCGTGGTTCGGGCGATATCGTGCAGGTACAAAAATCACTTACGCCGCTTAAACCAAAAAACGGCTGGACTGAATTTTATGAAAATCTTTTCAGATCATATTTTGGTTAATACTCTTCGAACGGCACGTCATCTAAGTCGATATCTTTTATAGTTCGCGCGATATCGTGCAGGTACAAAAATCACTTAAGTCATTTAAACCAAAAAACCGCTGGACCGAATATTATAAAAATCTTTTCAGATTATATTGTCGCTAATACGCTTCGAACGGCACCTCAAGTAAGTTAATATCTTTCGTGGTTCGGGCGATATCGTGCAGGTACAAAAATCACTTACGTCGCTTAAACAAAAAAACGGCTGGACCGAATTTCATGAAAATCTTTTCAGATCATATTTCGGTTAATACGCTTCGAACGACACCTCAACGAAGTCGATATTAGTTTTGGTTCGCGCGATATCGTGCAGGAAAAAATGACCACATCCGTACGCACATACACACACACACACATACTTCCTCCCAATTTTTTGCTTAAAATGCTCCTGGGACCTTGAAAGATGAAAATACGTAGAAATGTTCGATTTCGATTTTCGGACTGATTACAATAACTTCCTATACTGGGAAGTTAATAACAGCACGGGCCGATAGCTGGAGGAGGAACTTGCACCTCTTAAGAAATCCCAAGCACTGGGATGCTTGTTTGGCGATTTGGAATATGTGGTCATTCCATCGCAAGTCTTTTAGTCCATGGAAAACTTACTCCAACATTGCAAAAATGCAGGACAAGGTTTTATTTTTGGGATATGTAGGGGGAGTCAGTGTGAGCTTAAGTTTGAGTTTTCGGGATTCTAACCCCCCCCCATTTGGCCGCCATCTTGAAAAACGTGTGCAAATGGGTTTTCCACTATATCTCCGAAACGGTACATCTTACCGAAAATTTGCAAGGACACTTTTTGTTTAGAATTAAATAATCTACAATTTATTACTAGGAAATTTTGTGGTAAAATGAATAATTAAGAAGTTATAAGCCTTAGAACACAAAAATTAGTCACAATATTTTCTTTTAAAGGCTATAACTTTTTTTCCTTCAACTTTAACAAAAAAAATAATAACAAGTTTTTTGTAGAGGGTTTCATTAGGAATAATTTTCATTCATTACTTTTTTAATTTCATTCACTACGAAGGGTTTTACAGCGCCCCGAAGGTATGAAAGTGACAGATTTTCGGAATATTTTATTACAATTTTACCTCCTAGAAATTAGCAATAACAGCTAGCAAGTAATAATAATGAATGAATGACTATACGTTATAAGAAATGCCGATGTTTGAGTAATGTAATAAAATTGTTTCGCATTTTTTTGCGGGTTTTTATTGCTGTTATGCCATGTTTTATAAGGTACGATATGGTTTAAAATGAAATTCTTTGAATAATAACATGCGTTACTCCAATTTTTTAAAATAATTTGTTTTCGGACTACCCAAAAAAGTATTTCATTTATTCTAACTAACTAGCAACATACGGGCGTATTCATTTTATGACAAGCGTTTGCATCACAAACTGAATACGTCCATATTTTGCTAGATAGGTAACATAATTGAATAAAGCACTTTTTGTGTAGTCCTAAAACAATTTATTTTAAAAAATTGGAGTAACGCATGTTATTATTCAAAGAATTTCATTTTAAACCATATCGTACCTTATAAAACATGGCATAACAGCAATAAAAACCCGCAAAAAAATGCGAAACAATTTTATTACATTACTCAAACATCGGCATTTCTTATAACGTATAGTCATTCATTCATTATTATTACTTGCTAGCTGTTATTGCTAATTTCTAGGAGGTAAAATTGTAATAAAATATTCCGAAAATCTGTCACTTTCGTACCTTCGGGGCGCTGTAAAACCCTTCATAGTGAATGAAATTAAAAAAGTAATGAATGAAAATTATTCCTAATGAAACCCTCTACAAAAAACTTGTCCTTATTTTTTTTGTTAAAGTTGAAGGAAAAAAAGTTATAGCCTTTAAAAGAAAATATTGTGACTAATTTTTGTGTTCTAAGGCTTATAACTTCTTAATTATTCATTTTACCACAAAATTTCCTAGTAATAAATTGTAGATTATTTAATTCTAAACAAAAAGTGTCCTTGCAAATTTTCGGTAAGATGTACCGTTTCGGAGATATAGTGGAAAACCCATTTGCACACGTTTTCCAAGATGGCGGCCAAATGGGGGGGGTTAGAATCCCGAAAACTCAAACTTAAGCTCACACTGACCCCCCCTACACATCCCAAAAATAAAACCTTGTCCTGCATTTTTGCAATGTTGGAGTAAGTTTTCCATGGACTATTTGGCTAATGTCAGGTCTAAGATGTGTAGGGATGGGTCGGCCATTAGTTGAACTTCATCCACTCTCAAGGGTGGAGAGGTGTGGAACTTCTTTTTGGAGATAAGACAGTACTTGGTTTTGTCGGAGTTGAATTCAACACGATTCTTCTTTCCCCACTGTAGAATCAGTTCAATGTCGTTATTAATCGACTTGGACATTAGTTCGCGATCATCAAGACAGGATCTGGCATGAGTCTGTCTTGTATCGACGCTGTACGAATAACGTAGAGTACCGTCGTCAGCGAAGCTGAGAAGTGGGTTGGAGGGGATTGAAAGAAGGTCATTTATAAATATGAGAAATAGGGCCGGCGATAAAATTGACCCCTGGGGGACCCCCGCAGAGATCGGGTGGGATGCGGATTTGACGCTATCCAATACTACTTTGATTGAACGGCCAGAAAGGAAAGTCTCAATCCACTTCTGTAGAAGTGAGTCAACTGGGCTGAGTGCCAAACTCTATCGAAAGCCTTGGAGATATCTAGAGTAACCAGACTAGACTCACCGGATCCATGCAGACTACGGCTGAGGTGTTCTGTAAGACAGACTAAAAGATCGCCAGTGGATCTTTATTGTCGGAAGCCATACTGTCTGTCGTTTATGAGTAGGTTGGATTCTAGATATAACATAAGCTTTTTGTTGATTACCGTCTCCATGGTTTTTGAGAGAATAGAAGTAATTGCTATTGGGCGGTAGTTAGAGGGGTCGCTGGAGTCACCTTTTTTCGGTATTGGCTGAACATGGGCAAGTTTCCAAGAGTCGGGATAAACTCCGGAGAAATATGACAGGGAAAATAATTTGCGCAGAGGTTTAGCCAAAGGTGAGGCGCATTGTTTTAAGATGATAGGGGGTATATTATCGGGTCCAGTGGATTTGTTGGCATCGAGCTCTTTGAGGCACCTGTACACCTCGCGAGTCCTGAAAAAAAACCTGTCCATTGAATGGGCGTTACGCTCGGAAACAGGGGGTAACACATCAGTTTCAAGTAAAGAAGAATTCGAAGCGAACATAGATGCTAATAAATTGGCCTTGGATTTTCGGTCTGTTATTACCTTCTCATTGTAAATAAAGGAAAGGGTTGAAGTTGTAGTGAAATTCTTCTTGATGGAACTTACCAAGGACCAGAAGTTTTTGCTACCGGAGGTTGCATTTAGGAGTTTACTTCTCAATTTGTTGTCAAATAAGGTTTTGACTTTTTTGATGGCGGTTTTACAAGAATTTCTTTGTTGTATGTATTCTAAACGGAGCAATTCACTCGGGAAGCTCTTGTACCCTCGGAAGGCGGCTTCTTTAGTTTTGATTGCATTCATACACTACCGATTAAACCATCTGTTGGGCCTAGGCTTCACAGATTTGGTAGAATAGGGAATGAACAAATGCATTCCTGCCTGTATGATCCTGGTGATATGGATAGCGGCAGAGTTGGCGTTTCTATTCCGGAAACACATGTTCCAGTCTGTAGACTGGAAGAAGTTAATAAGCCCCAGCCAATTGGCCTTCCCATAATGCCATACAGTTTTTCGAACTGGTTTGGGAGGGGTGGGAAATTCGAATGGGAAGTTAACGCTGATTAGGCAGTGGTCTGAATTGCCGAGAGGTGAATTAACTTCGACGGAGTAACGCGCTGGATGAGAAGTTAGAAAAAGATCAAGGAGATATTTTCCTTGATCAGCAACATCAGGGACTCTTGTGGGATGATCCACAATTTGATGCAAGTTATTGATGGCTGCAAAGAGCTCGACATCCTTGCCAGAAATACTGGTGCCATTTGAGTAAGTCAGCCATCGCACGACGCTTGGAAAAGTTGGATGAAGCTTCATCTTACCAAAGCTGAGTTTGAAGGATAGAGTATAATAGGTAAGGTTAGAGGGGTCGGGGATGCTCGAGCAGATGTCGATAAACGTTTCGTTTTAAGATGTTGTACGAGTTTGGAAATACTAATTACGAAGATTACTCCACAGTCTAGTTGTTCTATTTATAAAAGAACCTTTAGACTGTACTGTGCGGGGCTGTAGGGTATTAAAGTGAGCTAAGTGGGATAGTCAGATCTTCAGTTAAATTTACCCCTAGAATGTTAAGAGATGGGGCAGTTATTAGATTCTCATTGTTTACTGAGATCGAAGGAGCCGAATAGATGACGATAAGAGACTAGAATATAGTCAATGCGCCATAAATCTTCGAGAGCCTAAGTGAGGCATATGTATATTTGGAATTAATAACAATGCCAAGATTATTGACACAGTTAACAATAGGAAGAGAAATATTATTGTATTACATAATCGACTGCTTTAGCGAAATCCAGAAGGACCAGTATCGCAATGTTACCCTTTACTAACGCAGAAAGCAGATCAGTGTTACCTTTTAATAGCTGTTCTGTTATGTTGCTATAAAGCTCTCTTATTTGCTAGAGGGAATTTTTTAGGTAAAGGAATCACTATGGTTTTTTTCCAAAGCAAACGAGCTTGAGAAGTTGTCAGGTAATAATTGAAAATTGGCAATCAGGTGATTAGTGGCAAGAGAAGCTTAAGAAAGTGGGGAGAAAGTCGATCACCACAACCATTGCTGTTGGAAGATATTGAAAATGATATCTAAAGAACTTAAAATGAATCAACCCAACGGAAGTTAAACCCATCAGAACTAAGTGAGTCAAAGCGGGTATCCCAGCTTTTAAAGCATCGAGTTCGACCTAAAAAAAGGGTATCACACATTCCCCAAAAACTCATTCAAAAAATTCTCTTGAGACTACTAAGATAAAACCTCAAATTTATTGGTACAGATCCAAATAAGCTGGAACTAAAAAACACACCAGTGTCAATGATAATAACAATAAAAAAACATGAAAGATGTCTCGTTGGTAGTTGAAATCTTAGGATCCTCAACTCCGATCCTAAACAAAATGATGAGACCGAAAAGTGATTCACCAGAAAAATGCCTATCACCATTCGTGTTAGACTGGAGTAGTCAGTGCATCTATAGATGAGCAACAATAGAAATCGGCTGCCGAAAAAAGACCCTTAAAGACTTGAATAAAAGCGTTTCCTCTTTTTTATATATCTCTAGCATGGGAAGAAACCACAGGGCGTATACCCGTACAGGATCGTTCAGGTATGAACCTGAAGTTAAGCTCATAAAATTCATGCCACAATGGCTCCAGGTACATCTTCCGTCCCATATCAGAATCGGGAATTATGAATGGATCCCGCGAGTTGTGATAGGATAAACAGGTTCTGGCTCCAACATTCAAATGGAGAAAAAGTTGAGGGCTGAGAGCATTATAGAACGATAAAATGATGCCATTAGATCTTCTGTGATGGATTTTGTATAATTTCAGGTAATCGCTGCTCCTTGCTATAGTCGATATTGCAACAGGGAAGAGAAAGGCCACATAATTGATGTTTATGAGATCTGGCAGTTGGTATATACTGCACTTTCTTATCATTTTCCAGAGATCACCTTTCTCTTAATCTGTTTTCAGATCCAGTTTTCCGTGGTATGGTTTGATTCTTAAATTATGGCGGCATATATGATTTCAAGATTTTTTTGTATAATTAAAACAGCATCTTCGTTTTTGACCCCAAATGCTACATTTAGGCAGTTCTTGAATTTCGCAGAATACCACACCTCGGTGGCCTCGATGTCTCCCAGTTAAATACTAATTTTTAGATGAAACCTGGACTAAAGTGCAAATATCGGAAGCAAATAAACTGTTTAGCGTCGACCACAAGGGAAAAAATTCTTTGCTACATTGTTGCCCTATTCAAGAAAACATGGAAAAATGTGCAGCTGAACGTCTATGTGGCAATTAGCATGCCGCTGAAAAGTACCATCTGAGTCGCTGTTGGAGGTGAAACAACACATTCTGTTGTCACTTTTTGTAAACATAAATCGATCCTTTCGCCAGAACTGATCTTAGAATTAGACAGCTCAAGTGCTTGGACGTGAACCTCTTCAACATTCTTCAAAGTAAACACTGCCCCTCTGGAGACAATTATCTCATAAATATATTTCTTTTTATCTTTCTGTGGGTAATATTTCAAATTGCATAAACTTTCGAGGATAAAAATAGAAATGTCTGCAAGTGCATTATTCCGTTTTGTGAAACGATCGTGCCAATTACTTTACTAGCCCCAATGTGAATCAATTCGACAACAAATCAACGGAAATAATCGATTTTCCTCACATTCGGTTAATCTTAGGCTGTGTTCAAAGTGGCAATCAATTGCCTGCACTAAATCTATGCGGCCGGTTCTATGTGGGACAATGGACCCATTGTTGACAGTCGAACATTCCTTCCGGGTATTCCATCACGGTATGTGACATCCCCAGACGGGATGCCAATTGTTCACATAAATTCACACTGAAACGGATCGGCGTTTTGTTCACATTTGTATCACAAACGATGGCGATCAAGTCGACAGGAACAAGTTACCTGTAATAACTAGAGGAGAGTCATGCAATCGTATAATAAATTAATGGCTCTTGTCAAGTGAAAAGGTACTGAGACAATTGTTTAAATCGCTCGGGGGAATGGAATCTATTTTTGATTCAATGTTGGAACAAATGTTTTGGCAGGAAAACAGTAAATGATGGGAGACAAAACCATTTCTTATCATTGTATTGCATTTGATGAATTCACCTTTTAGGAAAAGGAAATTTGTTCTACAAACAGCTGTTGTTTATGGGATGAATCAATAAAAGTATAAAACTTTTGAGCGATGTGTTTGATAGAGGAAACCAGTCCGAATATAAATTAGGCCTATTAACACAATAAGTGCATTCTGAGAAACTGTATCAGGGGCAGTGTGTAATACACTAATCCGGCACATCCTCCGATTGGATATATGTATGTAAATATTCAGAGACCGGTCCTCCTGGTACAGGATATGCTCGAAGAGTTTCTTTTATGGGATTTAGAGTTCAACCTCTGAGAAGTCAGA
Source organism: Thereva unica (assembly GCA_949987705.1). Taxonomy (NCBI): domain Eukaryota; kingdom Metazoa; phylum Arthropoda; class Insecta; order Diptera; family Therevidae; genus Thereva; species Thereva unica. The sequence continues at coordinate 79,609,430 of OX465284.1, read as the reverse complement.
ATAATTTAAAGAACTACGATATTTGTTCATTCCTCATTCTACCAAATCTGTGAAGGCTAGGCCCAACAGATGGTTTAATCAGGAGTGTATGAATGCAATCAGAAATAAAGAAGCCGCCTTTCGAGCTTACAAGAGCTCCCCTAGTGAATCGCTCCGTGTAGAGTATATAAAACTAAGAAATTCCTGTAAAGTCACCATCAGGAATGTCAAAAATTCATTTGACAACAAGGTGAGAAGTAAACTCTTTAATGCAACCTCTGGTAGCAAGAACTTCTGGTCCTTGATAAGCTCCATTAAGAAGAATTTCACTTCATCCACAACTCCTTCATTCATCCACGATAAGAAGGTGATAACAGACAGAAAATCCAAGGCCGATTTATTAGCATCTCTGTTTGCTTCCAATTCTTCTTTACCCCAAATTGATATGCTACCCCCGGTTCTCGAGCACAGCGCTCATTTAATGGACAGGGTGTACAGGTGCCTCAAGGAGCTCGATATCAATAAATCCACTGGACCCGATAATATACCCCCTATCGTCTTAAAACAATGCGCCTCACCTTTGGCTAAACCTCTGCGCAAACTTTTTGCCCTATCATACTCTTCCGGAGTCTATCCAGACTCTTGGAAACTTGCCCATGTACAGCCAATACCGAAAAAAGGTGACTCCAGCGACCCCTCTAACTACCGCCCAATAGCAATTACTTCTATTCACTCCAAAACAATGGAGACGATAATCAAAAAAACTTATGGGATATCTAGAATCCAACCTACTCATAAACGACAGACAGTATGGCACAGAACAGAAGATCCACTGGCGATCTTTTAGTTTGTCGTACAGAACACCTCAGCCGAAGTTTGCATGGATCAGGTGAATCCAATCTGGTTGCTTTGGATATCTCCAAGGCTTTTGATAGAGTTTGGCACTTAGCCTTGTTAGCTAAACTCAAAGCTATTGGAATCGACTCACTTTTACAGAAATGGATTGAGAATTTCCTTTCCGGCTGATTCAATTAAGGTAGTATTGGATGGCATCAAATCTGAACCCCACCCTATCTCTGCGGGGGTCCCCCAAGGGTCAATTTTATCACCGGCCCTATTTCTTATCTTTATAAATGATCTACTTTCAATCCCCTCCAACCCACTTCTCAGCTTCGCTGACGACGGTGCCCTGCGTTACTCTTACAACTACGATACAAGACAGACTCATGCCAGATCCTGTCTTGATGATCGTGAACTAATGTACAACTCTATTAATAACGACATTGAACTTATTCTAGAGTGGGGAACAAAGAATCGTGTCGAATTCAACCCCTCCAAAACCAAGTACTGTCTTATTTCCAAGAAGAAGATCAACACCTCACCATCCTTGTCAGTGGATGGCGCGGAACTAAAGGCCGACCCATCCCTACACATCTTAGGCGTGACATTAGCCAAAGACTTGCGATGGAATGACCATATATTCCAAATCGCCAAACAAGCATCCCAGTGCTTGGGATTTCTTAAGAGGTGCCAGTTCCTCCTCCAGCCATCGGCCCGCGCTGTTATTTATAAATCCTACATTCGGCCTCTTCTCGAATATAACTCCCTCGTCTGGGGCGGCGCGTCGATAACCACCTTGGCATGGTTAGATAAGGTCCAAAAAAGGCCCTTAAATTAATTGACGACGACACCGCCTGCTCCACCATCGACCCCTTGAGCCACCCTAGGAATGTAGCAGCACTAACAAAATTTTATCGCTACTATTATAGCGACTGTTCCTCCGAAATAAACGCTCTCCTGCCTCCACGGCAATCTTATAACCGCAACTCCAGATTAGCCCACTCGTCTCATTCCCTTCACCTGCAACTACCCCTTTCACGCACTCAACAAGATATGAGTTCGTTTGTAAATAGAACAACTCGACTGTGGAATAATCTCTCGCAGTCAGTATTTCCGAGCTCCTACAACATCCAAGAGTTCAAACGCAGGGTTCATCACCACCTTCTTCAATACCCCCCCGTACCTTTTAACCCTTAACGTATACCCCCCACCCCTCCCCCGTACTAAGCTTACTGCTAGACATTGCACCATGACGTGACAAACGACATGACGGACTGGTAGTACAAAGGGTGATTCCTGAGTTTAGCACTGCCACATAAAAAAAAAAAAATAAATAAAATAAAATACATGGAATAAAAATATGATAGGTGAGATTGGACGATATATATGCTTCTTTAATCTCTCGTAGGGCACAGGACGAAAACAAAAGCTCTCCATGATACCTTATTTTGTGCGAGAGCTCTCAGCTCCGTTCTGTATCTCGCAGTTATTGTGGTCTTTGTTAATAAGACTCTCCTCCATTTTGTTTAAGGCCTTCTAACTTCACGGGTGTCTTACGGATTCCAGTCAAAAACATATTTGGCTAGGTTGTCGTTCTCCCAACGCAAGATGTGGCCAATCCAATTCCATTTATCCTTTTTTGGCCGGCAAGGCGCCATATGTAATTCTTCATTTCTAATTCTATCTTGCCACCGTTTTTTTAGAATACGATATAGGCATCTGGTGGCGAAAACTTGAAGGGTGACTTTCCATTTTTGGCAACCTTACAATAGAACTGCCTTAGCGAAAATTTCCCAAATGCCCAAATTTGAGTTAGTTAAGATCTCCGTTGAGTTCCATATGTGAAATGGGTAATGGCGTAGCAAGAAATATTTTCAGGAGGGTTAAATTGTTAGAAGTCGAGTCCTGAACTTTAAACATAGCTTTTAGTTGTTTTTTAATAGAAATAAGACCAAAAGAAGTGTTTTAGAGGAATTCATTTTATTAACTATATTGACATACATGATCAATGATTGCAGAGAAATGATTGTGGAAAAGTTACGGTTCTATGTTTCATCGTTACATCGATTTCCTTGTGAATATTCAAAAGAGCAAGCCCGTTCAGCCGCTGTTCTCCAGTTGTGCTACTTTGCTAATCCTTTAAACGCCTTAAGGTTGAAAAACTTCTTTCGTGTCTAGCAATAATGGTCACAGGCTGTGACTCACAGCTAAGGTAGCTCCAATCTTCAGACAGTTAGTGTCTTTCGGAAAAGGTGTGATTAAAGATTAAAGCATCGATGAATATGTATGTGTGTTGGACGACGAACGGATATATATTGACGAAAAGAGTGATTTGCACCAGGGGCCTGCTAGGATAATCGGCGCACGTAGACTACTAAAAAAACTGCGCCCTTCTTCATAAATAAATACACGAGATGTCTAGCGATAACAAAGACCATCAGAGGAGAGGACAAAAGTAGTAATTGAGTTTCTTTTTTAATATACCAAGTGATAGAAAAACTTTACAAGGGTTGCTGGAACTAACGCCCTACTTCAGAAGATTTATAGCAGACTAGGCAATTGAAGCAAAGCCGTTAAACAAATTGCTAACACAAAGAAGCCCATATTTAAAATAGAAACCGAAAAGCAAAATGCATTTAGAGCATTAAAAGAAATATTGGTTAAGGGGTCTACCCTCTTTAGACGGGCAAAGATAAGGCTATTTTCACGAATTTTTTTGACCGGTATACGTCATAAATATGGACATAAAAAGTGTTAGGCCTAAAAAATACACTATTTGATTACACAAGAGAATTTTTTTATATTTATTTTAATCAGTTTTTATACATAAAAATGAGGGAGAAGACTGGTCCAAAAAAAAATATGAGTGTGCGCTGTTGATGAAATATCTGGAATGGATGATCTGAAAAAAAAAAAAAAAAAATAGTTTTAGACTCAGTAAGTAAATGGCTATAGCGCATATCATACGATTTTTTTTTTTTCAAAAATGACAAAACGGCAGCCATTTTTCGAAAAAGTACGAAAAATCACGTTTTTTCCGTCGTTCTTTGCCAAAAATAAATAGTTAAACTCAAAATTTCAAAAATCGTATGATATGCGCTATAGCCATTTACTTACTGAGTCTAAAACTATTTTTTTTTTTTTTTTCAGATCATCCATTCCAGATATTTCATCAACAGCGCACACTCATATTTTTTTTTGGACCAGTCTTCTCCCTCATTTTTATGTATAAAAACTGATTAAAATAAATATAAAAAAATTCTCTTGTGTAATCAAATAGTGTATTTTTTAGGCCTAACACTTTTTATGTCCATATTTATGACGTATACCGGTCAAAAAAATTCGTGAAAATAGCCTTATCTTTGCCCGTCTAAAGAGGGTAGACCCCTTAAAGCATCAGTGTTAAAGTTATTTGAACCAGAGGCGCATACGGAGATTCATACCGATGGTAGTAAGGACGAATTCGAAGCTATTGTATTGCAACGGAATAATAACGATCAACAGTTGCATCCATTGCAATACATACATACGTCGTAAGCCTAGCCGAGCAACGCACTCACGCTTACGAGCTAGAAGTCAGGGTTTGAAAGCAAAGTAAACTTGAAGAAAAGTACATATTTTTAAACTTACTTTGCTGCAGACTGTGAGAGCTTCTTGTTTCGTATTGATGCGAATGATATTGCTTTCAAATTACTTAAAAGCTTTCAGCAGCATACTGGTCTGGCTGCAAATGCTTAGGCTTTAAAATGCTTTGCTGTGAAATGCTTTCTGTTTGCTTACAGTTTTTCAAAGCTTTGCTCTCCAAGGGCTGTGGAATTTTTTTCAGTTTTTTTTTTGGTCCAACTTTATATGGATCTTTTTTTAGAGTTGCGAGAGCTTTAGATCATATATGTAAGTCCAATGAAAGAAAAGATACAACCATAGAAATAACAGTGGACTCGTTTTCTAAATTTGTTTGGTTTAACCCCACGTCAAGCGTATCCATTGAAAAATCTTCTGGATCGGTGCGGAGAACTTCTGCGGGGACTGTGCGCGGATATGTAAATTTAGTGGATACTTGAAAAAAGACTTCGAAAAGTCTTGAAGTAGCTTCTTGAGACCTATCTTTTGTTTTCCAGTGAATATGGAAAACACGAAATATCTTAGGACAGACAAGGGGATTAATAATAAATAGTAGAAATAGTTTTCGAACGTGGTTTTTTTTATGTGGCATAGTCAAGCTCAGGAATTACCCTTTGTACCACTAGACCGTCATGTCGTTCAACTCGTGGTGCAATATCTACTAGCAAGCTTGACCTGAAAATAGAAAAAGAATAGGAAAGGTTAAGGGTAGTATGGTGGATGCATAAGGAAAAGGCAGTGAGCCTCGCGTTTGCTCTACTGGGTGTGAAGCCGGGGTATTACTGTCTAATAAATTAATATTGGCGAGTTTCACATGGGCCAACCAACAAAAATTGAATGTATTCGTTAATTCCCTTTTGAAATTTGATGAAGAATAGCATGGGTTTTCACAACAGCCAACTTTTCCAACAAACTATACGCTAGAAAGCTATACGCAAGCTTGATTCCGAAATTGTTTTCTTAAAAAGTCATAAGGAAGCTGTGTACCAATTTTCAGCCATTTTGGAATTTTGTCCCCGGACTAAACAGGTGTTTTGGAAAAAACATGTTTTTTTTAACAAAATTCAAAAATTCATAAAAAATAGCAATTAACAAATTTTTACTAGTCTGGCGGGCGTTACATGTTCTTTACATGTTTTTCAGCCAATCTCACTTTATGGTTTTGAGGTCTTCGATGGGGCACCTTTTATGTCATGGGAGCTTAGACTATAATGTGAAATAATGAATATTCTTTCTCTTATTCCGCGAGTGCTTGTCTTTTCCTTTGTCCTTCATTGCGTTTAAAAATGGGGCGCAATATGGCATAGTGCACCGGGCGCAAATCCCCAAGCGCCGCCCCTGATTGTGGGATGTCGAATCCAAAGAATATAAAAATAAATGATTGGGCGTCTTTAACAACTCCTCCTTATCCACAATGATGGACAAAAAGACATTAAATTTTCCGGAGCCAGACAGCCTATGGAAAGAGGAACCAAGGACCCCTACATATTTGTAGCTGACGACGCCTTCGCCTTGCCTTGCGATGCCTTCGCTCTTACCTGTTCTGCCAGTGGTCTTTCGGATGAAATTTGTAATTTCGGAATGTGCCTTCCAGCGAAAAATTTTAAATGCGGCATAGCAAACTATTTGTACATAGTATCTGCGTAAATAGTATTAATAAATTTTCGTCCTTCAAGCTCATTTTTTTATATCGCCGAACAAATAGCAACTGAAGCGTGGTAATATATCTAGACTTAAATCGGAAAACATAAAACATTGTGCGCACACAAGAATTTTATCATTCAAGGTCGTATCCACCTAAAGTCTTGTCTCTACAGAGTGCGCGCACAGTCTTTTAGAACATAGTTTAAGACTTTTCATATGCTTCCTGCAACATTTTAGTGGATACGCAATGAAAACTTTGTCTCCGCACAGTTCGATATTTTTCGTTTTTTGCTCTATTTTTGTGGATTTTTATGTGCGCGCACTGTCTGCAGACCGCAGTGGAAACGCACCTTAAGAAGGATAATACCGGACCGAGGTACAGCTTTTACAGCCAAACTGTTTAAAAATGGTCGCATAGAAGAAGCCATACCACATTCGTTAATCACTACTGGCGTACTGAGGGGAAGGTAGAGAGGACAAAAAATCATACCCTAACACCGTTTTTAACCAAATTATCAATCGTGGAACCAAACGCGTGGTACAAGCACATTGATCGAGTTCAACCAATGTTAAATAATACCCCAACAAGAAGTACACACTTTCGTATATTAACTGGCATGGAAATTAAGTTAGCAGCATTACCAAACTTTCAAGCCTTTATAATCGACGATAACGCGACGACAGAGCATGGTACGACAGGAAGCCAAACAAAATTTTTTTTTTTTTTTTTATGTGACAGTGCTAAGCTCAGGAGTCACCCTTTGTACTACCAGTCCGTCATGTCATTTGTCACGTCATGGTGCAATGTCTAGCAGTAAGCTTAGTACGGGGAGGGGAGGGGGGTATAGGTTAAGGGTTAAAAGGAACGGGGGGGGGTATTGAAGAAGGTGGTGATGAACCCTGCGTTTGAACTCTTGGATGTTGTAGGAGCTCGGAAATACTGACTGCGAGAGACTATTCCACAGTCGAGTTGTTCTATTAACAAACGAATTCATATCTTGTTGAGTGCGTGAAAGGGGGAGTTGCAGGTGAAGGGAATGAGACGAGTGGGCTAATCTGGTGTTGCGGTTATAAGATTGCCGTGGAGGCAGGAGAGCGCTTAACTCGGAGGAACAGTCATTATGATAGTAGCGATAAAATTTCGTCAATGCTGCTACATTCCTACGGTGGCTGAGGGGGTCGATGGTGGAGCCAGCGGTGTCGTCATCAATTAATTTAAGAGCCTTTTTTTGGACCTTATCTAACCATGCCAAGGTGGTTATTGGAGCGCCGCCCCAAACGAGGGAGTTATATTCGAGAAGAGGCCGAATGTAGGATTTATAAATAACAGCACGGGCCGATGGCTGGAGGAGGAACTTGCACCTCTTAAGAAATCCCAAGCACTGGGATGCTTGTTTGGCGATTTGGAATATGTGATCATTCCAACGAAGGTCTTTGGCTAATGTCACGCCTAAGATGTGTAGGGATGGGTCGGCCTTTAGTTCAACGTCATCCACTGTCAAGGATGGTGAGGTGTTGAACTTCTTTTTTGAGATAAGACAGTACTTGGTTTTAGAGGGGTTGAATTTGACACGATTCTTCTCTCCCCAATCTAGAATTAGTTTGATGTCTTTTTTAATAGAGTTGAACATTAGTTCACGATCATCAAGACAGGATCTGGCATGTGTCCGTCTTGTATCGAAGCTGTACGAGTAACGTAGAGTACCGTCGTCAGCGAAGCTGAGAAGTGGGTTGGAGGGGATTGAAAGTAGGTCATTTATAAAGATGAGAAGAAGGGCCGGTGATAAAATTGACCCCTGAGGGACCCCCGCAGAGATGGGGTGAGATTCAGATTTGACGCCATCCAATAATACCTTAATTGAACGGCCGGAAAGGAAACTCTCAACCCACTTATACAGAAGTGAGTCAATTCCAATAGCTTGGAGTTTAGCTAACAAGGCTGAGTGCCATACTCTATCAAAAGCCTTGGAGATATCCAAAGCAACCAAACTAGATTCGCCAGATCCATGCAAACTTCGGCTGAGGTGTTCTGTAAGGCAAACTAAAAGATCACCAGTGGATCTTTTTTGACGGAAGCCGTATTGTATGTCGCTGATAAGTTGGTTGGATTCTAGATATCTCATAAGCTTTTTGTTAATTATCGTCTCCATGGTTTTGGAGAGAATAGAAGTAATTGCTATTGGGCGGTAGTTGGAGGGATCGCTGGAGTCACCTTTTTTCGGTATTGGCTGAACATGGGCAAGTTTCCAAGAGTCTGGGTAAACTCCGGAAGAGTATGATAGGGCAAAAAGTTTGCGCAGAGGTCTAGCCAAAGGTGAGGCGTATTGTTTTAAGACGATAGGGGGTATATTATCGGGTCCAGTCGATTTGTTTACATCGAGCTCCTTGAGGTACCTGTACACCTCGCGAGTCCTGAAGAAAACCCTGTCCATTAGATGAGCGCTGAGCTCAAGAACCGGGGGTAGCATATCAGTTTGGGGTAAAGAAGAATTGGAAGCAAACAGAGATGCTAATAAATCGGCCTTGGATTTGCTGTCTGTTATCACCTTCTCATTGTGGATAAGTGAAGGCGTTGTGGATGAAGTGAAATTCTTCTTAATGGAGCTTACCAAGGACCAGAAGTTCTTGCTACCAGAGGTTGCATTAAGGAGTTTACTTCTCAACTTGCTGTCAAATAAATTTTTGACATTCCTGATGGTGACTTTACAGGAATTTCTTAGTTTTATATACTCTGCACGGAGCGATTCACTCGGAGAGCTCTTGTAAGCTCGAAAGGCGGCTTCTTTATTTCTGATTGCATTCATACACTCCTGATTAAACCATCTGTTGGGCCTAGCCTTCACAGATTTAGTAGTATGAGGAATGAACAAATGCATTCCTGCCTGTATGATCCTAGAAATACGGATAGCGGCAGAGTTGACGTTTTTGTTTCGGAAACACAGGTTCCAGTCAGTAGATTGGAAAAAATTAATAATTAATATTACGGGAAGGGGACAAAACAATATGAAGCGTAAAGCTGCAAGTGTCTATAAGGGGGGCGCCTTGGTTGCAGTCAAGGGAAAAAAATTTAGGCCAGGGTTGAAATTAACACTTAAGATTTGGAAACTTACTGTGTAGTGAAACGGCAGAATCACGACTGTTATGAATTGAAAAAAACAGGTGACTACAAGGGACCAGGACAGCTGCAGCCGCAGCGGATGGCCTTAAAGGATGGGACTAATCTCTCGGGTATGATACGTCAGAATGACCGAATGTGAGATCTGAACTCCATTTAGATTCAAACAGCGAGCTTTCCGAATACTCTCCATTCTATTGAAGTAAACTAAAATGTGAGTCCTATAAAGAGACACAGGGCGCATTTTGTCGAGAATCAATTTTGTGTTAAGTAAAATTTTGTAAAAAAGTGGTGTTTTGTTTAATTGCAGGCGACCACTTAAGTTCCTGAAGTGCAATTCTTAAAATAACTTTGGGGGTCGATTCATCAAAGCAGATCCTCACATACTCGTACATATGTATTAGAACAGGTAATTTGGTTATTTTGTCATGAAAAGATTTTAAATAAAAATAACTAATAATAACCCAAAAATATATACATATATAACACCAACCGAAAAGGTTTTCGCCCCGGGCTGTGGCCCATTTAGCCCTGTGGTTAGGGTGGCCCTGATTTACACTATTTGCTCGATGATAGACTGACTGTGGGTTAATGATTTCATATTCACAGTCTCTTTTTACTATTGCAAGGAATATCAGCAGTAGGCGTTTCCTGTTGAAACGCGTCTATGTGCGAATTTCGTTCGGTGGGGGTGTTTGTCCCATAATTGCGTCACCAAAAGCAGTCGCTATATTGATTTTTTTTATAAATAAGGCTTAAAAAGTACGATTGTCGCAAACCTGGTTGTGTGGCAAAATTGTGGCTTTAAAAATTTGATGACGAAGAAACCAGTATACCGCTTCTCGTTCGAATACGTAGGTCAACAGCGTTGGACGTGGTTAGTGCTTAGTTGGGGAACTGCTTGGTAAAACAACTCGTATCCTAAAGTACGAACACGAGTTCAAAAACTAGACGAATGTTCGTTAAATTCTCGCATGGTACGTAGGTACGTACCGTAAGAAGGGCAAAAGACGCTATCATCTGTAAACGGCATCAGTCCCCAGGTAATTTTTCGGTTCAATTGCTTAATAAATTAGCTCAGGGCAGTAAATGCGAAAAAACTGTATAAAAAACAAAGTGGTGTGCTAAGAACGCAACGTAGCTGCTTACAGTTTAGCGATTGACATAGCCAAAATTCCCGAAATGCACTTCTAATTGGTTAATTTGGGTAATATTCACCAATTTTTGTCCTTCAGTGAATATTTCCTGTTTACTAAGTTTGGCTTGGAGTACAGAAATGCAGAGCAGGATACCAGCTACTATTTAGAAGGACTAAAGAATTTAAAAAGCATCGCTGGGAAAAGCTTTTTATAATTTAAAAGGAGACTATTTTGAAAGATAAAACTGAAAATTTGACCGTAAAACTGCTTCTCTCTTAGGATCAAAATTTTTCAAACTGTCCTCGTATATTCGCTCTCACTATGTAGACATAGGGGTTGGACATTTAGATCCCAATCTGAATATAAATGAAGCCGATTAACACTATAAATAAATTTTTGGGGCAAAAGCTGCATTCCAATGGAAATAGAGCGATTCAAAACAAGATCCACACAGAAAATTATAACAATTTTAATATAATTCAAAAAAACTTTAATCGATGGTATTAATACCTGTTTCCATTTAGCCCACATAAAAAGACAGAAAAAACCATAAATACCACCATCGGTAGATTTTACCGAATTAAGAGGAGTCCAAGAGACACTGTGTCTACAGACATAAGAATGAAACCGACCGGCAAAAATCTTCATTGATTTCGACGGTTAGAAAGAACACCTGAATTGAAATTTGATCGCGCATCTATACAAAAAAAGGTGGTAGCCCAACTTTAGTATGGTATCCTGCTGATTAGTATTCTGCGAGCATGAACAATAATACTGATAAAGAACACCGTGAGTTTCTCTAATGATCTTTCGCTTTGTTTTTGCCCAGTTGTCGCCTACGGAGCGCGCCCGGAATCCGTTTGTGTCGGAAATTCCTGCCGACATCAGTGGAATTGATAGATTTCGAGGACAGCACAAAAATCCCGATTTCGGGGGCGGCAAATCTCTTGTTGGTATTCCGCAGTGTGAACTGTTTATCGCTAGAACCCGGTGTGGTGGATTCGATAGACCGATGTCCAGCCATAGATATTACCTTAACCGCGCGATGTGATTTTATGCTAAGTGAATCGTGTTTAGAATTTTAATATCGATTGATTTGTAACGAATTTGGTAATGGCCGAACGATCTCTTTTTTTGTTAAGCAATGGAATGGTGCAGATTGTGGAAATTTGAAGGCGGAACTCGAGCTGATTATTAGTCCCACGCTTGAGTTCAGGTGGTGTCCAAGTTTTTGTGTGATTGATTGTTGAAAAATAGAAATAAAATTTATGCTACCACTCCATTTTCACAGACCGCACACAGTGATTTGAATAATGGCGGCGCGGCTGGAGGAGTGCTTTGCTAACTTAGATTCTTATCTTAATGGCATAAAATCGGATGAGGAAGAAAATTTGAAACTCCGCGACATTTTATTCATATTGTGAAGTTTTTGCCGAAATCAATACTTTTGAAGGAAAAAAACGTACTTTTAAACTCCCTTCTCTTGGCAAATTCACATTATTAGTCAGAAGCCAATAAATATCAATAGCCCGACCCATTTACGACCATGCCATAAATTCTGTTCTGTTGGCGGCTCTTTCATCAGATATATATAGTCGCAGCCCTTAATCTTAAATTTAACATAAATCGTTCCTCTTGTATCACATCGAAGGTGCGAGGTCTTCTCCTGTGTTTTACATCGTTCTTCCAAGTGTGTCACTAGCATTCTTATGTCTCATAAAACTGGGTGAGTCATATTTTGCAAAACTCACCTTAGACACTGCAGCAGCAAAAAGGTACGCTGGTATCTCCCGGAAACATAACTCTTCAACGCCAGTGAAGCACGACAAGAGCTGCTTGCGAGCACAAAAAATTGCGAAAAAGCCCTGTAAGTCATCAATCACGTGACCCAGTAACCAGCACTATCTACCGCGCGGCGGGACAATTAAGAGTTTCGTATATTTATCTGCTTATTGTCCAATCCCGCATTCTAGCCACCTACTTCGGCGCAGATAAAACGAAAGGCAAGGGTTGGCTAATCTGCAGCTTATGGGGATGATGTAGGACTGCTTGGATTTCACATATCTTAAGCCGCTCCTGCATTTGACAATAATGTTGTGCGATTTTCCAAGATTGCAACTTTCACTGATCCGATGTTTCAGAGGCGAAGTAGATTTTCAAACGTCTTAGCCCGGCGGCATCAGACTGTTAATCTGTTTTATATCAGTTTCACTTTCACGCATGAGTTCCTCACCTGGGCACGTATCAAACATGTTGCGATTTTCTTTCATTTCTCTTCATCAATCAATTACCGGTAAATTGGCCGCCGCAGCTGATAGTAAATCTGGCAATATTGTGGCCACCGAAACATATTCGAGGCCGGTTACCATTGATTTATTAATTTTATACGGAGGTGTCATGTCCGCCAAATGGGTGGCTATTATTGGTTCCAATCGTGAAATTTAATTAAAAACTCATTCAGTCTGACATGACAGTAAAACACTGAAACGCACTCGGTGGCTGCGAAGGTCATAAAGTAGCTGGAATTACATTTCACCTGGTCAGATGGTCCATGTCCACTAATTAGTAGCCGGTGTGAAGGGTCAGTGGACATGGACATGCTACTCACTGCTGCCATCGACCTGGATTAGTGCTGAAATTATGCAAATTAAAATCAGTTATTTCCGGAATCGACCTGTTGGTCCCGTAGTATAGCTTACACAGCGCCAACCACTTACAAGATCGATGGGCTTTCTCGGACAGCGCTCTCCTCCCTGACGAGTGTAGAGAGTCAGCGACCTATTCTATAATAATTTCGTGGTCAATGATTCCCAGCCCAGCAAGAAAAGGTGCATCCAATGTACTTCTTGCACTGCATGACAGTGCGTGACTCAACGTTTCAGGACTGGTCTATCAATTGTGCAGTTCATGTCCGTGAATGGATAAGATGCGGATAATTCGCAACAGATTCCTTTTTTCTACATAAAGTCACTCGTACAGCAATATACAAACGGAAAATTTTTCAGGTGTGACGAGTCACCTGACTGACATAAAAGGGGGATCAACCGTCTGAGTAGAACTTCAGTAGCGCTGTGGACTGGCAGTATGATGGGGGGACAATGAATTCATTCGGTGCAACGTGCATATACATATAAAAAGTACACAAGAATTTAATTAGCATGCGATGAATTGCCGTGATTATACGTGAATTGCGGTAAACGGGAAGGTTCTAGAGACTCTAGGGACTTAGTCGGCGTTGAGAATAATTATAGGGGAATGGTTTGCGTAATGACTCAACTTATGGGGCTACGAGCCACGAATATATTTAATACTAATAAAAGAGAGACAAAATTACAGCAGGAAAAGTTGTCAGCAGTCAGATTTTCCGTTACAGAAATAAGTTTAATTAAAATAAATAATTGTAGTTTGTAGTGATTCCTCTGACTTCCGCTTGAAGCTCCTCTTCTTCCATTCGTGTTTACGGTTTGTTAGTGTTTTCCATTTCTTATAAGTTAAATTTTCATAATCTTTTAGCACGTCATCCACCAATCTTTTTTTTGTTTTCTGTTGATCTACCATTGACAATTCGGGCTAGCATCCATTGTCAGAGCTTCCTACAATATGTCTGAACCAACATAGTTTGCCTAGATTTATGTGTGTATCTATACATATTTATTTCATCCAAGAAGCTCTTCCGCCTAACCCATCTTGGAATATATGAAGGTCGCTTTTACCTGCGGCAGGCAAACTGTCTATATAACCATTTACGTTGTGCTCGAGTAATCACGGCAACTATGCCTTGGTATAGAATTTTGGAAGGCTTTCCAACTGACACCTCCCATATTAGGAGAACTCCACCTCTACTTTAAACCCGAGCAGTCATAGTCTAACCGAGGCTCAGTTGTCCCGGTTGAACCTGGTTCGAACACGTTTTCCCTCGTTTTATACGTCCGTATTGGGCCAAACCTACTTGGAGCAGCATCTGATCGGTATTGGCGATGCGGTACTGTTCAAGCAAAAGCGTCATCCTCTCTCCTGGAATTCAGGCCCTCATGTATGAGTAACTCGCTCCCCAGCGGGGAACTGAAGCGCTTTTGAACAGATTCTGAAGAACTGAGAAGGACCGTGACAAGGTTGAATGGACAGTGGCCTCTTTTCAACTCCATAAGTCCACGGGAGGGAATGGCAATTTTTCGGCACTCCCTCAGAAGTGCCTTAACCTGGCCTGCCTCTTTAGAGTCAGCTTCAATTGTCGTGGTGGTTTTATCCCCAAACAGGGCAACAGACCTCTGGAGCTGCCTTAATCATACAGACCTATCAGCTTAGCCTCTTTTCTTTTGAAAACGATGGAAAAGCTGCTAGGCCTTCATATAAGGTGCAAGCTCCAGTTTTACCTTCCTCTGCATAGCTCCCAATATGCAGATTATCTTGCCATTTTTGTCTCGTGGAAGTTTGACTTGACCATTACAAAGCTTATGCGAACAGCACTACAAGAAGTTCAAAGATGACGTGTACCACGGAGGGTAGAATCCGGAGTCCTGGTAACTTTCTCCAAACGCTACAAAGTGAATCTAGGTCCTATCTGAATCCAGAGTTGAGTTGTAGTGAAATATCGAGGAGTAAAATTAGATAAGAGACTGAATTGAAACGCTCAACTGGACTACGTCATCAATAAAGCCACTAGGACCATATGGGCCTACAAAAGACTTTTAGGTAACACATGGGGTCTTACACAACAAATGGTGTACTAGATGTACAGTACGATCGTTAAGCCTGCGGTCACTTATGTCGCTATAGTATGGTGACCCAAGACTATACAAGTTTCGTCGATCCTCAAGGGCAGCAAATTGGAACGGCTTGCTTGCCTCTCCATTACCGGAGTTATACCGACCTGACCCACAGCTGTGATGGAGGCAATCATTGAATTGACCCTATTGGGTATCTTCATATGGAAATCCGCTGTTATAAGTGCCTTGAAGCTCCAGATCTCATCCAACTGGCCTTATACATTAAAAGGGCACAAGGATATCCTTAACAATATCCGAAACATTTCCATTTGCCGCTTATTCGACCATATGGTTGGTGAACAGCGGTTCCAAAGAAAATTCAAGGCGATTATCCCGGATCGTTCAGAGTGGGAGGAATTTATTGTTCTTGGGGGTCCAAAATATCTCTACTGGTTTACCGACGGATAAAAGATGGAACATGCTACAGGAGCTGCTGTCGCAAAGCGCAACTCCCATATCTCGATTGCTTACCTATTGTAAACTGTTTTTCAGTCTGAAATACATGCCATTGAATCTGAGCTAGACTCAACCTTGAGAAAGGTTAGAAAGTCGCCAACATTAATTCTTTTCTTGACTGTCAGTCAAGGCACTCTCAACGAGGAAGTTTTCTTCCAAAGTATTTGCAGAGTGTTTTGACGTACTCCAGAGCCTGACCAGAAGAAATGAGGTCTCCCGTCTCGAGGGAAATGAGGCTGCAGACAGCCTTACGAGAGAAGAGCCTGAGATGTTGGCCCAGGGCTCAGAAACCTTCTGTGGCATCTGTTGGTCCCCCTCCAAGTCCTTGAGTGGATTAAGGGACTAAGCCTAGTCTATTAGGAATCAGTCGCAGGTCTAAAGATATTATAAGATCTTTGCCTTTAGGGGCACTATCACTTTAAACAGAGCGGACCTAAGGATGTGGGTTATCTGGGCATGTAGAGACAGAATACCGACTCTGCATGGAAGGCGACAAGTCTTCCACACATATTCTTTGTGAATGTCCTGCTCGGATCTGACTTAAAAGAAGAACGTTTATCAAAGAATTTATGAGCCCCGCTCAAGTCCGGTCTAATTCAGTTAAAGACCTTCTTGCCTTCGTCCGGAAGGTTGATGGTCTGTTCTGCTAGTGGGGTACGTACACATTAGGCCTAACTTGGTCGCAGTGTTCACCATATGTGTTGCCCCCTCCTCCCATAAAAAAATACTTCCTCAAAACTACTTTGTCTCGATATGTTGCATACGCAAGTCTTTAAACGTCTAGTGGCAACTTTAAAGTTGCATGTGCAGTCCGATCAACTTGTAACAATGTAACGGCGCCGTTTCCGGAGGAGGCTACAAGTAAGGAAATGATGTGAGTGTTCCTCACTTACGCCATGATCAAGTTAATAAAGTTGGTTTTTCCTGTGTCACCTGGAGCGTCTAAAAGGAAAAGTCTTCCTGTGTCTCTACACTGGATACAATTTGAATTTCAGGTTTTTATTCTTTGGCTAATTTACTTGTATCCCCATTTTCAGTCACGAACTTTCCCTTTCTTAACGGCAATCCATGCTTGCAGGTTTTAAGGGTTTAAAACTCAAAAAACAAATCGTGCCATTGTAGATTTCAAATGATATTGGAATTCTCTACTATTACTTAATATCTTGTTACTGTGAAATCATTATTTAAATTTAACTGGCGCGGCGCATTTTCCTATCAATAATTTTTGAAACACAATTGCAGATAAATTTATCTCGACAACAAAACCCACTAAAGCATCACAATGAGGAGTGATTCGTTTCCAAACTGCACGCACTGAGTCGAATATCCGCAACTATCCCCCAATCAATAATCATCATACAAGCAAATAAAATTCAAACATGCTTAACCAATGGTCATAACTTTATTTCAAAATGTTTTCTCGTATCATAAAATCGTTTTGATTGCGAAGAAAATTTATGTGAACTGTTTTTTATCCGTGCACATCGTGCGTTCGCTCTCAAACGCGAACGTCCATTTTCATCATCAGCTCTATAAAATTCAAATTGAGAAGAAAATCAAGTCCAAAATGTAGGCCAGATGCAGGCCGCGCTCCAATGATGATGCAGCCGCGATGGAAATCTTCAATTTGAATAATGCTTTGGGAAGTTACATAGAAAGCCATCAACCGATTTCCTTCTGAAGGGCAATAAAATCACAGAAAAAGGGCCACAAAAGCTGCGGCCAGTTCGTAAAATAATTGAAACGGCAAAACTTTCTAATTCTATGTTTTTCACCATTTTGTTGGCTCTTTTTTATTATCATCTCGATAGGTTTCGATGCAAGTCCAATGTCCAGCCGCAGGTGTCATTATCTTTTATGACACAGTGCACACCAAGGAAAAGCGGCCAGAGGCTAACTATTGAGAAAATCTGCTCTTTAAATGCGGCGGTTATAAACTAAAATTTAAATAAGCTGTTTGCGCATCAACAAGATACGGCGTCAGAAGTGCGCAGATCCACACAGGTGAAAATCGGTCGGCACCCATGTGACGAGATCATTTGCAGAGGTTTCAATTAGCGAAGCACCAAGGTACAACCGTTCTGGGACACTGATGAAACTTTCCTGTGTCAATCAAAAAGTCGTTAGGCGCTAATGGAACTATAATTCGGTGCAAATGAATGTTCCTGTGTAGAGGATCGATGCAGTTTTATTGACTCTTTACACTCGCCGATGATGAGCCAAAGATTAGGTCAATCAACCATTGCAGTACCCTCTACAACGCCCATAGCCATTGGGAAATC
Source organism: Thereva unica (assembly GCA_949987705.1). Classification (NCBI taxonomy): domain Eukaryota; kingdom Metazoa; phylum Arthropoda; class Insecta; order Diptera; family Therevidae; genus Thereva; species Thereva unica. Next base: position 79,591,588 of record OX465284.1, on the reverse strand, counting down.
AGCAACTGCAGGGCGTGTTAATGGGTTCCCTGCAAGAACGTAGAACTGCAAACAAAGGCAGATATACCTGAGTATTAATTAATTTGCATACCTGGATGCGTTTCTGTGAAATAGCTGCGAACGAGCTGGGAGACAATAATTATTGTGATCAGCCACAGAATCCGATTAATTTGTCGAGACAAAACGGAAGTCGAGTTTCACCAGTGAAGTACCAATCAGAGCGTGAAAGTTGGGAGTTGTCGCCATGGATTTCATCTAGAATCCCCCATTATGGCTACTGCGCCTTTTCTTGCTGATTTGTTTCAATTTCTCAAATCAAATTGTAAAATTGGTAAAAAAATATTTCTGAATTGCAATTATTACGGATTGCAGTTTGTACCAGAAAAATTGGCGCTTTCTGTTTATTATTAGAGCATAGAATAATTTATTTTTTTATTCTATTTTAGTGTTTTGATATATTTTTAGTGATATTTGTGGTGATCTAATGATCTTAGCAATACTTACAAAGCATAATGCTTTGCTGGGTCTAGTTGGGTAAAAACTATGGCTTACCTTACATACATTCGTTGCAAACTGAGAATTCTGCCGGCTTTTAATGGGGTTTCGAAACTTGCGAAATTCTGATCCATTATGTGCCAATTGCACCAATATGCCCCGCTATTCTTGGATTAAGTGAAACCCAAGCCAGATCTCACACCTATGCCATAATTTTCTAATTAAGCTGACTACTGACATGTTGCAGTGGCAACGGGCGTATAGCTGGGCCACCCTATCCGATGGGGTACGGATCCGGTCCTCTTGGTAGTGGGGTTGGGCGTTGGGATACCAAACCAGATATAAAATAAAATTACTCGCGTTACAAGAGATCAGATGGATAGGAGACGGGATAATGGACCTTCGCAACTACAGGATATTCTACAGCTGCAGAAGGGAACATCACTTAGGAGTAGGCTTCGTAATACACCAGTGGCGGCTCGTAATGTTCAGGATAAGGGAAGCAAGGCGAACGATAAAAGTTGAAGTATCGAAGGCATTAACTAAAAAACTGAAAACTAACATATAGTGGAATCAGATAACCAAAAAATAAGAAATTGTTTCCAGTTTCTAGTTACATCGAATGCTATACGAATCGAAAATCGTTAAGTTTTGCGTTTTTTCGTCAATTTTTTCGAAATAGTTTCGCTGCTAGAGGGCATTTTGCGCCTTTTTTCAGATTCTGCTGATAATTAACGCGCCTAAAAAAGCCGTTGAAAGACTGCAACTACTACTTTGAGCTCATTTAAATTTTCCTGCAAATGCATAATTTTGGCTCAAAATCTAAAAAAGATAGTAATAATAAAACCCTGCATACCCCGCATACGCCCCCATTTTCTTTTGTAACCTTCGCTCACCATCATTACAATCTTCCTCCAAAAAACCACTTCAGGCAACCCCAGCTCAAAAATGCAATTCATAAAAATATTCTCTATCCCTTTAAATCTTTAAAGAGAATCATAAAAAATGTAATGGAAGCTACAAAGTATCAGCTTATTTTCAATAAACACCTCCTGCCCCCAATAGAATAATCAATAAATAAAGAGAAACTCCACTCCGCCACTGACTCCTATGTAATATCGTAGATACGATCTCTTTTTTCTTCACTCAATATGCAATAAACTACAATTCATATTTTAAGAGTCAAAAACAAATTTCGAAGCAAATTTGCAATAGTAAATTTAGTTCTTACTCGAAACCAGAACATTACCAGAAAATGAAACCAAGAAAACAAAGAGAATATGGACAATTTCTTTATCTTCGACTTTCTATATCCCACTGTTCGGTACCGAAGAAGCTGCGTTTAGCTCAGCTTCTGAGGGTACTGTATCAACACAAACCTTTGCGTCAGTGTGCTTTCAATCAAATTGAATGTGTTGGAGTTTTCACTTTGATTTTCTGTGACAAAAGAGCTGGAGATATTACAGCTTCCCCATGTTGTGCAAGGCCTCGGCCACGATAAGAGCGGCGAGAGGCACTTTAGTATTTGCCACTCTGCCGCTCACCTCACTCACCGCTTTACTCTTTGCATACAGTAGTGTGATAAATTTGAATTGTACATTTTGTATACAAAAATCTGTACATTGCATGCTTAGTGCTTCCAGAGGAGGAAATATATTAAGATTTTTCTTCTGATTAATCTTGATATATTTCAATTAATTTTTATGAAGTTGCCTATTTGGTCAAGGGAAGCAGTGCTCCCTTTGCTTCCAAAGAGGAACCGCCACTGTAATACACAAGTTAATTATAAATAATGTGATAGAGTTCAAGCGAATCACTGAACGACTATGCTCAATACGACTCCGAACGAAGTTTTTCACCCCCTCAATCGACACGGCCCCGTCCAATGACATCAAAATGGTGATAGGAGACCTCAACGCCAAAATTGGAAGAAAGAACTGGCACAGACCGACCATTGGAAAGGAAAGTCTCCATGAAACATCAACGACAACGGACAACGTGTTATCGATTTTTCAATGAGCAAAAATATGATCGTCAGCTCAATATATTTCCCGAGAAAGGACATTCACAAATACACATTGCAATCTCCAAGCGAAAGATACTGCAATCAAATAGACCATTTTCTCATAGACAGATGGGCAGCTTCCAGTATCCTCCAAGTAAGATCCTGCAGTGCACAGTGGTCTGAAATCCCCAAAACCTGGACAAAAGTACCAAAACGAAAGTTTTTATTTAGGTACTTTTTTCGCGTGGGTTAGGTATAGTGACCCCCCTGGAGTATTTCAAGGCCCTTGGCAAGAGGCAGATGTTCGAAATCTCTTTTGTATTCCATTTGGAAAGTGAGCCGCGAACACGCCAAACGCAGCGCCTTCTTTCCGAGCAAAAGCACGTGTTACGTTTTTGCGTGTAAATAGTAATACGTTAACCCATTTTCTATTGTGTAAAATGGATTCTTCTCCAGAGAGTAAGTACAATTATACTGTGTTAATGAAATGAACATAAATAAATAATTGTATTGTTTATTTACGATCAAATATGTAGTAAATTGTGGTGATTTGAATAACGATTCGGCTTATAAATTGATGGCTAAGTACAAACTTCCACCGACTTCCACTATGAAATACGCGTGTGATTGTTTATTAATCATCTCTGCAAAACATATAAAAAAATCAGCTGCTCCTGCTTGCTCCATGTCATTCTATTCACGATATACTACATATTTGCTAGTTTTGAGCGTCCTATTCTAGTCCATTCAAAACGCGCGTTATGGTGTTCCTAAATAACACCATTAAGAAAATCGAACCCTAAACGTTTTTGGGGTCGCTGATCACGAAAATCGAGGTCCCGCGGTCCTAAAATTAGGGCGTCACCCCTAAAAATGCAAAAAACACACCTTTTTAGGGGGTTTTCGCGATTATTTCAGTAATAATGAAAACTAATGCGATGAAATGCACTTTTTTTAATATTTGTTTGCGAAGGTGGTTGATTTGTACTAAATTAAGGCGGAATTTATGATAAGGGGTAGTCTTTAAGGGTTGAAACTACCCCTAAATTGGCGAAAAATGGCAAAAATTGTAAACAAAAAATTTTTTTTTTCAAGTTAATGCTTCAAATTCGATTGTGGGCGTACTGTCAGGCAAAAATAAATTATTTTCAACCCTTAAGGGGTTAAAACTACCCCTACTAGAATAAAAACAACTTTAAATAAAAAAAAATTTTTTTTTGCTTTTTTTTTGAAATTTGGTTCAAAAGGTATTATCAGCAAACAATTAATTTTTTCAACTCTTAAGGGGGTCTACGTCTACTACTGTGCACAAAATTTTAATTTACGGCGCTCGCATTTCCGATGCACTTGAGCTTCCAATTGGCCAAATGTCGGAAGAGGCCCAAGAAGCGTGCAATAAAAACATGAAAAGGTACAGGCTACAATTTGCGAGAAAATGCGGTAGAGTAGAAAACATGGAAGATGTCTTATCTAGGCTTTTAGTGACATCAGATCCTTTTATTAATAGTTTGCGCAAACTTCCAAAGCGTAAATTACGATCTCTGTCACCAAAAGCGATGGAATTAATAAGTGTGCCAAACATTAAATGTAGTGAAAGCTTTGATTCACAATCAGAAGACAATAGTGATGTAAGCGAATTTGTTTAATTTTTAAAAATAAATTAAGTGTTTCTTATGCTCTAATTTAACTTTTTTAATACTGAGCAAGCACAAAACCCCCTTATTATAGATTTGTATTAAATTCGATTAATTATTAACAAAGTTTGTCGCCATATTGAATGCGCGATTTTGTTTTTTGAAAATCTGATAACGGATTCTTGCTCAGCGACCCTGAAAACCCCCATACACCGATTTTTATCAAACTTGCTTAATTTTTCATAAAGCTGGTCGCCATATTGAATCCGCCATTTTGATTTTTGAAAATCTGATAGCGGATTCTTGCTCAGCGACCCCCAAAACCCCCATATACCGATTTTTAGCAAATTTGCTTAATTTTTCATAAAGCTGGTCGCCATATTGAATCCGCCATTTTGTTTTTTGAAAATCTGATAACGGATTCTTGCTCAGCGACCCCGAAAACCTCGATATACCGATTTTTAGCAAATTTGCTTAATTTTTCATAAAGTCGGTCGCCATATTGAATCCGCCATTTTGTTTTTTGAAAATCTGATAACGGATTCTTGCTCAGCGACCCCGAAAACCCCCCTATACCGATTTTCATAAAAAAATAATTTTTCTTACGGTAGTAAATTAATTTTGTCCAGGTTTTGGGGATTTCAGACCACTGTGCAGTGGTGGGAATTGTGAATTGGACCACTTTCTAGCTTCCTCTAAGAACAGATCGTATTGGAGGAGATATCAGGCAACTCTAGCAGAAAGGATAGGTCCAAGTCTAAACAGTAATAATGCAGATACAGTTGAGGGAAAATGGGCAAGACTGAAGACGATACTGACAGATGTCACGAAGGAAACTGAAGGCTACAAACGCATATTAAGAGCCAGTGATGGGTACGTCGAGGAATGTAAAATAGCTATAGAAATAGAAAAATATACTTAGAGAGACCGACGAGGAATAAGAAATTGAAATATGAGGAAACAAAACATCTGCAAGAAGAAGAAAAGACAAGAATTACATCCTGAGAACAGAGGAAAACTTTGCCCAAAACAAAACACGGGAAGCATACAGGGAAGTAAACTTCTTCAAGACAGGCTTCAAACCCTCCTCCTGTATATGTAGAACAAAAGAAGGCACTATAGTCACAAGTATCGAAGATGTAAAGAAAAGATGGAAGGAATTTTTTAGAGAGCTGCTAAATTCAAATGAGAGTATTATACATGTACCAGAACCCCGTCTACAACATAACGATGACACCAGAGAAACAAATGCACCAAATCTCCGGGAATTGATAATATCCCAGCAGAGTTGATCAAACAAGGAGGCAAATCGCTTTTAGCAGCTATGCATGAATTACCATGCTGCATATGGAGGAACGAAAAAATGCCGGGAGATTGGGAACAAAACATCATCTGCCCACACAAGAAAGGAGATAAATTCAACTCTGGAAACTCTTTTAAACACAGTATATAAAATAATGACCAATTTAATTAAGGCCAGATTGGAACCTTATGCAAAGGCCGCAATAAGTGAATATCAAGCTGGATTCAGAAGAAATAGATCACCAACGGATCATCTCTGCTTAGAAGGGGTAATTCGCAAAGTAAACATTGATGCGAACGCAACCCTGCTTAACAAATCCAATGAAGACCAATCAATGAAGACAATGCATGGAGAATGCGCTACAATCACTAATTGTACGACTCATTCAAAGAGTGTAAATTATCGTTGGGCCGGTCATGTTCATGACTCAAGGGTACCAAAAAAAGCCCTGTATCTACTACCATATGGAAAAAGACCAGTTGGCAAACCACGGTCAAGGTGGGAAGACAACATTAGGGCCGAAACACATCCAGGCTGGCTTTAAAGCTCACCTCTCAAAGCTTTCCTTGAGGCGAGCTGCAAAGCCGTCCGCGGAATTCGCAAAACACAATCAGTCCAGCTGATGACAGTTGTCAAATTTGTTAACGATTTTCGTTGGGATTCGTAAAAAGTATAAAATTCAAAAATCATTTGATTAAAATTGAATTAGCTTGCCTGCTTTCTTTGCTATTTTTAATTAAGTGACATACATATGCTTCAATCAAGAGTTCCTCCATTTTTAGCACTATTTCTACCAATAAGCAAAACCCCAACCGAAAAGTTCAACTGTCAAAAGCAAACTACAGCCTCGGCCGAATTCAAATTCCAACATTGCCGGAATTCCGACCGAGGCGAGCCTTGCGGCCATCTTTGCCAAGGCCTGAATTTGCGAGGCAAGCTTTCTTCTTCTTCTTCTTCTTTGATCCGTTAGCTGGCGGTCCGAGCGGGACGTTCCCGCAACGGATACGCTGCTGTCGGTGCCGCTTTGGAAAATGCGGTTTCTTGCCTAGTTTCTTCGGTCTTCGGAGTGACCGATTCTGGTCAACTCGGCAGGTCGACCACCCTCCTCCTTTCACACCCTGGGCTTGGGACCAGGCGACGGCGGAGTTGAGGCAAGCTTTAATGTGTTCCATCCCATTTGAACGCGTAGGTTGGATATGCTTGCAGCCAGCTTTGGGCTTGGATATGTTCAAAGCAAGCCTGGATGTGTTTCGGCCCTTAAGGCCGATACAGAAAAACTGCTCAACACAAGAAACTGGAGACAAGCTGCGGAGCAAAGAGAAACATCTGGAGGAAGAAGCTGATGGAGGCCAAGGCTCGAATTGGACTGTAGAGTCATCGAAGAAGAAGAAGGTATGTTAACCGTTGGCATAAGCACTCGTCCTATAAAAACATGAACAGTTAGAATCATCCTTTTTAAACTAAAGTTGTTTATTAACTTCCCAGTATAGGAAGTTATTGTAATCGGTCCGAAAATCGAAATCGAAAATTTCAACGTATTTTCATCTTTCAAGGTCCCAGGAGCATTTTAAGCAAAAAATTGGGAGGAAGTTTGTGTGTGGGTGTGCGTACGGATGTGGTCATTTTTTCCTGCACGATATCGCGCGAACCAAAACTGATATCGACTTCGTTGAGGTGTCGTTCGAAGCGTATTAACCGAAATATGATCTGAAATGATTTTCATGAAATTCGGTCCAGCCGTTTTTTGTTTAAGCGACGTAAATAAGTGATTTTTGTACATGCACGATATAGCACGAACCAACCATGATACCGACTTCTTTGAGGTGCCGATCGTAGCGTATTACCGAAAGTACACTTTGAAAAGATTTTCATAAAATTCGATCAAGCGGTATCTATGTTTAAAGGGCGTAAGTGATTTTTGTACATGCTCGATAGAACGCAAACCAAAAATGATATTGACTTCATTGAGGTGCCGATCGAAGCGTCGGAATGACACCCGTTCAAAATGAAGTTCACTTTTATGGATTCAGCCGAGCAATAGCTTCCCAAAGAGTCATCACTCGTCAAAATCCGAGTTTTCTCTAAAAACCATTCAACAAATACGTTAACCATTACAAACATGACGAAATTTTCAAACTTTAGTTCAGAACTGTTTGAACGGCGGATTGCTTTCCATGTCCTACAGTTTTGGGAATTGAGTTCATCGCGGGATTTCCAGTGATTACAGTTTGGCCTTTTCGGACAAGTTTGACAAATCCTTTACATTGATTAATTTTGGTACTATCTCCTGAAATCGTTCGAATTGAAAATGAAGTTTTTACTATTGCAGTTTATCATCAGCGCGTCAACACGCTCAAAATGAATTCGCTTTATAGTGTAACGAACGAAGCGCCAGGGACATGTTTGTTTGGTACTATTCAACAAAAAAAAGTTCTTTAGAAAAGCCTTGCGGATTTACCATTCTTATCGTTATTTCAAAGAGCTTCCTTCCATCCAACTGGGAAGTTGATCGTGTGGACCGAAAGGGTCGAACCCACATCCCAACTAGTTTTTTCACTTAATTGTAGATCACTGTTCGTTTTTTCTCGCATATTTGCCATAGTGTTAACTTCAGAATGGGCTTTGAATAAAAGCATTCTGTTGAAAGCCGAATGCCAAGGCTGCAATAGCTAGACGCATCATCGAACTTTTTGAATCAAAGGACCTTAAGTAGAGCGATAACTTTATCTTAAAACAGGAGACTTTTCGCCTTCATTTAAATTGCAGTATTTGTTTTCTCGAGAGTTAACAATATTTACATAACCTTTATTTAAAAAACGTTCGACTAAAAGTTCAAAAAATCAACTTGAAGAACTTTTCACATCTGGTTCTTAAATTATTCACGAAAAAATCTTCTCTAGAGACCGTTGGCTGCAGTTCGGCTAGATATTCTTTTGTCATAGTAAAAATATGCAAATGGGTGTATTTTTATATTTGTTAATTCGGTTATGTAAGCCTTTTAACAAAATAAATGCAAAGTGCCTTCGGAACAACCCAAAACTGGAGAATGGCGTCAACTTGAACCTTTTGTCATCACAATGCAGGATAAACACGCAAAACAAGCTGCTGACAGACAACAAATAATAAATTGCTGCTTTTTACGCTTTTTGTAGTGGCAATTATATAAAACCCAATATTTATCAACAACTTTATTGATGGAACAGACCTTCGGCTTCCGTCACACTTATTTCTGAACAACTAGTCCTACTTTCACTTCCTATAAACCTATTATCGCCGGCACATTTTTTCTCTTTATGACCATTTTAGTCCACACTCGGCTGATCTATTCCCAATAGCCATAAACACTGGGCCGCAATTAACAATGGCAATGCTCGGAAGAAACTTCCTTAAAGTGTTAAAGCATTTGCGAGCGATTATGACCGACTTCCGGCTCAGACACAGAGAGGCCAGGCCGTCCGTCCATTTTAGCTCCATTTTAGGAAAAGTTGCGCAAGCAATAAATTGTGGCGATTTTCTTCTGATTGAAATCGCGGCAGCGCAATCAGAGCTACCGGCGCAGTCGCAAATCATCCGCAATTCAATGAATCACGATGATTTACTGACTCGCGGCGCCTAATGGAGTAGTCGACTCTAAACAGTGGTCAATGTCAATGCTTCGAGCAAGAGGTCCGGGGTCACCGCAGCCGACTTCTATTGAGATTAACAAGAGATCAGGGGAAATACAATTCGAGCGCCGATTGAAGTCAATTAACGCGAATCAAAATGTCCGCCATTGGAGAGTTCTGGGCTTCTGTTTGCTGGAAGATTGCTAGAAAAACAGAAGTAAATAGGGTGGAAAGATTGCAGTCGCTTATCGGTGAGTAGCTGTGATAACGAAGGAATGGGACTAGGGCTCATTGCTTATACACTGATAACCGCTATCTTTGAGAAATTGATGAGAAGATAAAATGTTTGTTGTTAGTTTACATCTTGGCTGAATTCGTTTTCTTTCAAACGAGGCCCATTTTAGGCGATGATAGCCCTTCTGATAAGCATCTGCTGGCGGCCGATTAAGACGCAGAAAATTTTATTTCCCACAGAGTGAGTTTTGGATTGTAACCAATGGCTTTAGGTTGACGATATTCATGCTTTTGTGGCTTGTTCCTACGGTGAAAGTAAACTGCCATTAACAGATGGCCCATGAAAGCTAAACGAGCATGAATATTGATAACTACAACTTTTAATTTTATGTACTAATTGCAAAGTGGAACGGGCAGTGGCTTATCCAAAGTACTATAAATTAGTTTATATTGTTCTCGTGTGCTTAAAACCATAAGCCATAAATTCACGAGATTTTTAAACGACACCAACAGGGACTTAACCGCTGGATCTGAAGACTTCATCAGGCATCAAGATATCATTTTCAATCAGAAGACTCTAGCTAATGTCTTTAAGGCAGAGTTATTTACTGCCGTGCACCTACGAGATCTTAACAAGGATATACGTTAGAAAAAGATCTTTTTTCTTTTCAACACCCAATCGACAATAAAATTTTATATGCCCAGGTTAGGTGGGTAGGTATAGGCGTTAGCCTCGTCCAAGCTGTAAGAGGCGAGATCAAACATTAAAAGTGCACCCAATGCTAATTGTCCTTGTGAAACTCTTTAAGTAAGAAGGTATGCGACAGTTTATTTAGGTATCAGTTCCTATCTTCAACGTGACCGTTTGAAGGATCCCTCGAAGGTATTTACCAGACCCGGAGCAGTGCAATCTAGTGGGATCGGTCTCTAACCCGCCCTAAAAAGCCAAATCCCTATTTCTCATTCTCCCCGAGTGACCGGCTTATGGCATTACGTCACGGGGCGAGATTGGTTTATATCTCTTTTGGTATTTATTTGCCTTTCTCTACGTCTTTGAGCTTCTACTATTTCGCTGGAGTTCTACTATTTCGGCCTTGAGCACCTTCCAGTTGTCCATAGGGATGTCTCTGTTGTGTCGCCGAAGAAACTCGACCAATTTGCCCCATCACGAACGCCATCACCATCCTTGATATTTTGGCCTTGATGTCGGCCAAGAGAAGGCCCGGGAGTCTGTCGGTATTAGAATTGGCATCGCTTAGTGCCACTAGAAGGTGGTCCTTCACTACTTCACTGATTGGCCTGCTACCCGTTGAACCTGATTTTGGGGCTTCTGAAGTAGAAGCTTTCCTGATTATGGTTGGTCTTCTTAAGAGCTTTTTCCTTTTTTGTCATTGGCCTCGATTCCCAGATCCGGCGGCGCGGAAGTGAGTGCGGATTTGACACTTTGCGATTCTCAAATCCGCAGTCGCGGATCCCTCTTTGACATTTTCAGCGCTGTAAAAGTGTGATCCGCAACAAATTTGCTGCGGATTTGAAACGACAAATGCGCCTAAGATAATCCGACATCGGGTATTTCATAATCGCGTGAGTCTTCACTCCGAGAATCGCAAAATGTAAAATCAGCACTCACTTCCGCTCCGCCGGATCTGGGAATCGGGGCCTTTATTTTTAGGCGCTGAGCTTTCTTCCCCGAATCTCTCCCTTTTAGTGCGCGAAGTTACCGCTCCTGCTGTTCTTACCTCTGGAGCGCTTTCTGCTGCTTGAAATTTTTCTTTGTTGGTTTTGTTCTTCTTCGAGGTGGTACCGTTGGACTTGTTCTCGGCAGAAGACGGCGCGATTGTACCTTCTCTTGAGGGTGGACCTCGTGATCTCCGTTCCTGCCATTGTCACTGTGGCACCCCTGTGATTATGTTGTCTGACTTTGAAATACTGTAGTTGGTACTCGCAAAGGCAGAGCTGGCGATTGCTCCACTTGGAGCAAGTTTTTAGTCCTTGTGACCAGCCTGTTTATACCCACTGGTTGGCCATTCAGCCTTCGGAACGGTACCTTTACACCTTGGCTAAAAGTCGCGACTCAGTCTACGGGCACTGGTTGCTAACCGCACCGTCTGTGCTACTTGTGGTAATGTCTTGCAAAGTGAAGTATTGTGTAGTGAACGAAAATGTAGTTTCATGAATTGAGAAAGGCATGTTTAGATTGTTTGGACATCTAGAGAGGTTGAACGAAAAGAGATAGACAAAACAAGTGTGAATTGACAGTTGGAAGGGGTCAACCTCTGTGAACACCACAATTAGATCGAGGACAATTTTAGCAAAAGCCAGCCTAGAGGTACTCTAATTAAGTTAATAACAATGCAGCTACCTATATAGTTAATGTTTAAAAATTTTAACTCTCAAAATACATTTCAATCATTGTGCTATTCATATTTGGCTCTTTGGACTAATGAAGTTGCCAACCACTGAAGGAGACGATTCTCGCAGTGTCCTAGTATAGCATCAACAAGCTGTAGTCAGTCTTTCTAGTCTAGTCATCTGATGCTCATATTCTTCTTCTGGAGCTTTCAACTGAAAGGAAGTGCATTTTTATAGCTCTCAGACGTGCCTTCTTGTTGCCCTTGAAGTTCCAGTGATCGGGATCCACTCTTTCTAGCCAAGGAAGAATGGTCCTTTATACAGGCTTCGACCAACATATAATTTAAATAGGCGCCTTGATATCCGCTTGACTATCCGAGAACAGGATTACCCTATAACCTGCCAGAATTCGCTACAGGCAGTCTTTGAAGATTGCCATTCCATTTTTCCATTAGTACATTAGCCTAATTATACAGACAGTAGTATTTTAAAGATTAAGCAAGGCGGAGAAAACTCTAGTGCCTACAAACGACTCTAGACGGATTCCTTTTAGTTTCCCATTCCTCTTTAGTGGGGATTTGGACATCGGAAACTGGATTGAAGTTAAGTTTCAATATCATGTAGTCGGATGTCTCTGTATCATTCGAAGTCGTAGCGCGCAGTACGTTATTGTGTCCATGCAACCCAACAGCCTGCATCCTATAGCCTCAGGCTTCCTGAGTTGAGATGAGCTGAGACATAACATTCTTTGGTGTTGGCTTAGTCTGAATTCGTTATATTCTTTCGCAAAAGTAGACCACCCCACATGTCAGCACTGATCTAACCACTGCTGTGTAGCTTATGTACTAAGGTAGCTTATTACTTTAAAACTCATTTTTTGCCGAAGCTCGATTTACTATTGTAGAAAGCTAGACTCTTTACAGTAAGACACAAATTAGTATCGGTTGTGAGTCGGAGGAATATGTAAATATTTTGAGCCCGAACAAGATTACCTCCTCACCTGTTTTCGAGGATGCTGAACACGATGGCGTGGTTAGAATTTCTCTTTGTGGCTGCCAAATCTCCAAAGCGGCCGAAAACACCCCTAGTGGGGTTACCACTGCTTTACACGGTTTTCCTGAATAATAAAAACACATTTCCCCGTTTTCTAGGATGCTCAGCACGTTGGTGGTGTTGGATATCAGTTCTTCATCCACCAACCCCTCACCGGCCAATACTCTCCTCTGAAAGCAATGAATTTATTTTGTAATATCAACTCCAAAATATATTTTCTCCTGATGGAAACTCTGTGCATCTAAAGCGGCCCATACACTTTCAGTTTTAACGGCGCAGTTGAACTGTGTAAAAAACTGTACAATAAACTGAACTGAAAGTGTGTGGGTTCGTCAGTTCGTTGTGCAGGATTTTTGCTCAGTCTCGTCAGTTTCGTTGGTTTAAATACATCTTTAATAATGAGCAAACGAAAAGCTGCTGTATGTTTGGTAATTGCTGGTTCAATTTTATTTGAAGCAGAAACTGCAAGTAAAAGAACGAAGCAAAGGAAACGTTGGTGTAAAGAATGGTTCCTTAAAAGAGGTGTTTTACAAAATGATTGTAATCTGCTGAACGAGTTACACATAGGAGAAGAAATTGACGATTACAAAAATTATCTTCGAATGGATAGAAACACATTTCAATTGTTGTTAAGCAAAGTGGCTCCATTAATAGAAAAACAGAGTACCCGATTAAGAGAACCTATATCACCTGAAGCCAGGCTTACTGCTACACTTCGATTCTTAGCAACCGGAAGAAGTTTCGAAGATCTAAAATTTTCTATGAGAATTTCACCTCAAGCCCTTGCCCTTGGGCATATAATAATAGAAACGTGTAAAGCGATTCGCAAAGTGCTGAAAAATTATATTCAGGTAAATACATAATGCATATTGTTACAAATATTTATTCAAAATATAAAAGAAAAGTAATATACACCATCATCAAATCAAATCAAATATTTATGAAATTATTTCGGTTGTTGTAATTGTTCATATGAAAAGGTTTCATACACATTTTTTGCATTTTGATTATCTACGGATGATGATTGTGTTGATGTTGAAAAAGTCCAAGTAGGAGACTCTTGAGGAGTGACTGGTAATGGGTGTACTAAATAGCTGCCCCTTGTCAAAAGACCCATTTGAGCATCAAGCAATGCATCATTTATTACTTTATCAGCGAACATAAACTGCTGTTCTGTCAGTTTCCTCAATTTAGTCGCGTATCCCTTTGCTAAAGTCAAGCACTCATCATCTTCTGGTGTTTCTAGGTATTTTGAAGCCTTTGCGATAAGTTGTTGTGCCGAAACCCCGATGAGATCTGAGTTTGGTTTACTTCTTTTGGCAGGAGCTGCAAACGTACCGCCTGAAGTACCTTGCGACACCGACTCCTGAAAAAACATTAATTAAATAATTTTTACTTCATAATTTAAATATTTCATTGATTTTTATTTTAGTTTCCAAAAACTGAGGAGGAGTGGAAACAAGTTTCTCATGACTTTGAAATGAGATGGCAATACCCGCAGTGCCTTGGTGCCGTGGATGGAAAACACGTGCAAATAAGAAAACCAGCAAACAGCGGTTCTAGGTATTTCAACTACAAGGGAACATTCAGTGTTGTTTTAATGGCTGTGGTTGATGCGAATTACGAAGTTATTTTTGCTGATGTAGGAACAAACGGAAGAATATCCGATGGAGGTGTGATTAAAAATACACCGTTTTATGAACTGCTGGACAATGGTAAAATAAATATCCCAGTACCCTCAAAACTTCCAAAAAGTAACAAAGTTGTTCCTTATGTTTTTGTTGGGGACGAGGCATTTGCGTTGCAGGATAATTTTATGAAACCCTACTCTCTAGCTACACTCAATGATGAAAGACGTATTTACAACTATCGACATTCCAGAGCAAGAAGAGTCGTGGAAAATTTTTTTGGAATTTTAAATTCACGATTCATGATTTTTCAAGCACCCATTAATCTGCCCCCTGAGAAAGTCAACACCGTAGTTCTAGCATGTTGTTACTTGCACAACTTTTTAAGAAGACACTCCAGTGGTTATCAACAGTCAGGTTATAAAACTTCACTTGACCCTGCTGCATTAAACAGAGATTTAACTCCTCTAAATCGAAGTTTTTCGGGCGCTAAATCTTCAGCCAAACAAGTTCGAGACACATACTGCAGCTACTTCAACAATGAGGGAAAAGTTGAGTGGCAATCAACGATTCTTGCAGAATGTGAATAATTCAACTATTTATGTTTAACTACTTGTTTTTAAAATGACATGTTTACTTCACTAAATTTTATTAAAAATAGTTAAAAATTATAAATGTGTACTTACAAAATTTTCATCTCCTTCATCCAGCGTAGAGTCACTTGTTTCGGGAGTTTCTTGGTCAACTAAAAACAACAATTCACTAAAATACCACAGCGAAGGGTTGTAAATTTCATCAGCTGAAGCTCCCGACTTTTTTGAATCATTAACTTTCTTCAGCTCTTTTCTGAATGTTGATCTCAAATTATTAATCTTTTTGACAACGCTGTCTCGCGTAGCACTACCATCTATTAGTTTTAGTTTCACTATTAATTTGTCATATGCAGCTGCTTTTTTGACACGATTAGAATACGCTGAACATTAGGCCCCCATCCACGGTCAAACAAATCGTCAAATTCCTGGCCAACATCGAAAAAATTGCAAGTGTGCGTGTATAAAATACAAGTTTTCGAAGTTGGCCGCTGTTTGAAGAAAATATTCGTCTGGTTTAATATTTCCTTCAAACAGCTTAAATGTGTGTGTGAGTTTTGCCTGTGTGCCATGTAAAGTTCGCTTTGTTTACAGTAGATTATATGAAATGTCGCTCGGGATGTTTGAAGAAAGTTTTCCTCGTTGATGGCCAAAAATGTCAAAGCATAAATGTGTGCGCTGTTTGTCGAAAATTGGTTTGACGATTTGTTTGACCGTGGATGGGGGCCTATTGAGTATCCCAAAGCTCGGGAAGAGAACGGTAGGTTTCTATGAAATCAAGAAGTAACGAATTTTTTTTTGAAGTTGCCATGACAAAGAATGAATAGAACTGAAAGGACTGAACGATAAACTATCTGAGCTGCACAGTTTATCGGAGCAAAAGAGGGTCCGGAAGCTCAGGTCTGAAGACTGAGTGAAAATGGTTCAAAACTGCACAGTTCACACAGTTTATCGCTCAGACATGATGTCACACGTGATAAACTGCTCAGTTAAACTGAAAGTGTGTGGGCCGCTTAACCCTCACTTAGATCAATACTCCCCTCTATCTTCCTTCTTTGTTAATTTTATAATAATTAAAAAGATAATTACTTTTATAAACGTTATTAAAAAATCTGGTCAATATCTGAAGGGTTAAAGCCACGAATTTGGCATCTGAGTAGTTTATTAAATAATAATTTGTTTTTATTTATCTTTTCAGAAATAATTTAACGGTTATCGCTCAAAATCTTCTTTACTTCGAGTCTCGCACAACAATTGATAAATGATTTTCTATCAACTTACAGATGTCGCAGTAACAAAACTTTAAAAAATTCTACTTACATAGAAGCACCCAAGCGAACATAAATCAGCGAAGACAATCACCATCATCGATTTTAAAAGCCACATGGAACAGTTTGGAGGCCGCTGGCTGGATTTTGACAGTTCTGAAATTTTGTTTACAAGAAACTTCAGATGAAGCCGGACGTGCTGAAGACTTTGGAGCGACAATTTTTGTGTTGTTCTGCAATTGACGAAGAGATATGGGAGGTAAGAGTGAATTTCTGTATTTTCCAGCATGCTGCATTTAAATAAACCAAAATTGTCAAATTTGTTTACGGAACTTCTGCATACGGCAGAACTATGAAAGTAGGTGCGGATGATGTTCAATTTCCTAAGCAAAGATTTAACTTATTTATTCTGATTCAATTTTAGGGATGTTATTAATGATTTTTCTTAGTTTTATTTAACTTTTAAAACGCTGCTGATATCAATTGCCATGCTGTATTGGAAGAAGCTGCAACTTATTTATCGGCAGTGTTTAAAAATGAAAAAACTATTCAAGTGCTTTGGAATACACGTTTCCGTGAAGTGAAAAGTCATCACCGTCATCTATAGAACTACAGCCTATTATTGGCCTTGGCTTCCTCCTGAGTCCCCTTCACAGTTGGTATAATTCATTCTCCATTGACCGTTTTCTTAGACACCGCCGAATATTGTGCGTAGTATTTTTGTTTCAAAAGTGCCTAGGAGACTCATCAGTCACTTTCAAAGTCCACGGCTCTGATACAACCATCAGAAAGGGCTTGATTAGCGAGGTATATAGTTAAACTTAATTGCTCTAGACAAAATTCTTGTGGTAAGATGTTGTCGAATGCTAAAATAGCTTCTGTTAGCATGGTTTATTCTCTTTCTCACCTCCGTTGTCCTGCCACTGTTAGCTTGTAATACTGTTCCAAGATAAGTAAATTCTTTAGCGGTTTCTATGTTAGGGGTCTATTTGTTTTGTGTTGGAATTGTGTATCTTTTAGAAGTGTAGAAATTTAGTTTTTGCTTCATTGTTTAGTAATCCCATTCTTTTTGCAGCTGTTTCCAGTGTGATGAAGGCTTCTTTCACACTTGCAAAAGGCTTCTTTCATACACTATTAGGCCGACGTCATCAGTGTAAACTATTGCCTGTGTTGACTTGTTAAAGATGGATCCCGTCGTTTATACCCCAGCGTCTCTTACCACCTTCTACAACACTATGTTAAATAAGATGCATGACAGCCACCTTGTCACAGGCCTCTCTTCTCTTACTCTGCACCGTACTACCTAGATTGTAGCTTTTGTTACTACAATTAGGTGTTTTGGATATCGGAAGCACCCCATTACTTTAAATAGCATTACAGCTGACTGTCCAGTTTACGTGGACGAAAGCCTTACTACGACGAATAGCAATCTACTGCGGGAAGATTTAAAACTTCGCAAATTTAGATTATTGCACCCTTTCTCCACCATTCTTTACAAAATTGGTGAGTTGTATGAACTCCTCATAAATTCCGGTGTCCATGAGCTTTTCTCCAGTGAAAGTTGGCTCAACGATTCCATTCCCTCTTCTGTTGTTTCAATTGAGGGGTACAAGATATTTTGTAACGATCGGCGGGTACGGGTTGGTGAAGGAGGCACCGTAAATCTAAAATCCTTGCGCTCTCTTAACTCCCAGGAATTGAATTTATCTGTGTTGAAATTTCTAGTGTTTCTGATAAACTTCTTGTCTGCGGTTATTCTCCGCCTGGCATCTTCAACCCCATTAATACCGAAGAACTTAGCGAAGCCCTTGAGCACGTATCTAGTGCATATAAATACATTCAGGTACGTTGTGACTTCAAAGACAATCTAATAAAGAAATCTACCCTTCAAAACTCTTTTGTGCACACTATTCACTTTCTTGGCGTAGATGATACCAATGTTCTTCCAACCTATTTCAATTGTAGTTACCTAGACCACGATATTTGATTCGTTTATCACCGCTTTAGTATTGCCCCTCCTTTCCCGGTTAGCGTGATTTCTCCAGTATCGGCAGAGGCCGACTCGTCCAAAGATGCCGTTGCATGCCTAGGGGTAACATCTTTACTACGACTGACGTCGATGACGAGATTGTTGCATTTGTCAGTATGTTCCTTGATAAGTGTGTACTTCTGCGAAGTAAAACATTACTAGCAAGATCGAAGTCTTGGTTTACTGCGGTAATTAAATCTCTGATTGTTGAAAGAGAGTTTCTTTTCCACTGAGCACAAAAACCAACAGTGATTCAATTTCAATTCAATTTATTTTATACATAAGGAAGTACACAAGACTTACATCTTTTAGAGTACAATATCATTATAATTTGAATTCTAACATGGCAAGAAAAATACCTAGTCTAAGCTTAATACCTAACAGAATAGAGAACAGCTAGAGTTAAGAGGCATATCAAGGTTGTTCAATAGTAGATAGAAAGAGGGGAACATTGGCTATTAAAAAGTAGAAGAAAGAAGGGAAAGCTATAAAGAAGAGGTGGATAGGAGAAGAGAAACTTGTTTCCTGAAAGTGGTGACTGTGCTAATTCTTTGTAAAGAGGAGGGAAGATCATTCCAGAGTCTAATCGCGTGCACAAAAAAGGAACGACTACCAATTCGAGACCGCTGGGCTGGTATAAGAAATATAAGTGATCTCGAGGTTTGCAAGGGGGTAAGGAAGTCGGATAGGTAAGAAGGGCTTTTAGCGTAGAAGACTTTATGTAGAAGAGCTAGTGCCATAATATCGAAAAAGCAAAAGAGGTCACAGTCTATTAGTGAATTCCGAACCGATGATACATGATCTAATCTTCTCAAGTGGAAGATAGTCATTGAAGCGTAAGCAGTCATTGAATGCAACATTAAGTCGTTGACGACAGGATGAATCATACACAATGTAAACAAGTGAGCCATAGAGGAAGTGCGAGAGAATGAGAGATTTTACAAGCATTGAACGAATTGTGGGTGATAGGAGACTACCATAAAGCCAGAGCTTACGTAAAATCCCATAGATTTTGGAGAGCATTAGTGAAACTTGATCACAGCAGGTTAGTTTGGCATTAATAGCAATACCAAGATTATGGACCCGATCAACAATAGGAAGAGGTATGTTATCCAGACAAATGAGTGGCAATCTGACGGGGGATATGATGGGGACTTAACACAACTACTTTGTTTTTTAGGGTTTAATTTAAGGAAATTGAGAGCACTCCACTCATTTATTCGAGATAGAGTGCTATTCAAGTCAGAAATACAAGAATCAATCTGTGAAGGAGGGCAAGAAGTATACAATTGGAGATCATCAGCATATAGATGAAAGGAACAGTGGCCAATAGTAGAGGGGAGATCATTAATATATAATGAAAATAGTAGAGGACCAAGAATTGAACCTTGTGGAACACCAGAAGGCACCTGTAGGAGAGATGATACAACATTATTATGACGAACACATTGAAAGCGATTAGATAGCAAAGAGGAGAAAAGCCGTGTAGCAGAAGAAGAGAAGCGATAGCGCTGACTTAGTTTGGAAAGCAGGATCGTGTGCACCACCGAGTCGTGTGCACCACCGAGTCCGCTAGAAGATCTTATAAGCGTATTAGGAACATAGCTGTAGCTAGTATTAAGGAAGCAAGAAGGAATTTTTACGTTCATTGAGAACGGCATGGAATAATTTTCGCTATTCTAAAAAGAAGACACCGCCCTCAACCTCTGAAACCCTAAAGTACCATTTCCTATCTCACCATTCGGAGAACCCGACCATTACCTCCTTCACTCCCACTGATGGCTTCAGCTTTCGTTGGATGGACTCCCTCGAATTGCGCACTGCCCTAAATTCTGTTAAATCTAAAGCGATTGGTAGTGATCTGTTGTCCTACCGTATCTAAGTTTCGCTCATCTTGGAAGCTTGTATTTATGCCAATTCCCAAATGCCAACCTCCGCTTGTTCTTCTGATCTTCAGCCCATCAGTATTCTTCCATTTCTGGCTAAGATTCTTGAAAAGCTAATAACAACTCATATCCTAGAGTATTGTGATCGACTTCGGCTCATAAATGTGTGGCAGTCTGGCTTTCGCAAGCACCACAGCTGCGAAACCGCGTTCTTCAAAGTTTCAACTGATATCCGAAACTCTCTTGACGTTCACCACGTTTGCTACCTATTGCTGCTTGACTTCTCTAAAGCCTTTGATAGCTTCAATCACTCGCTGCTTTTGCAGAAAATCTCGTGTCTTTTTCTCCTTCTGCTATCAAACTCTTGCAAAGCCTTTCAACCAACCGCTCTCAGAAAGCTATATTTTGGTGGTTGTTCCTTGATAACTCCACTTCGTCTGTCGTACTTCATGCTTCCAATCTGGGTTCTCTCTTAGTCAGCATCTTTATTAACGATCTTCCTTCGGTAGTAACACATTCTAAGATTCATATGTACGCTGATGACGTGCAACTTTATATCTCAGCGCCTAATGATCAAATTCAAAGATGTGTGAAGGAACTTGTTGTTGACGTACACCGTGTTTCTTTCTGGTCGGCCTCAAACTTACTTCAACTTCATCCTTCAAAATCCCATCCCATCTTTTTCTCTCATTCTGCCACTGTTCGTCCAGACCCTTCCGTCATCGCTTTAAATGGGGTCTTTATAGTCGGGTGAGAAGGTAAAAAATCTAGGAGTTATCTAGAATGCCAAAATGACCTGCTACGATCATGTTAGTTTCATCATTCGTAAAACATACGGGCCGGGCCAACTGTCGAAAGTTAGGTTCCATTGCGGTTTGCTCGTGTTGGCATTCATATCTCCAAGTACCATTTTAATATAGTTTGACGGTAGTAACGTAATGGCGTTTGTTAACTCTTGGTAGAATTCGTCTTTCTCCTCATCCGTCTTGTCTTTTGTGGGAGCATGGCGTTTATGAGACCAATGTTATGTAGACTTGTTTTACTGCTAAGTGTGTAGTTTCTGTTACTTACTTGAAGTCCAGAATCAGTGATTCCATTGTCTTTTCCACGATAAATGCCAATTTCAAACTCGCTTCTTCCGTTCTGTAATCGACTGGAGAGTACCGTGTGGGTTCTTGAGCTACTGCAAGGCCATTTGGTTTCTTGTAGAGCTGCGATTGCTATCATAATTTTAGTGTGATAAAAGCTAATGCAGAGCATCGAAAGTACTATCAGAAGTTATTATTGCCGAGATAATACCGGCTCTTTGTTCTAGGATTCTTTTATCGTATATCTTAGGTTCTTAAAGCATTAGTTTCATGTGTGATCTTTGCCATAAAAATAAACCCTGACTCTTCTAAGAGCGACGTCTCAATTCTATAAAAATAATTGATTTCCGAAGGAGAGGTAAATTTCCTCCTGGCTGGCCTGGATATTCTTATTAAATTAATTAAATTAATAGTAAAAGTTGCATACATTGGCATTCTCCAATTAAAAAAGAAACTACTTAATCTACATTCTAGAAGTTAAACTCTTGCACTTAATTTTAATTAAACCAGGTCTACTAATAAATCTGTATTGTAATTCTAATAATTACCTTCTAGGAGATCACTAATTTGTCATGGGACGATCAGAGTCTTCTTCTTGACCACACAATATTGCACGAACTGAACAAAACTCTTCCAATAAAACAAGAATATCAATTAAGATTCCTCAAACGATTAGTCCAAGCTCTTGAGCATAAGAACAATGAAGTGCATGACTCAATTTACAACGCTTTGTGCTCACTCCAGATTAGTTCCCATAATGATCAAGCGTTCGTCTTCAAGCACTACCTCCTTCCACATCAAAATGTAACATTCAGCTTGCGAGAATCTAAGAGTTTTGTCCTAGATGGAACGACAGGACTTTGCAGCTGGCCTGCTTCGTTATATCTATCACAATGGCTCTTGTGTAATATACCTACTCTCACCGGTAAGCGTATCCTAGAGCTTGGATCGGGGACTGGTTTAGCTAGCTTCATAGCTTCAAGATGCTGCAAGGCAAGCGAAGTCCTTTTAACGGACGGCAGCCCGAAAGTTGTGGATTTATTAAAAGAAAATATTGAAAGGAACTTCGATGCAAAAAGAGAAAATGTTGATATTGAAGGACTTTATCTTTACAAGGAAGGCGATAGGAAAATTGGTACCTTGTGTCTTGCCTGGGAAGAGGTCGATTATCAAATTGAGAAGCTTATAAAACCTGATATTATTTTAGCTGCGGATGTTATTTATGATAAATCAGTTGTGCCAGCACTCATAGGAGCAATCGATGCTGTTTTTAAAATAACTGATAATAATTGCAAGTTGATTCTGGCGAATACTCTGCGCAATGAAGAGACCTTCAAGGAATTTCGTAATCTTTTAGGTATGAATTTTATCGTATTGGTTAACCTATTTTGAATATTTCTTATATTTTTTATTTCCTCACAGAAAAATTAAAATTTACAATTAAACTGGAAGAAAAATTTGGTTCAGAAAATTATCTTTTCTGGGATAAGTCAACCCCAATCCATCTTTACCAGATTTCTCGGTAGCACAGGTGGGAATTATTATAATTATATGAAAATTTAAGTAGAAAATACGCTCGCATCTTTTATAATTATATTTTTTTTACATCAAACATTTCTGCTAAGAATAATTACATTGCAGAAAATCCTATAAAACTGTTTAAATAAAAATTAAAAAATATTGAAATTCATATTTTTATGTACCTCCAATCCCAATTATTTTAACTCGTAGAGTGCCAGGTTATTATGTGTTTTTTAGTTCACAAATTGTTGCAGCTGCAGTGTAGAGTTATAATATAATGGAACATTTATTGTTTGAACATTTCCTGGAAGTTTATTATCAGAATTTCAACATTGTTCAATGAAGGTGGTAGTGAGATTTATGAGAGAGCGTCGAAAACGGACACGCTGGTGTGGTTGCCGCTGGGTCTCGAACTCAATTCACTATTCGTTTCCATTCTCGACGATTTTTGGCGACGTCTCGAGTCTCGATAACTGATAATCGCTGAAGATACACTGGACAAGATTCGAGAAGGTTATGGAAAGGGCAATACATAATAACAGGCTCCTACCTCCAACGACCAGGAATCTAATCACCAATGAGATTATTTCATATTTCAAAGATATGGATAATCTCATCATACAGACGATGGGCAAGACTATACCAAGTATAAAGAGAAAGGAAAGCACGAACTGCTATAGGGATGCAACGATCGGCGTACTACAAAAATACAAAAGTCGAATGTTGACGAGACTGAAAGCTCTTCACAATCAATTCCGAGACCGAACGAGTCCGGAGATCGTAACTCTTAAATCGGTCATGAAAAATCTCCAACATCTTTTAAAACAACATTCTGTGAATCTGTATTGGAGCAACAAGATTTGTGCTATTCAAACAAGTAGCGCGAGCATGTTTCCACAGATATATAAAATCTTTAGGAGTAAAACACATAATCGATTAGACGAAGTTTCGCATTCCTCGGACTAGGTCAAACGAGGAGCTACTATGAGCTAGGTCTGCTGGAATGGACCCGGAACAATTCGGTCGCGTAGACGACAATTGTTGTATATAGGACGACCAGGAGAAGGTTGAGTTTGTGGGGGCCTTCTATCAGGGAATCTATTCGGTGCACACCAGTGTTCGGGCGAATTTTGACCTTTAGAATGGGGCCTTCGCCTTAGATGAGAGATTATTTAATGAAATTGAAACTTAGAAATCCGACAATCGATCAATAATCGATTTCAGTGAAGACTGTCCAGCAAATGCCATTCTCGCGGCCCAATTAGATTTTACTTTAATTAGAAAAATCGATCTCCTGTTAATATCTCAACATATAAACAATAAGAAGTCGTCTGGGGTGGATGGTGTTCCGAACATCGTCTTAAAGCATTTGCTCTAGTGCAGAGGTTCCCAAACTCTTTTGTGTCGTAGACCCCTTCCAATGCTTTTCGGTTTTGTGTAGACCCCCTGCTTACCTGATCAATATACATTTTTTGCAAATTTCTAACTGTAGTGAAGCTTAGTGTTAAAAACTTAAAGTAAAAACACATGTTAAGTTTTAGACTTTCTGAGTCTGTTTTTTCATTATTAAAATGTTTTTGGGGGGCCATTCTGAGAATTGTAAGCATTTTAAATCGACTTTTTTTTTACTTTTACATAATAGTAGGTACAATCTTTGAAGAAAATTTTAAACTTTTGAACGTTGATCCATCGAAATCCATGCACCATGAGGAACGTTTTTACAAGAACGCCTTTTTTTACAAAAAGAGAAATTTCAAGGAAACTGTTCAATATTTCGCAACAAAAATAACACGCCATTAAGAAGCGATATTTGTACCAAATAACAAATATGTAAGTGGCGTTAAACAAAAGTTATTAACAAATTAAAAAAACCTGATTTTCACAGTTTTTCCCATTTTTCTCTATGTTTTGCGCCCTAACCTCCCAGCGGGAAAAATTGGGAACGCTGCGCAGGGGAGGTTATTTGGAGCGCTGTTCAATATGCTTTCGAGGGAGCTTTATTTTTCAGCTTTGGAAATTGTTTGAATTTAGTTGAGGGACTGCTTTGGTAAAGCCACTCGCGGGCATGGAAAGAAAAGGGCAATTGCAAAAGATGAACAAAATAAAAGCTTTTCGATACCGAATGATCACATATCCACAGGCGTCTATGAATATTTCCTTTTTAAAAAGTTTTTTTTTATAGTGCTCCTTGAACGCTTTTGAGGAGCATTAAAACGTATGCTCCCCTGCAAGGACATGCAATGTTAAATAGTATATGGAACTGGTATGGGAACGGGAGTGCTGCAAGCTTTTTAAGGATTGCTCCAACATGGCTATTGGAGCACTCCATTTCCCGCTGGGCTATAACTCAATAAACATCAATCGAAAGATAATTTGAACAGCTACAACTTTATAATTTGATTTTTTTCGATCCGAGATCACGCTTTTCTTTTATTCGCTAAAAAGCGTTTTTTATACTTTTTAGGTTAGGTTTGCCATTCCAAATTCAAAAAAAGAAAACGCTATCTTTATTAGATTTTGTTTTCCTATATGACCATATTTTTTGTTTCCTGTTGGCAAAAATTACATGGAGTCATTTTAGATTGATTGGACTAAATGTAAGTAAATAGGTACTATCAGTGTATGTTTAGACCCACTATCGTGGACCCCCATTTTCATTTCATGGACCCCCAAATTATTTTTTCGCTGACGTAGACCCTTTGCAGGTTGTCATAGACCCCTGGGGGTCTATATAGACCACTTTGGGAACCACTGCTCTAGTGGCTATAGACACATACTCCACTTAACAATGCGTTAAAAAATGCCCATTTTCAAGGACACTTGAAGACGCAGCGGTGTATCCAATACCCAAGAAAGGTAAAGATAAAAGTAACCCTGCTAATCTTCGGTCAATAAGTCTGCTTCTGAATATCAGTAAGGTGTTTTAAATAGTAATTAATATATTATTATAATGAGCTAGCATGGCACTACAGTGACGAAACTGGTATCAGACATATACTGGAACTTCAGGAAAGGCCAGTGTACTGAAGCATGCCTGATCGATTTCGAAAAGGCAATCGATACAGTATGAACTGAAGGTCTTCTCCACAAACTGGTCAGACTTGGCATGATCGAACCTCAGCTATACACGATTTATAATATGATTTCCAAGAAGACAAAATGGTCTGTAACAGGGTGCGGTAAACTCACCGCTCTTATTTAATACCTTCACGAGTAACCTAACAAGTTCACTCCGCTTTGCACTAGCATACGCGGTCGAGGACTGGAGTGACCCAAAGGCTCCTGCAATGTAACTTCGAGACAATCAAACGCTGTAGGGATAATTGGAAGTTGAAAATCAATTTTAGCAAATGCGAAACGATCCTTTTACGTACTCCTTTAAGCAGAGCTTCTCGCGATGTGCGGAGGAACTAAAAAACCCTCCAAACTTCAGCATTAGAAAATAAATTGGAAGTGAAATATCTTAGGCTCTGGCTGGAACAACACTTATATTTCAATAAAAATTTAGATGTTGCTCTTGCCAAGGCAAACAAGGCATTTTTATAGCAGACACCTAAGCCAGCAAGTCAAAGTGATCTGGCTGTCAAGCTTTGGTCAGACCGATTTTATCTTATGGTGGCCCAGTATGGCTCAACATATCCCCTTTTTATATGGAAAATGTTCGCAAGACAATGCTTAAGAGCGTGCTTGAGGTTGTATCGAACACCCGAATCAGGCGTTACTAAGTTTCACGCCAACAATGTTCTCTATGATAAGGCATTTGCTAATAGGATCGACAACTTCACAATAATGTTTGATTTGATGCCTTATTGCTAGAGCGATATTGCAGTGACAATAATTGTTCCCGAACGCGAAATACCATAAAACAGCTTGCGGCTTTATTTCTCCAGAGGCATTTGTCTACTTGGATTCAAAAAGATTGGTCCAAGATGGATCGGGGATGCTTCTCTTCTGCCACATGTACTGCCAAGCGATACAGATTTAGCGAAGAGGATATGAATGTTCAGGATCTCTTGAGGAGTACAAGAATTTCAGAAAGGGATAATAGATATGCTTTCAATGCCAGCACTTAGTTCTGGTGGTTGGAGTTCGAGTAATTGTTGCGTATTCGCCCTAAAAATTCCAGACATAGGTTTGTTTAGAGTGAAATTAAGATTAAATGATTCGCCTAGGGCTTAAGTTCCAGTTTTTACCTAGTAACACATTTAGATTTAAGTAAGCTTGGGGTACGGCTGCGAGCTTCTTCGAACTTTTGTTGGTGGATGGAATCCCGTGGCCTGGACGAGAGTCACCCGAGAAGATTTTATCTCCGCTGACCCCCCACAGATAGTTTTAGGAGTAAGATTAAGATAGTTTTAAGATTCTTTTATATAAAATAAATAAATAAAATATCAAGTTTTTTTCAATTTTTTTAGAGCTAACATATTATCATATGATTTTTTTATATAAAATAAAATTAAAATATAGATAAGTCTTAGCCGAAAGGCATAAGTTAATTTAAGATATAGATTAATTTAGAGTGCCTGCTGAAGGCCAATAAGTTAGATAGATTAGAAGCGGGTAGAGCGAAACCTTTGTTGTACGTTTTCTTATAAGGGTACGAGAAATGGGATCTAGCCTAGATCACAATGTAAAATAGTTTGGTATTCTTTAACAAATATTTGTAAAACATACTGGCTTAGAAGTTTAGTTATGTTTAATATTTGTCAAGACAAAATTGTAGCAATAATATCAAAAGGCGTAAGTGGGGTTTATTATCCTTTTGCACCCCTCTTGAGAGCATGGAGTTTCCACTTGCATCCAAACTTTTCCATCGAAATCTGTTTGGACCACAGCAACCGTGTGCCGCAATTTCCACACAATATGATCGACTTTGGACGCAAAGCGTTCAAAATCTCTTGTTCAGCTGAGCTCACCTTTCTTTGATGGATTGAGCGAGCTGCCAAATACTGGTGTTTCTGACCTCTGTCGCTTTAGCTCCAAATGACTTGAAATGGCCACAAGAATGTCAACGCAATGGTGTGCCTAAGTGGGCTCCCTAGTGGGGGAGCAGCCATTTCAACTTAACCTAACCCTACTTCGCCAGAGTGTGGCCGCCTCGTCTCGCATTATTATTTAGGTATCTTTACTTTATACTTCTTTATATCTTCTCCCACATGAGCGAGGCCATATACTTCTTTCATTATTCTTCCCTTTCGTAATCCTACTATAGTCTAGTTTCGTGTTCGAAAAACCGTTGCTCTCTGCTCGATTCCGACGTTTCAGTTTCTGTGATCGATAGATACTGCCGTACAGATAAGTAGCCTCAGCGGTAGTACATTGCTTTATATTCACCCCCCGCGAGTAGTCAGGTCAGTTACCATTGCTATATTTTCTATAATAAGGGTTCCAAAATTAACTTTTAAAGAGAGTTTCGTTAAATTATTAATTTTAGCATTAAAATTACAATTTGCCACTGATCTACTTTTGCAGCAGCATATTTTTACTTTACATATTACAATATATTTTCACGACAGGATTAGGATAATGACTTAATGAAGGGCATTTATGGACAATGGCCGCAAACCACACCAGACTGTTCTGCTCATTCAAAGCCTAGCTCCATGCATGGCGAATTTTGCAAATTGTACTCATTCGATTAATTCAAGCCAAACGAGTGCATATCAAAAGTGCTCACTCGAAATTCATAAAGGGACTTTCAACTGCTCGTATATAATTCAAATTAAATTGTTGCCTATGAAGTACCAAGCGCAGCGTAGTTGAAAGCCATTCAATTACACTAAACATTAACAGCACTTCCAATATAAATGCATTCATTCGCCAGTCACCACATAGGAACCGTTCTACACTAGTTTCACTGAACCTGAGCGTGAGAGCCTGTCGCCATGCCTATTTACATGTAAAACACCTCGTCCTTCGGCATTTGCATTCATTCATTTTGACGACGCTTGTTTAGCTTCAAATTTTTCATGTATTTTAAATTCTAGAGTTTTCGATGCTTAAAAAATATCGACGGGTTTTGTGTAACAAAAAAGTAGCAGCGGGAAAATAATGTTAGTGTCCACCCTGCTGGACTATGTATGTGCAAAAAATACCAGAAAATACCCCGGAAATCCCCATAACAATTATCGAAAATGAATAGTGGCACTGGCAGTAAATAGCTAAATGTGGTGGTAGTTGCCATACGACTACCTAAATGCCTGAGTTACCGAGAGTCCTTCGGGATGCCGTATTACGTAGTCTAGCGGAGCGCGCGATGGAGTTGCTGTAGCGGGTCAAACGGGGACTCTCCTGTGTAGCCGGGCCTCCAATCCCACAAATACGTGGTGTAAAGCTTCGGAGGTGCTCCGAAGAGTTAGCAAATTTACGATGGATGCACATACCCACCGCCAGCGCCAAACTGGATTTCGAATCCTATGGAATATGCTTAAGCTGCAGATATTCTATATCCTCCTCCTGGCTCATGGTATACTAGTGTATCCTGGGCTGGGTTTTTGGTTTTGTGTGAATATGTGATGCCTCTCAACTGAGTTTTGCCCTAATGGAAGAGTTTTTAATGCAATTACTACGCTGTTTGGGCGCAGTCCTTGTGCATGTCATGGTGGTGCCAGACCCGGTAGGGGCCAAGGATTTTTTTTCGATATTATGCAGAACAGAGCAGCAGATACCTACATTAAAAATTTATCCCCAATCCTCGTAAAAGTAAGCGAGTTCATGGCAGTGTAAAACTCTGAGTAATTCAATTTCACAGGACTTTTACCTAATGCAGTGGTTTTCCAGAATACATTGGACAACAGCAAAAGGGATTTATGCTATCGGGAGCGAAGGGATTTCGAGATATTTTCCGTAAATGCAGCAAAAATCTAAGAATTTAAAGGACATTAAGGAGGACTAGAAACATTTCAATTCTTTTATTTCATTGATATGATAAGCAAGTTATCGATCGTTGTTGAAGCCCCTTGAAAAATCCCCACCTCCTCATCCTATCCACAAAAAATTTAAAATAGACAAAATGATGGCACAAAATTCAAAATCGTTCTGAATGGATTTAATTAACGCACACATACACTACGGTAGACAAAAGCTTCAGCTCTGAGTGAGTATTGCACAATGACACGAATCAAGTTAAATATGGGAAGGCGCCTATCTAGCGGGAAACTTTAGCATATATAGGCGTCATCCGGCGTAGTGGCATATGCAAATATTCACCACATTGGTGTATACTTAATCTAAACTCTGATTCCATATAAAATCCATATCATCCTGTATACCTCTTGCTGTGCTGTGTACGTGTGCTCGCTATGTGGGAGGATGAGATGAATAGTTAAGTCTTCGGTGATTTAAGGGTTACGTTTACAATAAGAGAAAATTGAGAACTTCACACAATTACTGTGATCGAGAATGCGAGTTTTGTAATTAAAATGACAAAAGATAAATAAGAAACTCAACATCCTTGTTAGTGAGCGGTAGGATCCTTACCGCGATTCCATTCAGCAATGGGAGAAAGGAATCGTATCAACGACAGAAAATTGGAAAAGTTGGAATTAAATATACGTGTGAGTGTGTGAATATACTTTGTTTTCGCGTTGACGTTAAGCTGAAGTATTTTTGATGAACCATCATCTATCACTGAATGTTGTAGTACAGCTGAAGAAAATTGCTGATTTCTGGTCTTCAACATGAGAGAATTTTAAATTAAGACTTCTTTTGTTCATCAACTTTATATTGAGACCATATGTTTTTTTTCAGAGTTATCACAAATGAACTACCGTTAGTTATTATTTCGAAAAGCTACTTTATCTGCTATAGCCCAACTAAAGCCTATTCTTTGCTCTGCAGCTTGCCACCTGAGTCTGGTGTAGTTAAGTATTTTTGCGTGTTTGAATGGGCAGCTAGAATAATACCTACCCACATTATGCACAGCAGTAGTACTAACTGCTTCCTTCTTACAGATATGCCAGCAGTAAAAGTTGAAGTCGATAAGGGAGACAGCAAGAGCATGGTATCTCTCCGCTCAGTATATATTCCTTATGACTTCGTGGACCCAGCACACTTTAGGGACTTCAAAGAACTAGTGAATCAAGAGCGATCTGCCATCTGCCATGGGAGTGATGCAAATGATCCCTGCGATAGCGGAGGAGTGACCACGGTGTGGACTTTACATCCGAAAACGATGAGACAAGATGTTATTGATGTCACGCTGGCAAAACGATAGGTTGCTAATTGCGAAAGTTACTGGCATGTCTCAAACAAACCATCTTGTTTAGATTGCAGGGGCCAGTCGTTGATCATCATGGCCTATAGGAGGCTAAATTCACGAAACGGGTGTGGCGAGAGGCAAAGGTCACTAACCACCTGGAGCAAGACGATTAGAAGACCAGAACCAGTGAAGCTACCACACCAAATGGGCAGCCGCCCCAAATGAAACTACGACATGTTATATTGCCAGTTTTTGATTGAGATTACATAAAATGGACAAAACTACATAAAATGGAAAATACTTTCTACCTCATAACCAATTTGAGCGGCGAAGCAAAGGCACTACTGAACTCTATCAGGTGCGACTGCACCACAGCATGGGGGACATTAAACAAAAGGAAGAATAACCAGAGGTTGCTTTGCAAAGCATTGCTCAACAAACTCTGGAACCAACCATGCACTAACCCTGCTTGCTCAACAAATTCAATTAAACGGCTCCATGATGCAGCCAGTAAGTGTACACTCCCTTTAGAAAACATAAAGGTTTCCACCACAGACTGGGATCCTATGCTAATACATCTTCTTCTCAAAAAGCTAGAAGAGAAAACCAACGCTCAGCTTCATTGGATTCCCCAAGAAACACTCACCCTAAGGTCTTGCTAAAATTCCTAGAGAAAAGATTCCAGACCTTCGGAGGTATTGGTAATGAATCTTTGGATATTCCTCAGGGCGAGAACAAGGATCCTCGAGGAAAGGAAACAGTTATCCACGCTCCTCACTGATGCGTACAAACAAATCATCCCAGTGCAAAACAAGAATCGCCCGCTTCACGCATGCCGAGAATTCCTAGCAAAACCAATGGCAAGTTGTCGACAGCACATAAGAAGCTGCGCCAAGTACTTTCAAAGCCACAACTCCCTACTACATTTGGACGTTGCCCTCAAATCAGTCCACGTTAAGCAAGGGAACACCAAACAACCTCAGCTTTCAACTTCAACACCAGTTCCCAAATCATATTTCTATAATCAAATCAAGCCAAACTCAACTACCAGCTTCACCTGTTGATTAACAACCAACGCTAGATATAACATACACAGGTATGAGATGCTAAGCACTAATAAAATACACCCTTCTACATTGAAAAGCTTCAGGTTTCTGAAAGACAATGCTTGAGGGCGTGCTTAAGGTGGTATCGAACATCCGAATGTGTAGCAATGGATGCGATGAGCGCAAGTGTCTTAATGATAAAGACAGGAACGTTTAAGATTTCCTGAGGCTCAGCACCCTTATCTTAGAGAGATAAGACAGACGCTTCCACAAAATGGCGGCTACCTTTTTCTTTACAACTCACTCGGTATGCGTATCAAATGAAAGGATATCACAAATAGAATAGTATTAGCTGTGAGGCCTCATTCCAAATTCAAAATATATTGAAAAGCTTTGGGCCTAGAATGGAGCTTTTGGAGACTCCAGATTCAATTTTGAACGGTCGAGCGGTTAGTTCTGTGAAACAGTCTGAATTTACAAGTTGTGATAGCAGTATTCATTACTCCAAATCCAAATTTTTGAAACAAGTATTATGGCCCTCCACAAAAGACTGAGGAGAATTTTTCTCAGAGGCGAAGATTCGGATCCACCTATTCACTTTCTCCAAAGATCATGTAAATCTAATCATAAATAATGATCGATTGGTTTTAAAAACACGACACTGGTGGTGCTGTATTTGCCCGATACGTTAATAGTGTGAAACTCTTCGTATCATATTTTACTTACCCTAACCCGCTCAATTCAATTGAGTAGCCACTACAAGACACAAGGGAAGTGAACATATTTTAGAAGTGACGTTTATTTCAGTAGTGGCCAAGTCTACCCAAAGTCGATGAACCCACAGCCTCATAACAAGCGTGGGGCACGAGAGAGCATAGATAGGTGAGTTACGATCCTCGCACAGTTCTTGAGTGGTCATGTGTGTTCCAGGGCATATCTCCATCGGTTCGGACAAGCTCAGTCCACGCAATGCCCGGCATTCCTAAATGCGATGGAGAATACATGGAATGGCGGAGATTAGCTGAGCAAACTGCTGCGCTGTAACCAACAGCACGGCTAAGAGCAGGGAACGTCATAGACTATAATGGTACGGTCGCGTGATCTATGGAATAAAGTGGAGGAGATGCTAAATAACTTCAATCAGATGCAAAGGCGGAAAGAAACCGAAAGGAAGAGAGTAAGGCTTAGAAATACTAGCAATATTATCAGGTAGCGGCGCATATATAGCTGAAATTTTCTTACGTTTTGACCGAAAATTAGCCAGTATTAAGAGAATTTGATGAGGCATCTTAAGCCCGTCTTAAGTCGTCATTGTAGTTAGACCTAATGAGCTGACTACTAGGTGAGATTAGTTAGGATTATAATTCGATATAACCGACCGGCTGGAGCATTAGTCCAGTCAATGCACAATTTGCCTAGAAATTCTACCAAACAGCACCGATTTGCACCAAAATTTGGCTGTAGGTTCTACTTACCCTCTTCTTCAAAGTTGGCAATATGCCTCGGGTTGCTTTTACCCTGGGGATGGACGCCACCCCTTCTCGGGGGTGAAATTTTTTTTATTAAAAATAAGTATGGGAATGGAAAGATTGACTAATTCTAGGCAACTTTTGTTATATAAAGTTTTTTACTGAAAGTCAATACTTTTCCGCTTATTCGAGAGTGGAAATGTCAATTTTTTAACAAAAAACCCCGTTTTCAGACGGTTTTTCATGAATAACTCTGAAAATAAGTATGTATTTTATGAAAAAACCATTCAGCGTAAAAATGTAGCTTATAAAAAAACAAAAAAAAAATACAGGGTTTAAAATATCACTAGACCAAATACTAACGGAGTAATAGCTTGTTCAAGGTTGGTTCTTCTTCGTCAAACGCCAAAATCGTAAGTTTCAACGTGAAATATCCCAAAAACAATGCATTTTTCGGGGAAAACTTATACGACTTTTTTGAAGCGCTTAAAAAACCTTTATTTTGTTTTATTTTTATGGAAGTTGCTAGTATCGAAATTAAGCGAGTTATGACAACAACAAAATTGGTTCTTATTTTTTTTGTGAAAATAACCTCCTAATTAACACCTCAATTGAAAATGATCGTTACCACTTTATAATTTGCTTTATTTATGTACCTACTTGTAATATGCTCTATAAGTTTGGCCGGTATACAGTGCTTCGTTTTGGGAAAAATTGAGCTTTACGTGAAGAGAGCTTTTTTGCAAGTTTGCAAAAAATTGTCTAAAAATAACTCAAAAACTATGAAAGATACGCAAAATTTGGTACAGTGAAATTGTAGGGTCTTTTCTAAAACTTTTGGTTTTTTACTTTTTCTGTACGATAAAAATTGAGTAATGGCCGTTTCAAGTTTGCATATGTTCGCAAATAGTAACGTTTTGAAGCTGTTTCAGTTCAAACCTTTTAAAAAGTAAGACCTACAAAAAAATTTCGTTTACATCAGCTTATAGCACTTGAAAAAACGTACAAAATGGTTTTTTGTTGAGCTTGATAGCTCAAAAACTAAGCGAGTTATGCTAAAAATACCTAATCAAATTTTTTTACAGTTATCAAAACACGTACATATATATATAACACTGATGAAGTAGATACCTTTTCACACATTGTGAGACACACACGCATACACACAAAAATGATTTGCAGCTGCCAAAAGGGTTGTGGTTTAACCTGCGGTTGCCGAAGAGTAGAACTCTTCTGCAAATCAACTTGTTCAACATGCAGCGGAGACAACTGTCCTAATAGTGCTCCAATTATAGATCAAGAGGAAAGCGAGGAGGAAGAAGAGGATGAGACAGACTTGGTAAGGAGTGAGGACGAAGAAGAAAATGATTTTTAATTATATTTTTTCATTTTTTGTGTTTTTTAAATCAAAAAATATATTTATTTTTAAATTATAATCTTAAGACCCATAATTTTTTAAATCACATTTTAATCCGTAGGGGTTGTTTTTATAGGGGTTATTTTGAAAAGGGTTGCAACTAGTAATACATGATGCAATGATAATTTCTATCGATTAAACGTTTGAATCTACAAATCTACAATGATTTTCGAAAAGGGGTAGTTTACATCCCTAAAAAATAAAAAAACAGCTCTCGGCTCATTGACAACTTTGAAACAGAGAGTAAGCAGAACCCAAATCCAAATTTTGGTACAAATTGGTGCTGTTTGGCAGGATTTCCAGATTTGGCCGCTTTTTCCGTGCATTGACTGGACTACATGTCCAGCAATCCAATATATTATTGGTATGTAAGTTAAAAACTAGTCTTAAAATCAAGCCAAAGAAGTATAAGTTCTAATGCACGTACATAAGTACACACACCCACTGTTTTTTGCTTTTTCTGTCTGTTTTGCTTGGATTTGATTTCCAAATTATCCACTCTTTCTACTAACTGACTAAAAAAATATATCTAGTATCTAAATTTTTCTTAGTATTAAAAATAATAATTATTTTTAGAAAAACGTCATAGATAAACATAGATTCGTAAAATGCCTGCTAAGGGCCTGAAAGAGATTAGAATAGGTTAGAATAATTAACTTTAAGCATTTAGTTTGATAGTTGTTAAGTTAAATTAAATGCTTTTAAACCCAAAACTAAAAGAAACTATTACTCTATCAAGAAACCAGCCTAGCTATACCTTTAAGCTCTATATGTATATGTATAACCATCCGGTTAGTCACCGAAGGTGACTGTACTATTTTCCCCCTATAGAAATTTTTCAAGAACGAAAATTGAAAACATTGTGCATCGATGCATTCCCGAAGAACAAGCATGGAAGTGGGAATTTGCGTCGAAGGCAAACTAAAAACCCTCCAAACAAGATATTTATAAGGACATATTTTCTGCTCCTCATTCTCATAAAGAAGCAACCAAGCCAACATAATTTCCCTGTAATATGTGGTTAGATAAACGAATATTAATAACTTTCCATATACTAAATCCAATTACCCCAAAAAATCTATTACTTCTCCCGCCACAAGTAAAACATGGATTTCGCCTTGTGGCACATTCCAGATATCTAAAAAGTTTCCAGGCAATTATTTTTTAAAAGGATACGAAATGAGGAGAGGAAAATCGAAGTAAATCATAAAAAGTTAAGTTGAACTCGGCTCCACGAGGGTATTTGAATTCTGTAATAGAGTATCCCTGAGGGCTCTCCGGCAAACCCTTTTCTTATCCGAACTTGACCACTCGATCCATATGGCCGGCTATAATGTCGTCCGTGTGTAGACACGAAATCTGTCATTGCATACTATCGTCCACTTACAAGATTTCTAGCGATTTAACAGAATTTTTATTGGATTTTGTGTTTGATCAGCCATGAAAATTGACATTTTTCTTAAGGCTGCAAAAATATGATAAATGTGTGCTGATATTTTTATTGTTTGAACAGGACGTCGGGGTTTATGTATCTTATTTACAGAAGGGTTCACTCGATCTGTGGAATATAATATAGCCGTTGTTTACAGATGCTTAAATTTGAAAGTTGGTGCCCAACAATAAATATTAATTTCCTGTTGGACAAATTACAAAAATAATCGAGCTCTGAAGTTGGTATCGTAGCCAAAAATCGGGCAATAACTCATGGTACTAAAGCCCACTACATATCGATATGTGCATGTTACGTAAGTCATTTTGTGAATCTCTGCAAGAATTATATCCTTTGAGATTCTGGCAGATATCCGAGCATTAAAAATGTATCACAGTGAGACTAAGACCTTGACAAGGGAAAATGAAGACGGAATCAGATGAACTTCAACGCCATATACACGATGGAACGACGATGGGCATAGCATTACGGTTGCCGTATGGATGCGGTATAAAATCCTCGTCCGTTCGCCGTTGGTTCATTTCCTAACCAAACACAGATTTATGTCCCGCCATAATCGTTTCAGGAAAACTAACTCTGCTATATACAAACATGAGCTAAAAACAAACTGACGACGACCTTCAACATACAGTCATGTGCACCTATCCATGGGGGCTCCATCTAGCGAAGTCGGGCACAACCACTAGAACGATTGCACAAATAAAAAAAAGGAGAAGGCGATGAAAGCTTGAAAATCTGCGTATAAAAACTTGAGAGGAAAATTGTTATGTATGAGGCTTCCTAGCTTTATAGGTTCGTGTGCATGTATGTGTTAGTTTTCGAGAAGACCTTTGGCTTCCTCCCGCTGGATACAAATATACATACTAACCCTGGGACACATGTGTAGCATTAGCAATCGATCCTTTAAGGATTCTGAAATATTCCTTCCCAGCCAAGCAAAGTAAAACACAAGACGGACGAACCAGCTGTAAAGACGAAAAGACCTCACGTTCCGTTTTAATGGCATGCTGAAGCTTTTTGTGGTATTCGGAACATGTCAGGGATGTTCCTTTATGTATATACTTTGTAAGCTCTTAAGGACACACATAGCTACATTATACAGTTGCAGATGTCACGGGCGTATAACATATATATGGATGACTGTGGCTATATCGATATACCTATATGGCACAAGTTGTTATGGCGATGCCATATCCTCATTTATTGGGTAATGATTGCCCTCTTCACAGGATTTCCATTCCAATTTCGGTACGTTTCGTGCCTTCGCCTTTGATTTTGTTGCCCTTTGACTTGTTGTCCTTAAAGTAAAACATAAAGTTTCTTATAACAGAGAAATATCGAAGTTGTTGGAGGTTTTAAAACTAGAATTTATTAGTTTTGCCCCAAATTTTCAGAGATTTAATTCAAGAATCAAACGTATAAGGCTTTTTGTGGATCAATACGACATTTAAAAAAAAACATAGGGGCCGAGGTTGTTTCTTCTTTTAGACACGTTTGCAGGAATAACGCTTGAGATTACCATAATAACTTGAGCACACGTAGCAATATATTCATCGTTTTTTATGTATTATATTGGTTTAAAATTCTTAAATTAGACTAGGATACAGTGTGGTAGACTCTCTGAGTCCCGCTAATACTGAAAATCTCATAGGTTATTCCTGTAACCTATATTGTGCGCCCTTGTCTGGTTCTATTCCCAGTTCATATTATGGTTTAAGAAATAGTCTATAATAAGCTTGATATTGGATATCCCTATTCCTTTTAGTGATGGCAAATGCACAGTAGGCGTTCCAATTCCTAGACAGAAGCGACAGGTTGTGTCATTGATTAGTCATAACATGTTAAGATGATACTTAAGGGCAAAAGCCAGAGAAAAGCTCCAGAATGATTCTGAGATCTCATCTCTTCAATAACAGGAACATTTTTGACTTAACGTTATCGATTTCATTGAAATCTTTTATAATTGTCCTTTTGGGTTGATCTAATATTAGAAGGCTACTTTCTTCTCCCAATTATGAAGAACCGGTGTCAATTGGCATATTGGCTCTGGCCTAACAAATTTTGTGTTTTGATTAGGCGCGCTGCGGTATTTTGTTGACTTGATGCCACCATGTAGCCTATATATTTCAAAATAATAGAGTTATCCCCAAGAAGGACTTTGAGCACAATTAGACAATTTTTGAATCGTTCTTAAAGTCTCTAAGTGCCTTTAAACTGGCTTAGCTGTTCCAATGCAGATAATAAATCATCCCACCTTGAAAAATTAATGACTCAATGATACGGCTTCTCAGGCAATGTATAGGGAGATATGTTAGACTTCCAAATGTAATTGTTAACGATATCAACTACAAATTGAATGTCAAAGATGAACCTGGCCTCTAATATACCAAGTCCTTACAACGGGCGAACACCGGCCGTGATTGCAACATAGTCCTCGGCCATGTGCCTGGCATCAGAAGATAGTTTGCAGGAATGTACAGCCGTACACATCACACACCGACGGATTCTGATGCCAGGCACATGGCCGAGGACTATGTTTTATTTACGGCCGGTGATCGTCCGTTGTAAGGCCATTTTTTTATTTTTACTCGGGTCAGAATAAAAAAAAAGCTTGAAGTGCATATTCAGGCCTGTCTGGCATCTGGAAATGTACGGAGATCTCAATTAAAACAAAATCGTGGCTGTTAAACTCCAATATTAAGGCAGTTATTTGAATAGTTGCAAAACATAGAAAGTCACACTATTCATCACAAGTTGGCAGCCTAAAAATCCCCATAGACGTCGAAGTCAAGCGAAGGAAATGCAATTGGATTGGCCACACCTTGTAACGTGAGGACCTAGCCAAACAGGCTTGTAACAGCATAATGGCGCGTAGCATATCTACTGGGCGCCATTTATGCGAA
This sequence comes from Thereva unica, assembly GCA_949987705.1. Taxonomy (NCBI): domain Eukaryota; kingdom Metazoa; phylum Arthropoda; class Insecta; order Diptera; family Therevidae; genus Thereva; species Thereva unica. The sequence goes on along the minus strand of OX465284.1, from coordinate 79,552,412 downwards.
GTCTTGTCCCCTCATCCAGAAGCCCGGAAAAGCCTGACCAAGAGCGCAATCCCAAACATAAAACACATCGGAACTCTTATCCTCCCCAACCGCCAATCCTTCTGTTAGGGGGATATGCTGCCGGCCACACGGAGTTCACTAGCTCGCCGGTTGGGGTCGTGGGGTGTGTGGCCGGGCCTATACATATTATGGTTCACCACTTACCTGTGACTATGCACATTCATCTTGAGTTTCCATCCTTCTCCTGGCCTCGCTTGAGCCGTGTCATTGTAGTCCGTTCCCTTACCAGTTCATAGTATGGATAACCATCAGCTGACAAGGAAATGCACTACTCAAGAACCCTGAAAGGAAACAATTTCCGCCCCAACCATTCCAAAAAAAAGTCTAGACAATGGCGTTAATCAATATAAATATTTAATTTATTTGGTTATTTCTAATACAATTAACCGCACAAGAGCACACAAAGTTAAAACCAATATCGATATTCACGGGCAATAAACACAGATCATTGTCAAAGGCAAAAACTTATGTATACTTATATACGCAAAATACAAAACATTACTCTGAAAAAACGTGTCGCGTTGGTACCAATACGTCCCGTTTTTGTAAACCAAATATCACAATTAAATGATTCAAGTTAACGCGAACAAAGTCCTAGAAACAACCAGAAAACTATTTCCAACAAGGAGCAAACCAAGGTAATAACAATTATGAACACGATAAAAAAAATTATTGATATCGAAACTTAGAATTAGCGTATGTTAATAACTTAAATTAATAAAATTTAATCATAACCAAATATTTTATTTTATGTTATGTATTAGTGTTTTTTTCTTATTTTTTTATTTAGTTGTAATGGGTGTATATATATTTTTTTCTTTTTTACTTTTTTTGTTTTAAATCCGTTCCATTAAACAGCACAAACAGTATTTTTTTGTATAACAAACAATTAAGTTACATGTTCTTATCGATTACCAAAATGCTATAACCAAAATACCTTTAATGAACATCGAATTACTTACGGTGATAAAATATACAATGAATCATGCCAATTAACTAACATATTTTAAGATATTCAACAATATTTATTCCCAAACCAGCATTGCATGACATCTGATATGGGTTTAATAGTTTCTTCAATGATTTCATAAATTTATCTTGTCATCATAATTTTTAAATAACCTAAACTCGTTATCAATTGGGTCAAAAATTGTCTAACAGAGAACTACCATCATACGTCAGATAACTTCAAACGTTATGTAATTAAATTTCCAGTATATTTACATTTTTGTTGTTGGTGTTTAGTTACCTGTTTTCCCTTTATCTAATTCCTTATATACCTCGGTCCTGTCTTTCTTTAGGTCCAAAAAGTCCCTATTATTAACAATGTTCAATGTTGGTGATTTGGATTTTTTCTGTATGTCCCTTGGAGTTTCCGGTACTATTTCGTATTCACCGCTTGTAGTTAAAGAATCTGATGATCTCCTGCTACCATTATCGTCCCTGGTCCTCTATGATTATGTTGTTTCGTTAAACATTTTTCTTCTCTTATTAAAGAAATGTATCCCTCTATTATTTATTGTACGTCTTTTTATTAGTTCAGCGTGAGTCCGCCTCTCGTTTGTTGGTTAAGGTGATGAAACACTTTTTATAGATTAGAAGATAGGTTTGCTTCTTATATCAATGTCCTTGACATCGTATCAAGTTTTCGTCTCTTAGGTTTGATCTCTAGTATTGTACTTCAATTTCTAAAGACGAATTCTTTTTCAAGCGAAGGCAACTTTCATTTGCTTTCCACACAAAACTTACTGACCGACTAATATCTCATTAAAACTCTGACTCACTCTAGAAACTGACTGCAAAAACTCTAGAAACTGACTGCAACAACTCTAGAAACTGACTGCAAAAACTGACTGACTAAAACTCTATCTGACTGACTAACTAAAAAATGTTCCTTTCCTATTTTTGTTTTCTTTTCTCCGCCTACTTTTTGGTTCTGAACAACTTCTAAATTTCATTCCCGACAGTGATTTTGAGTCAAGTAGTTATTGAGGGATTCCGTGGAAAAACTGACCGTTACAGGCTCTTGACTTGATTCCACCCTAGTCTATCAACTTGGAAGACCTAAAACAACGTGAAGGAGAACTTTATTAGCAGAGGCCACAACAGCTCTAGACAGAACTGTCGCACAAGGCAGAGTTTACTGGAAAACAGCTATTTTTACGATATGTCCCACGAGGCATTAAAGGAGCATAAGAAGAAGAAGCGGATAGCCTACCCTTGGATGTTTGGACAACACATCTAAGAATGGCCCTGCTTCCTAAGTTTAAAAAAGCCCGCTTCTGGAAAAGATTTTAAACCTAAAAGCGTGTGGCGATGAGTTGAGAACAATATTCTAGGTGGCTTTAATATATGTAACAATATCAGTAACAGCCACACAAACATCGGCAACCATTTGTTACCATATCAAAAAAAGTGAATGAAAATTTAACAAGCATACAGAAGGCAATCGTCTAATCAAACAAAAAGCAACACCTATTCCCGCCAGATAAAAACATTTGATCCATTACACTTCGTGCAAATGTGACACAAATTCAATAATCCAGGAACAATATTTTATCCTGAGATTTGACTCGATCCCATAAATCACACATATACATATATGTATAAAAGGCAGGCAACGAGACAGGACAAACCTATGCCGAATTTTCGTTCCGTTGTTTACACGGATCCGACCTCAAGCCCCCAAGGAGGTGGTGGCGGTGGTGTATATAAATAAAATGGACAGAGGGTCAGGCAGTTTTTGGAAAAAAGTAACATAAAAAGCACTGAATCCAACAAGGATATGTCAGATTTGATTTCTTGTCCAATTTGGGAATTTTCATTAAAAGTACTTCTGACACGGATACACAGCATCCACACAACGGGCAACAGCAATGCCGTATGCAGCCGTATGTATGTCCAATAGTTGCCGCTACAGCACCGGCTACAGCCCAGGTTATAACTTATTCATGGACCATCAGAAAGATATTAAAATCCCAGAAGGCAGTGAAGTGAGCCTATAGCTAAAAGTTTTCCTTTCCTCGGAGCAGCTCTGGATTTTCCCATTCTGTTCCAGATCATTTGTCTGACACTTGTTTTTCGCAAAACAGAGCGCCAGGACACCGAGGGTGAGCAGCAACAAAAGCGGATGATGGCGACGAATAATCAATCACTCGGCATATTGATGATGGTTGGTATCAGGGCGATGTTTCCCGCCCGAGTGTTTCTCATTAACTGGACCACAATTAGTTATCGCAATCCTTAATGACAGATACCCGCTTTAAGGCCGACGAAAATTGCAGGAAACTTTTTCCCTGGTTGAACGTTTACAATAACATTTTTTTTGGTACGCTGAAGGTGCTTTCGACTGGTCTACATCTTTATCAAATGATTGATGACAGCTGGCCAATTCGGTTTCGCATTAAAAGCGTTATCAAAGGGTGTCCTACTTAGTTCTATTTATCAATGCTCGGTTAATTGTTTTGGCTGCCGGTCCAAATTGAAAATCAACCAGCAATGGCCACTTTGTTCCAATCAAGCCTTCTATACTCTAATCGCGCGATAGAGCAAAGCGCGTAAGATTTCATACGCGGATTTAATCCCGTGCACAAATTGAAAATGGCGAATATATCATAAAAGGTAGCGAAATGTCTGCTATTTGGCGTAGCTTTCAAAGTCGGCTTTCGCACCATTTTGCTGGCAGGGTAGACCCCATCGAGCTCCCCAGCGCCGCTTCAGCATCCGTTTTCCGTCAGAAGAGTCGAGTTTCACTTTATGAATTGCTACGAGCTGGATGCGGTGCCAATTGGCTGAAGATGGATGGCGGAGCACCAGGACGCGTTATCCGTAGGATCCTCGTCTCATCGGACGGAGGCAATTTTTCTGCACCCCCTATTTGCAGCTTCCAGCGCCATACCCATAGTATAGAAACTGATGGTCGGGCTTGGACGTACCATCATCATCCTCTACTCAATCTACGGGGACAAGGAGTGCGAGGAAATGAATGGCTGACGAAATGGTTGACTGTACCGCTGTAGGTAGTCAGCTAGCTATTGGATCGGTGATGCTAGCAAACTCAAAGTACACCCTGTATAGGCCATAGCGAATGGGGAGTGATATCCGTCCGCACGGGCAAATCCGTTTTAATAGGAAAATTTATTTATCGAAGCGAAAAGGATATAAATTTTTTCCGCTTTTCTTCTTTAAGCAGCTGAAGTGGAGATATCTAGACGATTTAAAGATTGTTTACCTTGCAGTGCCGTTCTTAATGGAGGGAAATTGAGTGCCAGTGGTAGTGCCGATGGTTTAAATGGAAATCCTTACTTGGATGAATAAGTCTCTGAGAAGGTTTCAAGTAGTTAAACAGGAAAATGGAAAACGAGTAGAATTTTCAATTGGAATCACAATCAAAATCCTTACATTCAAGAGATTTAAAGATTCTTGAGAGAAATCATCTTAGGATTATGTCCGTTAAGTTGATTGGGAATTAAAAGAGTCAGGAAAAATTATGTTTTTAGGTAGTATTTTTTTTGTTGCGGATTTAAATCAAGTCAATAGGCTGGGCTCTATTTTGACGTATCCGTAGTGAATTATTATTATTTATATACAAAACTTTAATGTACATTATGTCACAGCTGTTCAAGGGTGAAGTTAGAGTTACGTGAATCATTTAAGAGAAATTGCATTTCAATGTAAAATACTATCTTCTGCACTGGACAAATTATTGCACTATGGTCAGATACGGATATCTCTATTAATTTTATGTTTTCCATTTAAAATAACAAAAGATACAGTATCGCTATAATATTTTTTTTATATCTTTAGATAAAGCAGTTTTGGATGCTCTAGATATCTCCAATGTTTTTGATATTGTATGGACCCTGCTCTGCCGTTGGATCAAGGTACTGCTCGATGGCAGTAGGTGTTGGGCGGTTTGCCGTTGGAACCAAATATAACCTTGACCTATGGCCAAAACAAATAATCGCAGGTCAACCCAATTTTGGAGTACGATAATTACTGAAAATAAGTAACTAGCTTGAGCCTGTTAGCATCTTTATCCATGGTTAGAAGATCTGGCGATGGGGTGCGCTAAATACCATGATTAATTAGTTTGACCCTGGACAAGTGCACACCTGATAATTATTTTAAACCACGACTAATTCGTTTGACACTAGGTCAGAGCAAAGTAAGATTTGGTTCCCAGGCCCAATCGCCCAAATACCTGATTATGGTGTCACATCTATACCTTCATTGTTTCTTAACCTGGGGATCGGGATTTCATTTCATTTCATTTATTTACTTCAAGTACATCAAGATTTACAGTATCTTATACCGCTAAAAGCGTATGTACTATACAATTAAATGGCAAATTAAGCAAACAATTATAAGATGAATAAATTTTAGGATTAGATATCGTATATCTGTACCGTATATTTAAGGGGGGTCGCAATCTGTCCAAAAAAATTATTTTAGTAAACAAGGTATTTTAAATTATAATCAAGGGTTACATATACAGGATGTCCCACATAAACTTACAAAGCGGCCGGCTGTGGTTAGGTCTTGGATAGACGAACAAAAAATCGTAACGGTTTAGCCGCTAGGGCGTTTTGAAGTTTTTTTGCTAAAGTTTTACGTATCACCCTGTATTTTTGTAACCGTATAACCTATTTTCATGGTTATGGTACCAGTGCACGCAGAATTCCTCCACCTATCTACAACGGTAAAAACAATGGTCCTATCTTACCAACTTTTGGAGTTATGAATCGCCAAAGTCAAAATTTTGTTATTTTTTCACTAAAATTTCTACTAAAACCACCTTTTTCTCCAAAAATACGTGCTAAACCAATATTTTTTTTAATAAAATTGGAAAGTTTGGAAAATTTCCTAAGAATAATGTATGATAACTTTTACGCTAGGGCCTTTCCTTTTGAAGTTGTAAGCAATTTTAATGTTAAAATTTGCCTAATTTGATGCTTATTTGGTACTTTTCGATAAAGCTCAGATGGAAAAGTACTAAAGAAGGACGAAATACAGCCAATTTCAACATTAAAAATGCTTATAACTTCAAAACTGGAGGCCGTAGCGTATAAGTTGTATTACATTATTCATAGGAAATTGTCCAAGCTTTCCAATTTTTTTAAAAAAAATATTGGTTTATCACGTATTTTTTGGAGAAAAAGGTGGTTTTAGTTGAAATTTTAGTGAAAAAATAACAAAATTTTGATTTGGCGATTCATAACTCCAAAAGTTGGTAAGATAGGACCATTGTTTTTAACGTTGTAGATAGGTGGAGGAATTCTGCGTGCACTGGTACCATAACCATGAAAATAGGTTATACGGTTACAAAAATACAGGGTGATACGTAAAACTTTAGCAAAAAAACTTCAAAACGCCCTAGCGGCTAAACCGTTACGATTTCCCCTCCCCCACCCATACGATTTTTTGTTCGTCTATCCAAGACCTATCCACAGCCGGCCGCTTTGTAAGTTTATGTGGGACACCCTGTATAACCGCTACTGTGTTCGTTAACCAGATCTTGGTTCAAAGGCTCCCGTACATAACCCTTACACATCAGAGGGAGGAACTCGATGCACAAAGGGAGCTACCGAAACTCACACAATTTATGTCAACTCGAAATACTCGGCTGAAGGTTTAAGATTCCATTGCAGACAGAATCACTCAAAGAAATGTATCAGCTAGATTTACGACTGCCAAGAAAAAGGTAGCATCATAACACATTATGGAAAAAGACATATGTCCTGCCTGCGAAATAAAGCATTATGTTGAAAGGTGTCCTGTCTACCAGCAGATGAGTCCGCAAACAAAGCTGAGCACCATCCAGTCTGCAGGTTGTCGTTCATAATGTTGTTGGAAAGCAACCATTCCCTTTCCATACCGGCTATACGAGCAAATTTAACTGCTTCAACTGCAAGCAAAAACACCACACATCATTGCACGACGCGACGATACGATTCAAGGAAATTTACTTCACCAGCAGATTAAATTCTGCCCAAGAAGAGCCACCGACGAAGGGACTATGCACAGCGCAGACAACACGGTTCAAGCCTTCATCACTAATCACAATGTGTTGTTGACAGCAGGACTTACATTTCTATTGAAATACAAGTACTGATCCAGCCAGAGCCTAAAGTATTTCACTTCGGATTTATATTCTAACGCTTGTCCAGCCTTGTTAGAATTTCGGAAGTTTCTCTGCACATCGTAAGAAGCTCTGGTTAGCGGAGTCCGGAAAACGGATCGATTCGCATTTGCCAAAATTGATTTTCAACTTCCAGTCATCACACCGTTCGATTGGTCCGGTCATGCCGTTTCTCACTAATTTGCTAATTTGTAGATAAGGCTTATTATTATTATTAGCCGGTTATGCCGGCGGGATACCTTCTTAAGGTTACTAGAATTACCATCTTTGTCCTTGTAGTAAGTGCAACGTGGTATGAATTGCGTCGCACACGGACTTTTCGGTAGAACTCCCGCACCTGTAGCGGCTTTCGTTCTCACTACTGTTCTAATGCAAAAAGGAAATTTTTCTCCCAGGCTTCCTTTTCCGTCTGTGAACTTTATTTTCTTCCTTATTGAGCTCCTTGTATTTCTCTTTGCGTATCCGTGCCCTTTGAAACAGCTGCACAACTTTCGTCAACTCAGTAGCAGTTACAGCAGTAACGTAACCGTCTTCACAGATCGTCGCACACCAGCTTCGGTTATTTTTGGACATTGCAGAGCCTCAGCAAGACTCACATTTACAAAATATTTAGATGCTTGCGTTCAAGTGAGTTTCAAACTTGAATAATTTTTTAGCCACCCACGTCCTGCAGCTTTTTCAATCGGAAGATATCACACCTGGTTCATCAAGAATCTTCTGGATCTAGTATCCTGGCGTATTCGCTTCTAATCTAACAAGGGCTTTATGGCGAACACGCCAACGCGTAAGACACAATGTTGTTAAGTTGTGAAACTTGTCACCTGACTGATCCTCGGCTGCAGGTAAAATGACGTTTTCGTACACTTAGAAGATTCCAAAATAGCACGAAAAGAATCCTTGACTACGCTGAGAATATCACAGACTTACTCGTTTTCTTTGGAAACTTCCTGCAATAGTTAATCGAGAGAATGATTTAACCAGTGAACGTATAAGGACGTTGGCTGTCATGTAGAACCTTCTGAACGCCTTTGTTTTTCCGCGACATGTTACGCGCTCTATCCAAACATTCTCCACATAGCATGGAAAGAGGTAAGAGTCTTAGTAGAACACATTTTATTGCTGTAGCAAGGATAGAGCCTCGGGAATCTTTTGGATTGTAAAGACCGATAAACTACTCATATATAGTGAGTTGGTTCGGATTTATAAGTCGTCTAAGCACAGAGAATTGCTTTTTGCCAGAAGTTTCAGACGTCAGCAATAATAGAAAAACGAGAAGATGATTTTATTTCGTTTACCACAGTTGTTCAAACTCTGTCTGCCATAATCTGCTGCAGTATTAGGTCCTTAAAATTTCCGATGAAAGAACTATTCTGATGAGTTGCGAATCTTATAAATGCATGAATTTTGAAAACTAATGCTCAGGAATGTCATCTGAGCGTCAGGGTACTGTGTCGTGAATCTTTAGTTGGTTGCCCGAAGAGACCAAACCTCGGCTTCTCACACAGAATTGGAATGTCTATCTGACGCAAGGTAGAACTAAGGCCGTAAGACTGGGACTGGCTCCCAGAGGGGTCGGGGAGGGTTGAAACTCCGGATGTACTACCTTAACTTGGTGCACCACCACTTACCTGATGTACATGAGAGTCTTCATTCGAATCGAACGCGAGGACGAGGAGGGTATCTGAAACAGAAAAGTCTCCTTGAGAGGGGCCGTCTACCGCTATGCCATCCTTTCGCCTCTTATTAGCACTTCATCCTAATTATGGTTGATCTTTGAACATCCAAAAAACATACTCCCTTTCTTCATATCACCTAAAGGGTGCTAAAAAAACCCACCCTGGTACCATGGCGTGCTCTTTGTACAGTTTCGAAGCACTATGCTAGTATTCATAAAAAAAACTCTCTCCTATGAAGAACTCGTTTTGCTGATAAGATGACATACTGTCCAGATAGAGGGCTCCGCCCATTCATCAAAATTAATGGGTGGGCTCACGTCTAACGCCACAGGCATCTTGGGTTGTTCGACCCGTCATAAGGCCCGGAAGGTGGCCTCGGTCTATCGACACATAAGGTCTGTTCGGTGACCTGCTCCACTCAACCTAGAGCACAAGGTTGATGATACACGGCTCAATGCATTAACTTAATTCTTAGGAAATATACAGAGCAAAATTTGTTGGAGAATTGGGTCAATGCAATAAGACGTTGAGTTGGAGCAGGTCTCCGAGCACAATTATGATGGTCTATTTGGTTGCGTGCATTAATAGATGTCGAGGTGGCTTTACGCGCAAATCGAGTGCTTGGAACCACTTCTTGCTGCCATTTTTATAACTCGTTGTCCATTGTTATTAGTGTTCTCAAGCAAGCTGTATCGACATTCTGGCTGATTATGGGCACAGCAAAGACATCTTATGTGAGATATGACAATTTCCGAAGGATGTTCCATTTTATGTAAGTCAAAATCCTGCTTAAAGGAGGTGTTTTGGGGCTCGACAAAGAGGTGCACCGTATCACCGCTGGAAGGATATCCTAGACTAGGAATGGATGACGTCGGCTCGAGGACGGAGCTACCCAAATCTCGGTTGTTCAGCTGAATAAAAGTATATTCGGAAGACACATTGCGGAGTATACTAATTTTATATTAAAACAATTCATTTTAAATTTAACTCACACTAATTTTTAAATGGGTGAACCATCATTTCTGTCTGTGGTGTGCTGTAACTCGTCATATGACATGGCAGGGAGATGGGTTCGAGCATCTGAGTAAACAGTGCCCTATCTTATGCCAACAGCCTTTAAATAAACATTCGGTATAACTCGGCATCTGCTTCATTAAAATTTCAACTCCAAAATTATAGTATATGTACTTCGGACAATTTGGTATAATCCTAGAGATCTGCCGCCACCACCACCACCATTCAACATGCTAGTTTATGTATACAATATCTTCCACCAGCTGTATAACCACGATCCGCCGCAAGGTCCAGCACCCGAACCACCGATTATCGAACAGCCGATGAATCAGTTTCTCGATACCGAACCAACAATTATTGAGGTGAAGACAGCAATAAAATCGCTGAAAAATGGAAAAGCGCCGGGAATAGACCAAGTAACCGCCGAGATGATCAAAGCTGGAGGTGATGTCTTATCACAACGACTTCATGTCCTCATAACACACATATGGCATTCGGATCGTGTCCCTTCGGTATGGAAGAAAGCGATCGTTGTCCCAATTTTGAAGAAAGGCGACAGTCGGGAATGCAAGAATTATCGCGGTATTAGCCTTCTTTCGATCGTCGGTAAAGTATTTACGAAAATAATACAATCGAGGCTACAGAAACATCGAGAGCAAACGAGCCGGGAGGAACAAGCGGGATTTAGACCACATCGAGGATGCATTGATCAAATATTCGCCCTCCGTCAGTTAATGGAAGAAAGAATTCGTTGCGGCAAACGAATTGTCGTCGTTTTCATCGATTTCAAATCCGCTTTCGATTGCATCGATTGGAACAGCTTGTGGAGAGTCTTGGTAACCGAACACGTGCCATTGAGAATCATCCAACTTCTCCAAGCGTCGTACGATGGCTCAACCAGCAGCGTTCGTATTCGAAACGACTTATCCGAGGAGTTCCCGATTCAGACGGGTGTCCGACAGGGAGACGTCGCTTCGCCACTTCTCTTCAACGTTGTGATCGACGCGATTATGCGTGAAGCATTCGATGGACGACTCGGAGTTCAATACGACGACAACAACTTCGTAACAGACTTAATGTTCGCCGACGATAGCGCTGTTTTCGCCGACACGGATGCCGAAGCAACGGACATCTTATACGATATTTCCCGCATCGCCCAATCATACGGGTTAAAAATCAATGCTGAAAAGACCAAAGTGCTCACAACGGATGGATCAAGAGCCAGTGTTCACCTCGATGGAACCCAAATCGAACAGGTTCCAAGGTTCAAATATTTGGGATCATTGGTTGAGGAAACGAAAGTAGCATCGACGGCCGACGTTCACAGCCGTATCGGCCAGGCAACAGCAACATTCGCCTCGCTCAAGTGGTGCATATGGAAACGAGCAAATATCTCCATCAAAACAAAACTACGTCTTTACCGAACGTTGATTCTTCCGATTCTTCTTTATGGATCTGAAACGTGGACGCTGCTCAAACCGGACGTTAAGAAGCTCGAGGTCTTCCAAATGCGATGTTTGAGGCAGATCCTCCGTGTCTCACTCCGTGATCGCCTTCGAAACGAGGTTGTCAGACAAAGATGCGATCAGCAAACACTGATCGAAGAAGAAATGCAAAAACGTCGACTACGGTGGTTTGGACATGTTTGCCGAATGGATGATAACCGCTTGCCACGTAAACTTCTCTGGCGAGACCGTCCTGCAGACTGGAGAATACAGCGATCGGCACCGAAGAAAACCTGGTTGAAGAATATCGAGGGTGACTTAAAGAATCAACGATTATCAGTTACCGAGGCTCGAGACACCGCCAAAAACCGAGAAGAATGGAAGCGAATCGTGAATAGAGTTCGGGACCCAGCGGCACCGACAGCAGCGTATCCGTTGCGGGGACGTCCCGCTCGGACCGCCAGCTAACGGATCAAAGAAGAAAGAAGAAGAAGAAGAAAAATAAAAGCAAACCCTGTGCAAAGAAATTCGTAAACATAAAATTGCTTAGATATTTTGTAAGACCTTTCGCAAAACCCTTCTCTAGCCCCAATCCTGTCTCACCTTCAACGGAAGTTTCCGCAGGTTATATCAAGCTATGGTTGTGTGTAACTTTTAGATATGAGAATGCTCATAAATGTCTGCCTCAATATGAATAATTGTTTCTGGGTATTCTTGAAGCGGCCAGCAAGAGGCGAGGCTAGGGAGGCTTGCACGTATATATTTGTATGTTTGGCATGAGCAGTTTCACTGAGGGATATAGACTGCGAGAATTTCAACCTACTGCAAGAAAACACCCCATGCCGAATCCAGCCAACAACGTTCCTCCTCGTATAAGAGTTATTCCACTGTTCAAACATTCCCCTTATTGCCGGTGCCCCCGGCCTACTATAGCTCGTATATCTAAATAAAATATCATCCTTGCGGGGGTGGTAGAGGTGGCTCTGGAAACACATCAAATATTCGGGCGCAATTACAAATCATATGTCAAGTGGCTTTATAGTGCGATATCCTTGTAGGAGCCGTCTGTAGAACACGGATCTGAGGCAAAGGGCTCTTCAGAAGCTCGTGGGTATCTGGGAGGCCACTTGTTAATAATTAGAACCACGTTATGAAATTTGTATTTGACTACTGTTTGGCTTCTCAAACTTGCGGAAATTTATATTATATGAAGGTATAGACCTTTCCACCCAACAAAATGTGGGTTTCGCTTCGGGTCTTTCCTTAAACTTTTCAGTTTCTATTAAAATTTTCAGTTCCTCACTCACACACCCACACAGCCACTCTTCCTCACTCGCTTCTTTAAGAGTGAAAATTATTTAGAGTTAATTGTGTTCTATGCTTTTACGTCTATTCTAGAGTAATTGAAAATGAAAGATGGCGGAATTTACCGAGTGACTTGTATGCTTTGTATGCGTTAATGCAAGGTACGTTAGCTATGTTTATTTAAACTGAAAGCCTTAATAAAATTGTACCAAATACTCATATGCATAACACGTTACACGATGGGAATGAAAGTAATTGTTTGTGGTGGTGGCAATCAGTACGAGAGGATGCAAGCCCTCTTAATGGAGTTCAAGTGAAGTTTTAGTCATTTAAAATTTAAGTTTAATCTCGTATTTATCTCTCTCTGGAATAAACGAATTTAATTTAATTAGTGGCATTTATTCAGCAGCAATTACTTTTGCTTTGGCAATGTAAATTGCAGTAAGCGATTTTAATGAGTTGTTACTAAATTTTTGAATTGCATTTCATGGGAAGCATAAAGTGTTTTGCCCCTGTAATTATTCTATAACAGATTCCGGCAGCCAAATAAAAACTGAACACATAACTCGTTTTGCAACATTTCCTATTGCTGAATTGGAAAACGAATTATTGTCACTTCCTCAAAGTTATTGCCTTGTCTCAATTCCCCAAGACAAATTCTCCGAAAGTCACAGTCGTCGAGAAATTAGCATACATCCACGCTAGGTATCGTGGGTCTTGCAATTTTCACCATTAAATTTACATTTCTCCACCCTCTCTCTAAGTTAATATCTTGACTTGAAAATAATGTTTCAACAAAGCACACTACAAAGAACGACGCAAAAAGAGTTTCCTGATCTGCACGAAGCACATTTCACAAAGGGGTGAATGTATCTCGTATGAACAGCCCCATTGAGATCTTATCACGCATTTAAGTCGCATAAAACTCCTTTGGGGAGAGCTCCTTAACAAAAAGCCCGGATAAGGAGGTAAACGGGGCAAAAAAAAGAAGAAACTAAGAACAAAAACCGACCACCGACGACGTATAAAAAGAAAAGCCATGACAGCTAATCCAACCCCAACGTCATCTTATCTGGGCTAGAGAGAGGGAAAGAGAGACCTTTAAATACTATGCAAGCATTCAGAATCCTTACGGCCCCAATAGTATGCAAATTTTGCTCTGGCGCTTAATTTTATTCTGTGCGGACTGCAATAAACCAAATTAGATGGCAATTATTCGGCTCGGCATTATCGTCATGATAAGAGGATATCCTGAATCGAGGAGCCGGGTACAGCCAGACACCCCTAAAAAGTTTTCGCGGTGTGCGTAAATTGAAGGTTTTACTGCGGCAGACGCTGATAAGATGCCACGCAGTCCCTGGAAATTGAGGGCGATAAAGTAAAGCACTTCGCGAGCAGGTTGATGGTATTCAGCTAGGGAAAATTCCCACGGTTTTTCGCTTTTGCAACCTAAAGGGTGAAATGACTTTCATGTGACTTCTGTCGTTACCAAAATCTCTTGATGTTTCACGGTTTGATTCTTACGAACTGTTAACATGACGATTCCTGGGGTTGTTTTAGATTGACATCGGGCTTAAAGTAAAACATTCTTTTATGACTTAAAGTAACGAATGCCTAAGTTGTGAAAGAAATTGTTATCGGTTGGCTCAAGATAGAAAAAAGGAGAATGGCAACTAAACCAGATTTAGAATAATATAAAAGAATTCAATAATTCGACTTATTGCATTCTGAAATTCTATTTAAATTTTGACAAACGCAATTATTTCTGTGGACCTACGAGACTTAACAAGCTGAACTGTATATGGTACAAAGGCATTTGCTGATACCAACGGTGAGTTTGATAATACCCAATACACTGTTATTAAAATAACTGACTGGGTGGTCACACCACTACTAATTTGGATTCTAGTTCTCTCACGGCTAAATCAGTTGAAGCATACCCCCAACGATGCGATAAAGATTGAGGGCGACTTAATGCAAATTGCTCCCAAAGAAGAATTGCTCAGTAAAGAAATAAAATAATTCTTGTAAAGAAGCTGAATCGAACAGCTCCAACCTTAAATAACACGACCTTGGAGTTTCGCTTGGTCCTCCAGGCAAGGCGTGCAGATGGGATCCTTCGCATTTCCTATCATCCATAAGTGGTAACTTAGGGCGCAGTGCTCGGTAATCAAGCCAACAAGTGTCCTGACTTTCTACGGCGCCCTAAAAATCATTGGCCGTGTTAGGAAGCAGCCCAGGAAGGGACAGCTTACGGTTGGCCAGTCCGCCCAGCCAGAGATCGCCCAGCTCACCAAGAGAACGTTGGCAGTCACAAACATCCTCCTAAATTAGGAGATATTACACTCTAGCTGGACAGTCTACAGATGTGATAGAGACTACAACTCCACCGGTCTTTCAAGAGGTGGTGGAATTCTTATAGCCGTCAAGGACTCCTTAAATTGTGAACTAATAACAACCAATCACGCACAATTTTTGGAGCATGTTTTTGTTCGAATCAACTTGGGCAAGAAAAACATACTAATCGGCACTTTCTGACGAATTTAAGTATGATGATTTACTTCATATTTTAGACTAGCAAAAACCCGCGTGCGTCGCAGCGCCTTTTAATAAAACAAAATTATGTGTGCCTAGTCCGGAATAAGAAAAGGGTATAATGAAACAGAGAACAAATCTGCAAGACATGATTATGGATATATAAAAAACTTTAGAGTTGACTATAAAAATATGTTTCCTACAAATTTTTTTAAAATTCGAGGTTAGCCATCGAACAACTTTACTACGTGCACAACAGATTCCTAGCCAATTTTATTCAGTATATGTCTTGTGCACGTAGATTTTGACGTTCTCAGATAATTGGCACCCTGAACTTGCCCCATGGCGAACATGGCTGGAGACGAAGATTGCCAACATTTTAAGACGATACTACTGATTTTATCCTAAAAAGGACAGTTGCTGCGTCCCGTTTTCGAGTTTTGTCGTTTCCGGTCATACCGCCCGCACAGCACTGGGTAACAATCCACTGTAACGCTTGTTTATAAACGATGTTAGATGTTTCACTTGTAAGTATTAGGTACAATGTTTGTGGCATTACTGAGTTGAGTCGATTTAGTTGAGTTGATATTTTCGAACTCGTCGTAAATGTCGCTCATCAAAATTTCCTCGTCTATTACGAACTTTCAAACAACATCCAGCAGCTCACTGTCATCATTCTCATTAATCTCAGAACATTTTCTATTGTATATTCTATGTTGAGGAGAATAGTACTGCATTCTGAGTTTTCCGACTGCGCTCTCATCTTTTGCTTTAAATTACGTTTTCCAATATGTCCCTAAATGAGTGATCATTTTAGACATGCATCAATATCATCGGCCCACATATTTGTCCGGACAGCCGGCAACATTTGCCCGGAATCTATGCCAATAAAACAGTTACTCCCCAAAATAATTGGTTTTTGCATCTTAAATCTCGCGGTGTTCTGTTAATAGATACTTTATTTGCCATTCTCAGACAGCCATCATGAGCTGTTTTTCCTTATGTGAGTAAAGTTTCCGAAATCTGTGCTACTGTCCTGATCTCATATTGTCCAAATAACCTACCTTTCGAAATGTTAAAAAGCGTGGGACTTTACTTATATTCTTATTTTATTATACTGCCCCATATACTCGTATTATATGTATACTGGCTTTAGCAAAAAAAGGTTTCATTCAACATAAGTTTTTACTTTTTATTGCATTTTTAAACAAAAGCATATTTTTAAGTTTTTTAAAGTATATTTTTAGTTTTCTACCTTTTAATTGATTATATGTCTTCGGTTATTTTGTGGTGACCGAGATTTAAAATGAGGTCACGCAGCTTACTGTACTCTACTCATTATACACTTTTATTTGGTATCCATACCGAAAGCGTTGTAAAAAAATGTAGTCCGCCATTTTGTGTTGGCTGCCATTTTGAATTTGGAATTACGCCACCCAACGGTATTCTACTTGTCATATCCCTTCATTTGATACCCATACCAATCGTGATGTAAATAAAAAGTAATCCGCCATCTGTTTTGGCCGCCATTTTGTTCCGGCCGCCATTTTGAATTTGGAATGACACCAAATAGGTAATTCTACCGTACTTATCATCCCCTTTCATTTGATACCAATGTCGGGGGTCGGGGGGCGCAATTGCGAAATTCGGCCGCCATCTTGGAACCGCCATCTTGATTTATTTACAAAGTGGTCGGATTGCATTGTTACGCGAACTATACATATGGGTAAAATTTCAAGTTGATCGGTTATATAAAAGTGCGTCAAAATCAGTTTTTAAGATTTGTCTATTCACATACATCCATACATATACATACAGGTAGAGCTAATATATAGTGCATATAAATAGCCTAAAACATGCCCGCCAAAATCCTGAATCTTCCAGTGAAAGTCCCATCCCAATCGGATTAGCCGTTTCCGAGATTAGCCCGAACAAACAGACAGACAGACATACAGACATAAAGACATACAGACATACAGACACACAGTATACAGACAGACAAAAATTTTAAAAATGCGTGATTTCGTTTTAAAATCATGTAAATAACCATATAAAATTAAAAAAAACACAATTATTTTGGAATCACAGACAGACTATATATTTTATATTATATTTATATAGATGAAGTTAACGACTCACTCTGCAGTGACGAGACATATTTGTTTTGGTTGATTTTAACCGTCCCAATCTTTTATTTATCCCTGAGGAGGAAGGTAACCTCAGTATAAAGCTTATCGACACTTTTTATGGCAATGACTTATGTCAAATTATCCGGTAACCAAACTCTTCTGGTAAATGGTTGGATCTGATTTTCACTAATTTCTATGAGGAGGTAATTATCCACACACTTCCGATGAGGAGAACCTAGTCACCAATTCTACTCACCACTCCGCTTGGGTGCTTGAACTCACCACCATCACAATAACAACAACAATTGAAAATGAAATACCAATGGAATTTTTGAAAAATCGCAAATTTGGTCGTTTTTATTTTTGTTTTCGCCCTACCTGGCAACATTGTTAAAAAAAATAATTAGATCGTTTATTACTCAAAAAGTAATGAACCGATCTTGTTGAAATTTTTTGTACATTGCCGGGACTACATAAACACGACCTGTAAGAATCTATGTGCAGTTGTTTTCGAGTAAACAAATAGTTAAAGTCACGTGATTTGAAAATTTGGAAGCTATTTACAGAGACTTCTAACAGGGCTTATTTATTAGAGAATTTGTGTTTTGTTGTAATTTCCCATTTTTTCATGAAATTCTAGAAGGAGAACGCTAAGTTTATACGAACTTCCAAATTCATGCCTTGAAAATGCCGAATTAATTTGAAGACACTTCAAATTACGCCCATTCTTCTGAAAAAATTGGCGGCGCAACGCCCAAATTTTGGGCCCCGGAATATCATATCCATTTATATTGTCAGTGTGATTTAAAGTTCGATCGAATCAAAGTTTCATTGTTGAAGTGTTTTTTTATATGGTTCAAGGATTAAAATTGAAAAACGTAGAAAGAGGAAAAATGCTTGCATACAAGGATGCAGGATTGTCAAAAGAGGCAATTCTATCGAAAATTAGAAGATCTGTCGTTGTTGTGTGTAATTTACTCAATTTGGGTGATAATTACGCCACAGGTGCTCCGAAAAATTGACAACTCCTCAGAAAACCCGCATATTTCAAGAAGCAACCGTGGGAAAGCTTAGTCCTTCTGCCATTAAATTGAAATTAGATCTTTTAATTGGTGTTAGACGTATCCAACAAATTTTGCAAGCCAATCCGAACTTTATGTACAAAAGGCCGGCTAAAAAACTATGCTTATTGCAGAACACAAAATTCACCGCCTAGCTTTCGCTGAAAGTCACATGTCCTGGACTCACCAATGGCAGAATGTGATTTTCAGTGAATCTCGATGGTCCTGATGGATGTGCTAAATACTGGCAAAATCTAGGAAGCGCACCATATGTCCGAATGTGTAGTCATTCAAGAGGTAGGGGCGTTATGGCGTGGGGTGCTTTTGGCTTCTTCGGCAAAACAAGGTTGTGCTGGGTTCCGGGACGAACGAATGCGGACAGCTTCATGGAGCTCCTAGCAATGATAATGGATGAATATCCTGAGAATATCGCTGGACCAAACTTTATTTTCCAGCAGGATAACGCACCCATACACACTGCTAGGAGAACAAAACAATGGTTAGCAGAAAAGAACATCCCTTTAATGAATTGGCCCGCCCGAAGTCCTGATCTCAATCGAATTGAAAACTTGTGGGGATGGATGGCCGGAAAATCTATAATAACGGAACTCGATTCAACAGGGGGAAGAAATTCCGATTATATGATAAAAAATTTAATTAATTCAATGCCCAATTGTTGTTTTCAGGTCATAAATAATCAAGGTGGACCAACCAATATTAAGATGTAAAAACAAATATTGTACAAATAAAAAATAGAAATATAGTAGTGTCTTCAAATTAATTTCGCATTTCCAAGGCCTAATTTTAGAAGTTAGCTCAAATTTACCGCTCCCCTTCTAAAATTCCTTGGAAAACGGAATATTTTTGAAACGAAGACGAATCTACACAAAAATCCATTTTGATATTTTTGGTAACTCATAGAAATGCTTGGTTTTTGCATAACGGAACTTCAAAATTTGGAAAAGTAGGTGTCTTCAAATTAATTTCGTGGACTGTATAAAAAACGTGCTCATTGCGTTTTCATTTTAACTGATTTGATTACATTTACACACTTCTTTTCTTGATAGTAATAATAAATTTAAAGTAAGGTTTCATGAACCAGCGTAAGTGTGGCGAGCTTCTGGCATGTATAAATGAAACCATCTACATCCACGAACTTAGTTTCAAAGGTTTCATAATCGTAACGTCGAAATCTCTTTAATTTTTATCGAGCACTATTTACATTAAGGTTTGATATTTGTTTAATCAAGGTTTTGGAGCTATTTGTGACAGCATATCTAAATTACTGGATGTAGAATCTCCCTAGATTCTCGGCATATGTATTCCAGAATTAGGTCGAGGACTAGATCGAAAAACGAGTCATCCACATTCTCACAACAAATCTAATCTACGACAGTCTAACTTCACCTTTGAATTAGTTTGTCAGACGGAAATGTATTTGGTTTTTATCTTCGTGTATCTGTAGGTCTATCTAACTAATGGCATTCTCTGCTTTCACTCGCATTAGAATTTTAAATATTTGTCGTGACCCGTGAATAAATTATTAATCACGAGACTTAACCAGTTCAGGTATAAGTAATGTTTAATGAATTTCCTGAATGCGAATGGAAATTAATATCGTTTTGTCACACACATAACGCAGATTAGAAAAATCAATCCTCTATAAATAATCAATGTTGCAAAAAGACCTCTGTCACTCCCAGGTTGGTTGCTAAGTAACAGAGAAAAAAACTTGTTGGATGTAGCAAAAACACTGCATGCTGACATATTCTAAAGCTCAGAAGAAAAGGGCTTACTTAACCCGCCACCCATTGCGAAAACCTGTTATTGTTTCCAACTCAAAAGGGATTACCACAAAGTGTGGATTCACCCCAGACAGCTACGTGTTGTTGAGCTTTGCCTTTTATCCTCAACTTATTCTGAGGCTTTCATTTAAAGGATGCACTTTTACAGGTGAACCTTTTGTCTCTTATCCGTGCTTATTGTAGCAAAATCCCTTTGTCTCCACCCTTGATGGAATATCCAGTAGTTACAGATGTCACGCAAGACAACTCAAAGACGGCTGATATGAATGCGGCTAAAGGGAGTATATACGGAAAGGATGAGCCCTGGAAGGCCCTGTAAATATTTGATATGTGTGTAGAAAATATTTAGGGTAGAAGAGCCTTTGGCAGAATTTGTTTCATTAAATGAAGTCGGGGACAATCATTAAGTCCCAACAATGTACACGATCCTAGAGCCTCTGGTGGCGTTATTACAGTTCAGTTCAGGCATATGTGTATGTATGCATGTGTGGCATCAAAGCAAAAAAGAAACGTCTACCAAGGCTTTGAATGTTAAACGAAAGCTAATCCCAAATTTCATGAGGCCTACCTTAGCCCGATGGGGGTGGCATCAAAACCTTTTTTTGCATTTTTGTTTTATTTATATTTATCATGGAAGGGGTTATAGGCATTCAACATGTGGAGCCCACCAACATGTCGCGCGAGGAGGAATATTTCATTTCACGTTTGCACTTTTCCCTAGCTTTCATCATGGTGCCGCAATTGTGCGTCTGTACTCTGTACGGGGGAGCGTGCGGAACGAGACAATACAAATTTCATCGTAAGCCCCCGTTTGGCGGCGGAATTTCAGGTGGGCCAGGGTACTGTACTACCGACAACATCAAAGCGAAGAGCGTAAATAAAAGTATATGTTGCATATTTTTTCCACAAGAATGTTAACAAAAGCTTTTCACCTGTAGGCCATGATGATGCGAGTCATGGAAAAGGGCTTGACAGGGTTTTACCGCCTGTTATACCTTTAGGGTGTAGGTTAGCATGCTACTGGTATATATACGCGTATATATGAATTCGAGATGAGTTCAACGTCAAGAGAAGGCACCCTTAAAAGTACGTACTATATTTGAAAAGTTTATTTTTAGGCTTAATGAAATTCCTAAAATTAATTTCGCCGTCGGTTAGGGCCAAAACAAAAAAAAATCTAGACGTACTTGTTCCTGCGGCCTTTTATTTATTCTACGGTTACCCCAGTTTTTCTTTAAATTACGAGTATATCTCTGCCGGACTTAAATTAGCTGCTGTGCTTGCGTTTTGGGGGCGCGTAAAAACGTTTTGAATTATTTCGTGATTACTTTTTATCTTATGATGTTGCTGAAGTTACCTATTGCCGCAATTTTTGGTGATATGTAGGCAAATTACGGCTACAGGCAACCTGCACACGTTAACCCTAGATTAGTATCGTGCGTAAAGTTTATGTGTTGTTCATCCAAAGACTTTAACTCCTGCTACCTATGAGCTGTAACATCTATCTCACTTAGAGGTCCCTAAAAGCTGAAACATCACCTCATACCTCAGCCTCGTAGAGAATCTAGAACTTTGTTCTTGATGAGAGAGATTTCATTAACGTGCACGTAAAACATACGCAAGATACGGTATTGGTATAACGTCAAAATAACCTGGCTGAGGCTGAGCCAGACTGGGCGTTTGTGACGACAGCCTTTGAACAAATTATCGCACAAAAGAAAAGATCAAAAAATAAGAGTTCTGCTACAAACAACTATGATCCATGACGCTTGCTCCAACAAAAAGCAGAACAAAAAATTATCGCTCGGTTGATGACATTCACCAGGAGACATACCACTCCAGCAAGGCTGCTTCGCTGAAGGTTATGTCAACGACTTTGGTGGCTATCACATCGGATATTACCCCTAAGGCCCCCTTACAAGGTCAAATTGGATGTACATTCAGATTTTCATCAAGCCCATAAGCCCACCGATCGGCCGACCGGCTCACAATCGATAGTTTTAGTTGTACATCCGTACTTCGATGTACATCCAATTGGACCGTGTATGGGGCCTTGAAGTTTCTGAACGAACTTACGTCAATTAATCCACCTAATCTTTAAAAAATACTCCCCATGGTACATAAAAACTTGCTCCTTCACCCTTTGCTAAACCTTTGCGCAAGTTTCTTGCCCTAAAATACTTTTCTTGAGTTTTGAGTTTGAGACTCTTCCAAAATAGCTCATGTTCATATCATACCGAAAAAGGTGGCCCCAACAATATGCTCTTATTATGGCTCAATTGAAAGTGCCCTGATGTTAAACAGGTAGCGAATATTTGTCGAAGAATGGGTGCATTGAAATAT
Source organism: Thereva unica (assembly GCA_949987705.1). NCBI lineage: Eukaryota > Metazoa > Arthropoda > Insecta > Diptera > Therevidae > Thereva > Thereva unica. The sequence continues at coordinate 79,529,898 of OX465284.1, read as the reverse complement.
GTATGTATTTATTAGCTCAGGTGGGCACGCCGTACTTGTCAGTGAAAGCTGGCCTAATCCATTCCTTTCTCCTTGGTATCCATTGCAGGGTACAAATTTTTCCGAAATGATCGCCAAGGGCGCATTAGAGACGGAACTGCTATTTATGTGCGGGATCACCTAAACTCTAAACCAGTTGCATTCTCTAAGCACTCGGGTATCGAATTCATATGCATCGAAATCTCTACTGCTTCTGATAAACTCCGTCTTCTTTCCTGGCCTTTATAACCCTGTTAACGTTCAAAGACTCAGCGATACGCTTGCGCTCTTCTCACGTACGTACAAAGTCATCTTGGTTGGCGGTGATTTCAATGTCAACATAATAAAGAAATGTACCCTACAAAATTATTTTGTGTATAGTTTGCACACTCTTGGTTTGAATTCCGTCAATATTCTCCCCACATACTTTAATTATAGGATATTCCTTCCTGTTCGATGTGTTCCTTGCTAATAGGCCCCCATACACTACAAGGTTTTATGCGTACAAACATGTCCCACAATCTTTCTGACAAACTTGTTTGAACGCCGAGCTTACCCATACACTATTATGGTTTTCATTTTCCTTTAAAGATTTCAAATCGAAATGAGTTCTTTAACTAGAAATAAGTTGTAATCAATAGCCTTTGAAATTTTATGTTATGCACAGAACTGTCAGATAAAACCACGAAAAAATCAAACCATTTTGATATTTGGGACAAACTTGTGACAAACATAAAACCAAAAACCAAATTCACCACACACTGTCAATCTTTGTTTGAACGCCTTGTTTGTACGCATAAAACCTTGTAGTGTATGGGCCCCTAATGATTTTAGCTCAATAATCTTTCAAAATCAAATCTTTCCTCCTAGTTACCTGTAGCACGATATTTTATTCGTTTGGCATAGCTTTTCTGTTGACCCGCTTCCTGTGACCACTCTCACTTATCGTGATTTCTCCAACATTAACCAAGAAAGAACGCGTCGTCCAGAGGTGTTTTTGTCTACCCTAACCCTGGTCTAACTTATTTGCTATGACTGATAAAGTTGATAAAGTTGTTGAATTCAATTGGATATTGCTCGTTCTATATGATGAGCTTGCCCCTCTGCGTAACAAAATGTGTTTAACTAAATCTAAACCATGGTCAAATGAAATCGCTTATTGCTGAAAGAGAGTTTCTTTATCGCTGGTCCAAACAAGTGAAGTGTTCCGTTTTTGCTATTCGATCTTTTAAACGTGTAAGGAACTTAGTCGTCGCCAAAATTAAGGAAGCTAAGAGAAATTTTTATACTCGTAAACTTGATCCCGGCCATCCTGCAAAAACTATTTGGAATAATTTGCGCCACTCACACACTCTCTGCCCTGAAAACTTTAACCAATATTTTGTCGCCACCTATATGGTACGCGAGATTATACCTCCTGTGGCTTCTCCGGACGGCTTCTACTTTCGCTGTGTAGACTGTCTCGAGGTAATATCTGCTCTAAAATCAATCAAATCTAATGCGACTGGTAGTGATAAGTCTCTTATCTGTTATTACTCACTTATTTAACGCCTGCCTTTTTGTTTCTAAGTTTTCTCCGGCGTGGAAGTTTTCTCCGGCGAGGCTTTCCTTGATTATGCCAATTCTCAAGTGCCCGTCCCCTACGTGACGTAAGAATCCTCTTTTTCTTGGAAAAGGCCCTCGAAAAGCTGATGGCGTCACAAATACTTGAGGATTGCGATTTTCTCGAAATAATAAATGTATGGCAATTTAGCTTCCGGAAACAACATTGCTGTGTCTGCGCTTCTTAAGGTCACTTCCGATATTCGTAAATCCCTTGATGAGCAACATGTTTGGTGTTTGGTGCTATTTGATTTCTCTAAAGCGTTCGAAAGTGTTAACCACGCCTTGATTCTGTAAATACTCTTCCGCCAAGTAAATTTTCCCCCTTCTGCCCTGAACCTGATGCATAGCTTTCTAACTAGTGGTGTGCAAAATGGCTCTTTTCAGTGAACTGGTTCTTTTGGTTCCGCTCACTAAAAAGAACCATTCAAAAGATCCGTTCATTTGGTTCATTTCCCTATGGTGAAAACTTCAAAACATTGAGTGCTCTAAAAACAACTACAAACAAACACATACATTTCAATAAAATACTAAACCCAATTTTTACTACTAATAAAAATCAATTAATTTGCTAATAGAATCACACTCATCTATTCTCATCTATTTTCAAATGTCTATTTCCAATTAGAACTCTAGTCCGAACTCTCTCTCACATCTTGAATATATCATAAATACAACCTGAACAAAACCTCTGAGCGAGATATCTCACCCCTTCTGCAGGCATTATGATTCATTCGCTCTTTTTTTCAGATCATTCAAGACCCGTACATTTGGTTCGTTTCGTTCATGATTCATAACACAGTACATCACCATTGAACCAGTGCAGAATTATTAAACGAAAGAACGGAACATGTACTACTTGGTGAACTAGGTCATTTGGCTCAGTACACTGTTCCGTTCAGTACGAACGGATCATTCGCGAACGACACAGCACTATTCTAACTAACCATTCTTAGAAAGTCGTGCTCGACGACAATTGTTGTTCGATGGCCTTACCTCATGCTGACTTCCTCCATTGAGGAATTTAAAGAGGTCACAATCCAGTATGGAATTTTGGACACACGAGTCGTGGTCAGATCTTCTCAAATGAAAAATTAACCAGAGACAATTACTAAATGACACTTTAAGACGCTGATGACAAGATAAGTCGAAGGAAATATACACCAGCGAACAGCAAAGGAAATGAGGAACAAGAGATTTGATAAGTTTGGCTCGAATAGGTGATGATAGTAGACTGACATGAAGCCACAGTTTGCGAAGTGTGCCATAGATATTAGAGAGCAGCAATGACACATGATTGCAGCATGAAAGTTTGGATTGACAACAATTCCTAGGTTTTTAAGACAGTCAACGATTAGAAGAGGAACACAATTGAGTAAAAGAGGAAAAACACTTGCGATTTGATTGGATTTAATTTAAGGAAACTAGAAGAACTCCATTCGTTTATTTGAGACAAGGGGCTATTCAGAGTACAGAGACATAGAACTCAATCTGATTAGGAGAACAAGAGATATATGTATAGCTGGAGATCATCAGCATATAGATGAAAAGAGCAGTGACGGATAATGGAGGGAAGATAATTAATATAGAGGGAGACAAGCAAAGGACCAAGAACCGAACCATCAAACACACCTGCAGGCAGACTTAGGAAAGAAGATGTAACATTATTATGCTGAACACACTGAGATCTATTAGAGAGAAAAGAAGAGAAAAAACGAACAGAAGAAGAAGAAAAGTGATCACTTTGACTAAGTTTATGGAGGAGATGCGAGTGAACCGCAGACTCAAATGCTTTGGAGAAATATAGAAGAACTAGTATTGCAATATCACCTTGATCAAGAACGGAACAAAGATCAGTTGTTACCTTCAATATAGCAGTTTCGCAACTGTGGTGGGATTTATGGAAGCCAGATTGCAGTATATACAAAGGAAATCATAAGAATCAAGATACCGCGATACTTGAGTAGAAATAATTTTCTGATAGACTTTGGCACGAAAAGGAAGAATACTAATAAGATGTTGGCAAAACATAATACGACATATGAATGGGTATTGATACAAGCCCATCCAAATATTGCCATTCATATTTCGTATTGGAGGAATATGGAGAGCCTATTTTTGTCCAATCAATTTAAACCAATCCATTTAACCATGCTATCCAAATTGCTGTTATATAAGACCATGCACCAGGACTCACTTATTGATCCGTTACTGCGAGCTAGCCATGTTGAAGAACCGAGGATAGAACACAACACAAACAAATCTGTAAGACACCATTTTGTATCACTTTCATGCGTGGTGTGTGATTCTAGCCAAAGAAAAATGTTCGATTGTCTCTCTATATTGTTCCTATCCAAAGCATGCTATCCTATTGTCCAGTATCTTGTGATGATCGATACTTTTCTGTCGATGTCCTTGGCTAGGCATCGTCTTGTACGTTCTGCTACTTGTCGTTAAAATACGTTTTTCTAGTATTGAGGCATGATTATCAACGAGATCTCCTAGAACGTATCGCTTGAGAACCTAGAAGTGATTAAAACTTGTAAACTCGAGTTGACAAGGCAGTAGAGAGGCGCCTGATTGAAAAGTTTTTCGCCGTATGATTAATGTGGTGTGGTACGAAAGCGAGGTAAAATAAATCTCTCCTGGAAGGATTGCGTCGACCAAAGTATCAAGAGCCTTGAGATGTCTAAAGAACATGGGCGCAGAATGGTGACAGGTGGGTGGAAAAACAGCTCTAAATGGTCCGCACAGTCTCAAGGCTGTGAAGTCGAATAAAGTTAATTGAACTATAGGGGGAGGTTAATCCGGCCTCATTCTATAATATAAATTTAGTCATAAGGCGTAGTATACTTATAAAACACTCTAGATTTTCTTCGTTTTGAATATGAATTGAAGGTGAGGCTAATATTTGTGGATTATTACAGTCTGCTCGGAATCCTTTAAAACATATACTTGATTCAAATGTCTTTTTCGAAGCAATTCTTCATCATTATAGAAATTGAAATCGTTGCCAGCAATTAAGGGTTAAAATTTATACATCTTGGAAGCCATGTATCGCGAAAATCGATAAATTTCCGTTGTGGGATGTCTGCAGACCAGAATAATCAGCTTCGGTTCAAATTTATCTACTATCAACAAAAGCGAATCCAATTCAAGTGATAAATATCCACACAGAATTCCTTTAACACAGTTAAACTTGCTCAATTGTCTCAATGGGACCTAATTCCCGATAGATGAATGGCTTCAAGTTTCGAGCATATTCCAGGATCTCTCGCGTATTTTGCACATAAATCGCTTTTCGCCGTGTATATCTGCACACCATAAATAGGCAAATATGTATCTGAAAAATACGTCTTCTCGGGAGCTAGGAGCGTCTTCCTCTACATCCCACATAAACAGCACAACAACGAAGCAGCCGCTAAGGAATCCATTTGTACAAAAACCTGGATGAGCCAGGCGAAACGGACAGGATCCTCGGATGGGGCGGCTGGTGGGACGGAAAAGTTCAGCAAACAAGTGAGTCATAATTTTGTAGAATTTTCATGAATAATTTTGGCATAAATTTTCTCCTTGAGGAACCTGTTATTGTTTTTCAGCATAAATCAATTTTTATGTTCATCCATGGATTCGCAGATTTGTAATTTACAGGGCTCCTCGTTCCGACAGACTCCTGCGGTGGGGCCTACAAGTTGGTGAGTTGTCAATTATCAAGTGTAAATTGTCGTAAAATTGGCGAGAGGGGGATGATTGACGCGGATCTCCCGGTGGATTTGAGGAATGAATTCTGAAATTTACGGGTTTTAAGTTTATTTACGGAGCACGAGCTCTTCACTGATCTGATGAGAGAATTTTTCTACCACATTATCGCCCTCGCCGCGCTTAATAATGCACCCCCTAATTTTCAGTCTGTTTGCACAAACACAACGGCTTGGAGCTTAACCACTTCAAAAGCGATACTTAAACTCATCGCCCGCGCCACCTCCTGGGGGGTGGTGTGGCGGTGGTTCATATATTTTCTGTATTTCTGGAGCCATAACGAAACTTAATCAATGCCGTTCAACCCCCTCGAATCCTTTTCGGTAGATGGTGCGGCGGTGGCCCTCTGCTTGTTTGCCAAACCTGACAAAAGCCGCCCTTTTTCATTATTACTTTAATTTAGACTCTCATTCCGCTATCCCGTTCGGCGTTTAGTGTGGCTCTTGTCCCTTCACAATCCTCATTAAAAGCGTAAGCCATCGACGACAAAGAGGATTTGTCGACCAGGGACATACGGGCGGCAATGAACAAGGCAAGGGACAGCCAAAGGGAAGGGGATAACAAACGCCGGTGTTACCTTAATTAATGACTAGGCAAACAAAGCATATAAAATCAACGTTTTGTTCCCTGATGGTGTATCGAGGGGTTGTAAATAGGAAGCGCTAAATTATTCACATGTACACATTAAGGATTCGAGTAATTACTGGGTCAGGCTAGGGGTTGATAGAGGGAAGCGTGCCATGTCGTAAAATAGACCTGAGCTTTACTTAATGTATTTTGATAAAACAAAAGTTACTCTGAATTATCAATTATTTTTGCTTTTGTTTAAAACAAAAGTTCCAAACTTTAACTAAATATTGATAAGATAGCAACTGAGACTGGGGTTTACTTGGAATCTGTTATAGCAGGGCCGTGCCTATACATGGGAAAATTTTCAGGTGAATTATTCAAATAACACTCCACACAGTAGGTGGTCAACGAATCAGAAGCAAACGTAAATTTTAGAAAATTGTATCTTATAAGCTATTTAATTGAGATGTTAAGTTTAAAAAACATCCTGACACTAATATATTTATAAGTATAAGTATATGTTTTTGTTTTTAATATAACATCCCGAAAAGTTATCACTCGCCGGGGGGTGCCCCTCCACCCCCCCCCCAGCCTTTAAAAATCACTCCCTAAAAAACATCCGTTTTTGGTTAATATCTCTTAAACGGTAAGTCACGAAGTGTGTACAAAGTTTGTAGATTATGCGATTATCTATAAAAGAAGATATTATACATTTCCCAGTAAAAGTTGTCATTCATGAGATATCGCCGTTTTAAAGAGTTAAAATCCTCATCTGCACTCATTCGCGACATGTATAGGTCACTAGACGTTCAATAAATGAGGACCTTTCACGCAAAAGTGAACAAATCCAATTATACCTTGAAATGAGATAAGCATATTTCGGGGTACTCAAAAGTGATTATTAGAACATGGCAGAACTGTTTGATAGGCTACAAACGCACTGCCAGAGCCAATGATTGGTGCGACGAGGAATGTAAAACAGCTATAGAGGCCAGAAATAGAAATAGGAAAATTTACATAGAGAGACCGACGAGGAGCAAGAAACTGAAATATGAGGAAACAAGAAGAACCGCAAAAAACATTTGCAGGAAGAAGAAAAGGCAATTCCTCAACAATTACATCCTGAGAGCAGAGGAAAACTTTGCCCGAAACAAAACCAGGGAAGCATATAAGGAAGTAAACTTCTTCAAGAAAGGCTTCAAACCCTCCTCCGGTATAAGTAGAACGAAAGAAGGCACTATAGTTACAGGCAGCGAAGATGTAAAGAAAAGATGGAAGGAATTTTTTAGCGAGCTGCTGAACGCAAACGAGAGTATCCGACACGTACCAGAACCCCGTCCACAACATAACGATGACACCAGAGAAACAAACGAACCCACTCTGGAAGAAGTACAAAGTGCCATACGACTCTTAAGAAATAACAAATCTCCAGGAATTGATAACATCCCAGCAGAGCTGATCAAGCAAGGAGGCGAACCGCTTTCAGCAGCTATACATGAATTACTATGCTGCATATGGAGGAACGAAAAAATGCCTGAAGATTGGGAGCAAAGCATTATCTGCCCAATACACAAGAAAGGAGATAGATTCAACTGTGAAAATTACAGAGGCATATCTCTTTTAAGCACAGTGTATAAAATAATGACCAATATAATTAAGGCCAGACTGGAACCTTATGCAGAAGCCGTAATAAGTGAATACCAAGCTGGATTCAGAAGAAATAGGTCAACAATGGATCAACTTTCAATAAGGCAAATCCTCCGAAAATGCTGGGAATACAACATCGACGTGTATCAACTTTTCATCGACTTTAAACAAGCATACGACAGCATCGACAGGGAGCAAATGTATGCGACAATGCTGGACCTAAACATACCCCTAAAGATAGTGAAACTGACTAAAATGACAATGGAAAATACAAGGTGTGCAGTCAGAATACAAGGAGAATTGACGGAGTCCTTCCCAGTCAAGCAAGGCTTAAAGCAGGGCGATGGGCTGGCACCCATGCTATTTAATCTCTGCCTTGAAGGAGTAATTCGCAAAGTAAACATTGATGCGAACGCAACCCTGCTTAACAAATCAAAACAGTTTGCAGGATATGCCGACGACATAAACTGCCTTGCCAGATCACTGTCATACCTTAGAGAAGTATTCACAGAATTAGAAGATGGAGCTAAACATATAGGGCTGCAAATAAATGCAGAGAAGAGCAAGATTCTAATTCAGTCAAGGGTGGAAAGAAGAAGAAGAAACCACAACACCACCTGGGGGGAATATAACTTCGAACGGGTAAGCCAATTTAACTACCTGGGGTCCACAGTCAGTGAAGACAACGATGAAACGATAGACGTACAAAGAAGAATAAACGCCGCAAACAGAACATACTTCTCACTACTGCCAGTAATGAAATCCAGAGACATCCACAGAAAAACAAAAATAAGAGTCTACAAAACCATCATACGTACAGTAGCTACGTATGGTTGTGAAGCATGGAGTATCTCCCAAAAATCCGCCGACAAGTTGGATATATTTGAGAGGAAGGTTCTCCGAAGGATATACGGCCCAATTAATGAAGACAATGCATGGAGAATACGCTACAATCACGAATTGTACGACTTATACAAAGAATGTAAACTTTCGACCCATGCCAAGCTACTGCGTTTACGTTGTAGTCCATTCAAAACGCGCGTTATGGTGTTCCAAAATAACACCGTTAAGAAAATCGAACCCTAAACGTTTTTGGGGTCGCTGATCACGAAAATCGAGGTCCCGCGGTCCCAAAATTAGGGCGTCACCCCTAAAAATGCAAAAAACACCCCTTTTTAGGGGGTTTTCGCGATTATTTCAATAATAATGAAAACTAATGCGATGAAATGCAGTTTTTTTAATATTTATTTGCGAAGGGGGTAGATTTATACTAAATTTAGGCGAGCTTAATGGTAAGGGGTACCCCTAAAGGGTTGAAAGTACCCCTAAATTGGCGAAAAATGGCAAAAATTGTAAAAAAAATTCAAGTTTTTGCTTCAAATTCGATTGTGGGCGTATTGTCAGCCAAAAATAAATTATTTTCAACCCTTAGGGGGTTAAAAATACCCCTACAATATAGTTAATTGAAAACTAGGGGAGGGGGGGTGTTCCAAAATAACACCGTTAAGAAAATCGAACCCTAAATTTTTTTGGGGTCACTGATCACGAAAATCGAGGTCCCGCGGTCCTAAAATTAGGGCGTCACCCCTAAAAATGCAAAAAAAAAACCTTTTTAGGGGGTTTTCGCGATTATTTCAATAATAATGAAAACTAATGCGATGAAATGCACTTTTTTTAATATTTATTGGCGAAGGGGATAGATTTATACTAAATTTAGGCGGGCTTAATGGTAAGGGGTACCCCTAAAGGGTTGAAAGTACCCCTAAATTGGCGAAAAATGGCAAAAATTGTAAAAAAAATTTTTTTTACAAGTTTTTGCTTCAAATTCGATTGTGGGCGTACTGTCAGGCAAAAATAAATTATTTTCAACCCTTAAGGGGTTAAAACTACCCCTACTATATAGTTAATTGAAAACTAACTTAAAATAACACCGTTAAGAAAATCGAACCCTAAAGGTTTTTGGGGTCGCTGATCACGAAAATCGAGGTCCCGCGATCCTAAAATTAGGGCGTCACCCCTAAAAATGCAAAAAAAACCTTCTTAGGGGGTTTTCGCGATTATTTCGGTAATAATGAAAACTAATGCACTTTTTTAAATATTTATTTGCGAAGGGGGTTGATTTATACTAAATTTAGGTGAGCTTAATGGTAAGGAATACCCCTAAAGGGTTGAAAGTACCCCTAAATTGGCGAAAGTTTTTGCTCCAAATTCGATTGTGGGCGTACTGCGGGGTGGGTGAGGGACGTCAGCAAGCGTGTGGCGCAAGAGGCGCGGGCGGAACAGGGCGGACAGCGGCTGGCGGGTGGCAGAAGGAAAGAGGGTTAAAAAATTTCCAAATGTTTTAATAATTTTTCATCAAATATAAAATTTTAATGCAAAACAATAAATTTCAATTTGTTCCAATTACAATTTTTATGTGGGGGTAGTTTTACCCCCTTAAGAGTTGAAAACATTAATTTTTTTGCTGATAATAAATACCCTTTGAACCAAATTTCAAACAAAAAGCAAAAAAAAATTTCCATTTTTTTTTATATAAAGTTGTTTTTATTATAGTAAGTTCGCCTTAATTTAGTATAAATCAACCCCCTTCGCAAATAAATATTTAAAAAAGCGCATTATTTTTCATTATTACTGAAATAATCGCGAAAACCCCCTAAAAAGGGGTGTTTTTTGCATTTTTAGGGGTGACGCCCTAGTTTTAGCACCGCGGGACCTCGATTTTCGTGATCAGCGACCCCAAAAACCTTTGGAGTTCGATTTCCTTAACGGTGTTATTTTGGAACACCCCCCCCCTAGTTTTCAATTAACTATATAGTAGGGGTAGTTTTAACCCCTTAAGGGTTGAAAATAATTTATTTTTGCCTGACAGTACGCCCACAATCGAATTTGAAGCAAAAACTTGTAAAAAAAATTTTTTTACAATTTTTGCCATTTTTCGCCAATTTAGGGGTACTTTCAACCCTTTAGGGGTACCCCTTACCATTAAGCCCGCCTAAATTTAGTATAAATCTATCCCCTTCGCCAATAAATATTAAAAAAAGTGCATTTCATCGCATTAGTTTTCATTATTATTGAAATAATCGCGAAAACCCCCTAAAAAGGGGTGTTTTTGCATTTTTAGGGGTGACGCCCTAATTTTGGGACCGCGGGACCTCGATTTTCGTGATCAGCGACCCCAAAAACGTTTAGGGTTCGATTTTCTTAACGGTGTTATTTTGGAACACCCCCCCCGCGTTTTGAATGGACTATTGGGCCGGTCATGTCCAAAGAATGGATGACTCAAGGATACCAAAAAAATCCCTGTATCTACTACCAGATGGCAAAAGACCAGTTGGCAAACCACGGTCAAGATGGGAAGATAATGTTAAGACCGATGCAGCGAAACTGCTCAACACGAGAAACTGGAGACAAGCTGCGGAGCAGAGAGACGTCTGGAGGAAGAAGCTGAAGGAGGCCAAGGCTCGAATTGGGCCGTAGAGCCATCGAAGAAGAAGAAGAACTGTTTGATTAAAAATCGAATTCAATCATATATTAAAAAGGCTTCTAAAATTGCATTTTCAAACAAAACAGAGAAATCTGCAGAGAAAAACGCACTTTATGTAAAATTATTCAAACTGGATTTGTTCACTTTTGCATAAAAAGCTCCTCAAATATTTTGTTTGACTACGTGGCTAATATTTTCAGGAGTGATTTCCGGATGTGTTTGGAGAAAAATTTGTTCTTATATTGCTCCGTCATCCCCACTATTCAGGGTGTTAATGAAAATAAACTATTTTTTAAAAATTAACTTAATCGTGAATAACTCCTAGACTAATAACATATCCGTTATTTGGAGTGATCGGATGTCTCTGAGTTTTCCCCTAAGTTTATTGTGTGAAAAGTGTGCTCTAAACCATCAAAATAACATAAATATAAAAAAATCATAAAACAATTCATTATTTTATATTTTTCCCCAACAAGCTACAGTTGAAGGCTCTCAATTTTCCCAGCCAGAAATATGTAAAGCAAGTGCTTCCACTGGAAGCTTTAGTGATGCGCTTCTAGAGCAGTGATTCCCAAAGTGGGTTCCGCGGAACCTTACGGTTCCACGAAAAAATTTTAGGGTTCCGTGTCACCAGCGCCGAAGCGCAAATACATTCGCAGACTCACTGGCGCTGCGCCGGCCGTTTAACGCGTTCTTGCTAATCAGAAAGTTCGAGTGGCCCTTCTTCCTTAAAATTTGGTCTACGTCACGCCGCGTAACATTTTGGCCGCCATTCCATATTCCCATGTCGAGTAAGGTTGTGAAGAAAATGGTAATCCGCCCTCTTGAGATGGCTGCCATGGGCCAAACGATATATTGAGTATACTATATTGCTTATGGTGTTCTACTTATCGTACCCTTTCATTTGATACCCATAGCGAAGGGGTTGTGAAGAATATTTCAATCCACCCTCTTGAAACTGCCGCCATGGATCTAAAGGCATATTGAGTATACTATATTGAATTGTCATCGGAGCGAAAGTTGTATGCAATGTGTATTTCAGCTTGATAGGATATCCGGAAGTATTTGAAAAATTGATTGCAAAATTTGTTCCGGGAAGAAACAGTAATCCGTTCTCTTGAGACGGCCGCCATGGATCTAACGGTATAATGAGTATACCATATTTCATTGTTATCGGAGCTGAAGTTGTGTTTCAGGGTGGTCGGGTAACCGGAACCGTATTCAATCGATTGCAAGATATGTACCGGACAAACAGACAGACAAGAAAGCGAGCTAATAACAACGTTTTAAAATATATTAAAGGATAAATATATACATTGGCCTCGATTCCCGAATCCGGGCGAATCGGAAGTGAGTGCGGATTTGACACTTTGCGATTCCCTATTCCGCGGTTGCTGATTTGATTTCCGAAAAAATTCGGAGTGAAGACTCACGCGATTATGCAATACGCGATTACTGATTTGCTTGATAGAATTTGACATTTGACATCCGCGGGAAAATTTTAGCGGATTAGTGATATTTGAACATGTACAAGTACATAAGTTGATGTTTTTTGTTATTTGGTGACATTCTCACAGCCAGACTATTCACCTGGCTTGCTTAACATCAGTATTCTATTACTTTCATTATAACTTAAAGTGTTTATGGCTAGTATTTTCTATTATTGTACAATTTTTTTAACTTTTCATGGATTTATCGAATAAAACTTTTGAAGTTGAAGTTGTTATTTGGTGGTTTTATTTTAACTTAGAAATTTTTTAAAATAATTGTTTGCTTTTTAAATTTATAGAAAGAAGGAATTTAAAAAAATTTAAAAAGCGAAGGAGGAAAAATTAAAAAAGCCTGCAAAGTGTAAGTGTTATTCGAATTAGTTTATCCAACATCTTTCCGGTAATTGTTTGTTTCCCCAAAAAAGGATTTCATTAGTTTATTTAGTGCATAATAATTTGACAAACTTGTAGTTTATTGAAAATATTTCCGATGATTGTTTTTTCCCATATCACATTTTTCATTTGTCAAAAAATCAGCTGATTTATTTTCGGAGTTTTAATTCCGCAGTTTAATATGGCACTACTCCCGGCGTATTGAAGCATCGCTAGCAACCGTGAACTTCACGTGAAGGGAGTCTCAATCACCGCGGGAGTTCCCGATCCGTCGTTTTCGGGAATCGAGGCCATTATATCATATATTATTTTATTTTTTCATCGTTTGGTTCCAGCAAATTTTATACGTTGTAGAAAGGTTCCGTACGAAATAAAGTTTGGGAACCACTGTTCTAGAGTATTGCAAATCGGAAGTAGATTTGGTGCAAGCTACAAATTCTCCTTCTTCTTTGCAGATACATGTCAATTCGCTGTGGATTTGCTTTGATATTTCAGTGTGTGGAAGGGCTCTTCTTCCCCGCTGGGTTATTTGTGGTATTCTTCTTTTGTTTATACCCAGTGGGGAAGAAGATCGCTTTTACACGGCAGTTAATGCGCTTCTTTGAAAGAATGAAGTGCTTGCCTGTTCCATTCCACTTCATTGTAATTTTACATGGGGATGTCACCAGAAAAATGCGATTCCCCTTTCTTTCCTTAAACGCGCTTCTGAAGCTTGTTAAATGAATGCAGCGGGAAGCACGATTATTGTTCTTTCTGGGTCAGAAGGTAAAAATACAAAACACCCTTAACCAAGAAAAACAGAGTCTGCATGGTGTATCACAAAATTCAAAGCTGAGACCGATTCTCCTCATACGAATCACAAACGAACTTCTGCGACTATTAAAAAGAAATACAGTCTTTGCATACGCAGGTGACTTTGTTATTATTGTTAAGCACAAAAGCATTATTATAACGGCGTTGATAATGCAGGACGAATTTAATAGCGTTTCTAGATAGTGTCACGACCAAGGACTGGTGATAAATGCTGTGAAAACGAAATTGATGCACATACGCATGCCACGCTAACCCGAAAGTCTCATCAGCTTGCATCATCAGAATGAAAGCTGCTCAGAAAAAAAGAAAAGTGATTCAGTTGAAGTGCTTAAGACTATGATGTAATCTAGGAATATTAATTGATGGACACTTCCTATGGCAGGAAAATGTTAATAAGATACGGAGGCAGCTTAAAGGCCGTATCAGATCAAATTTTTGAGCAGCGACAGCAGCAGCGGAAGAGGCAACATGCTGCTTCTTGTATCAGATTCGTTGTAGCAGCAGCAGGCAGCAAACGCTTTAAGCGTGGTAAGCGTCTTAAATAAAAAACTGAAATGTCAATTCAATTTATTCGACTTATAAAATTCTTTTAGTACATTAATGATTTCTTACCGGTTAAACATGACAATATGAATTAATGGACTATCTTCTTTCTTTCTTCTTTGTGCCCCTTTAATCCCTCATGGGACATAGGGCGGAAACAGTTGCCCTCCAGCGGACTCTGTTTTGCGCGACAGCTCTCAGCTCTGACCAGGATCTCCCAGTTGTTGCGGCCTCTGCTAGTAGGGTCCTCCTCCACGTTGTTCTAGGTCTTCCAACTCGACGGGATCCTTGCGGGTTCCAGTCAAGGGCCTGTTTGGCTAGGTTTTCGTTATCGCGTCGCAAGGTGTGGCCAACCCAATTCCATTTCCTTCGCCTGATTTGGTCGTCTATCCTTTCTTGGCCGGCACGGCGCCATAGCTCTTCATTTGAAATTCTATCTGGCCAGCGGATTTTTAGGATACGACGCAGGCATCTGTTGATGAAGACTTGTAGGCGCCCTGTGATGAATTGGGTGACTTTCCATGTTTCGCAACCGTACAAAAGAACTGCCTTAACGTTGGAGTTGAACAGCCGCAATTTGGTGTTAGTTGAGATCTCCGTTGATCTCCATATGCGGAACAGGCATGCATATGCGCCTCGTGCTTTATTTATTCTGGAACTGACGTCTTCTTCTGTACCGCTATTTTCGGTAATAATGCTACCGAGGTAGCAGAATTTATCTACCAGTTCCACGTCACGGTTATTCAGCGCAGTTCGTTCAAGTGTGTTTGCATTTATCCGCATTTCTTTGGTTTTGTTCGGATTCAGCCTTAAGCCTGCTAGACTACTTTCTGTTGCCAAATTGTTTAACATGTTTTTTAGCTCCTGATGTCTGTGGGCCAGCAAACAGATATCATCCGCGTAGTCGAGGTCCTTAAGGCGGTCTAGCAAACCCCATTGTATGCCGCCTGTTCTATTATCTAGACCGTCGACAAGGATGTCATTTATTACTATAAGAAATAGTAATGGCGAAAGTAGACATCCTTGTCGTACTCCTGAATTCACCTCGAAGCTGTCGGATAATTTTCCATTATGGAGAACTCTGCATTTGGAATTGTTGTAAAGGGCTTTTATCAATTCTATTATTTTATCAGGCAGTCCACGTCGCCGTAATGCCTGCCATATAAAGCTCCTATTAACCGAGTCGAACGCTTTCTCATAATCTACGAAAGCTAGGTAAAGGGGGGATCGGAATTCAGTAGACTGCTCCACTATGATTCTCAAGGTGTTAATATGGTCTATACATGAGCGGCCCTTCCTGAATCCGGCCTGCTGCCTTCTAAGCGTTCGGTCTACTGCCTCTCTTATCCTTGATAATATAACGTGGGACAAGATTTTACCCACAGTAGATAATAGACAGATGCCTCTCCAGTTGTCGCATATTGTTAGGTCCCCCTTTTTGGGTATTTTGACTATGATACCTTCCGTCCAATCCTCCGGAAAGGTACAGGTGTTCCATGCTATTTCCAGGATTGGCTGAAGCGCATCTGCTATGAGGCTTGAATCGGCTTTCAACAATTCTGCCGGGATGCCATCTTTTCCAGCTGCTTTACCATTGGCCATCGCATGAATTGCGGTTACTATTTCCGTCTTGGATGGGGCCCGGGTGTTGATTCTTATCGGCTGTGCATTGTTGCTGTTTTCCTGAGGTTCCTGTGCAAGTGAACCATTCAGGGCGGCGAAGAAGTAATCTCTCCATCTTTGGAGTTGCTCCTCGTCGCTGCACAGCAGCCTCCCATCCGCACTCTTTACGGCATGCTTTTTAGTAGAGTGCTTTCCCGAGAGCTGTTTAGTAATTTGGTACAGCACTTTACTGTTGCCTGTGTTTGCCGCGTTTTCCGCTTTTTCTGCGAGCTCATTTATCTGCTGCCTTTTATCACGCCGCACACTTCTCTTTACTTCCCGGTGTAATTGGGAATATTCCCGTTCAAGTTGGTGACGTCTTTCCGGGTCGCTTGTAGAGTTTTGTTTTTTTTTTTTTTTTTTATGTGACAGTGCTAAGCTCAGGAGTCACCCTTTGTACTACCAGTCCGTCATGTCATTTGTCACGTCATGGTGCAATGTCTAGCAGTAAGCTTAGTACGGGGAGGGAAGGGGGGTATAGGTTAAGGGTTAAAAGGAACGGGGGGGTATTGAAGAAGGTGGTGATGAACCCTGCGTTTGAACTCTTGGATGTTGTAGGAGCTCGGAAATACTGACTGCGAGAGACTATTCCACAGTCGAGTTGTTCTATTAACAAACGAATTCATATCTTGTTGAGTGCGTGAAAGGGGGAGTTGCAGGTGAAGGGAATGAGACGAGTGGGCTAATCTGGTGTTGCGGTTATAAGATTGCCGTGGAGGCAGGAGAGCGTTTAACTCGGAGGAACAGTCATTATGATAGTAGCGATAAAATTTAGTCAATGCTGCTACATTCCTACGGTGGCTGAGGGGGTCGATGGTGGAGCCAGCGGTGTCGTCATCAATTAATTTAAGGGCCTTTTTTTGGACCTTATCTAACCATGCCAAGGTGGTTATTGGAGCGCCGCCCCAAACGAGGGAGTTATATTCGAGAAGAGGCCGTATGTAGGATTTATAAATAACAGCGCGGGCCGATGGCTGGAGGAGGAACTTGCACCTCTTAAGAAATCCCAAGCACTGGGATGCTTGTTTGGCGATTTGGAATATGTGATCATTCCAACGAAGGTCTTTGGCTAATGTCACGCCTAAGATGTGTAGGGATGGGTCGGCCTTTAGTTCAACGTCATCCACTGTCAAGGATGGTGAGGTGTTGAACTTCTTTTTTGAGATAAGACAGTACTTGGTTTTAGAGGGGTTGAATTTGACACGATTCTTCTCTCCCCAATCTAGAATTAGTTTGATGTCTTTTTTAATAGAGTTGAACATTAGTTCACGATCATCAAGACAGGATCTGGCATGTGTCCGTCTTGTATCGAAGCTGTACGAGTAACGTAGAGTACCGTCGTCAGCGAAGCTGAGAAGTGGGTTGGAGGGGATTGAAAGTAGGTCATTTATAAAGATGAGAAAAAGGGCCGGTGATAAAATTGACCCCTGAGGGACCCCCGCAGAGATGGGGTGAGATTCAGATTTGACGCCATCCAATAATACCTTAATTGAACGGCCGGAAAGGAAACTCTCAACCCACTTATACAGAAGTGAGTCAATTCCAATAGCTTGGAGTTTAGCTAACAAGGCTGAGTGCCATACTCTATCAAAAGCCTTGGAGATATCCAATAATAATCCAACATAATAATCCAACAGTTTACGTTATTTTTGAGGGCCCTCCTGCGTTCTATTTTTTGCCAGGTAGTGTCCGAGATCCAATGTTGCATGTTACTCTGGACATAACCGACGCTCGTTTCCGCAGCCGTCAATATAGCGCCCTTTGTTGTACTCCACAGCTCTTCAATATTTGTGTCGTCAGAAACGGTTTGCTGGTTTAATATTTGCTGCAGGTTTCCAGCAAATTCTCGCTTTTTAGCGGTCTCCTGCAGAAGGTCAACGTTAAACCGTCTACGGTTTATAACATCGCGTTGAACGTTTCTGATTGCAGCGATTCTAAGGCGAATAGTTGCTACTACCAAATGGTGGTCGCTTCCAGTGTCCGCTCCCCTGAAGCTCCTGACATCCTCCAGAATGGTTCTCCATCTGCGGCTGACGGCCACGTGATCTATCTGATTTCTCGTTCTACCATCGGGTGATACCCAGGTTAATGGACTATACAAAACTGAAATGTCAAAAAAAGCTGCCTTGATGGGCAGCAAAATTAGGATTAGGAATGAAAATTCAGCGGCAGCATTTAGTGCTGCTTCTGTGGTTATGTGACCCGCTTTGACCAATAGAAACAGTTTGCTGCTGATATTTTTGTTGTGCTGCTTTGGATCTGATACAGCCTTAAGTGTGCTGTTTTTGTGATGTTGTTGTCAGTGAGCAATCGCAGTACTCACTTCTAGCAGAGTCTTTTTATGGACAAATGTTTATGCAAAATAGTGAATACGCTCCCTTCTGATGTCTTCTAGGTGTCAAATATATAATGCCACGGTCCTTCTCCTTCCCCACTTTTCCATCTATATAACTTTCCTTCTTCCTTTTTTACATTCCTGATTCCTCCTGTCAAAGCCTTCCCTAGTCCCTCCCTGCTTCACCAACCGCCTATCATTGCTTGGCTGATGAGATTTAATTTGTTTCAGGAGGCATAACACTCCAGCGAGTCGTTCTCGATGCCCCGATGTCAGAGTTGCGATAGTAATGGTTGCGTAGGGAGAAAAAAAGTTATGGCAGCTTCTTCTTTCAGCTTCTCTTTATGTTCCGAATAGAGCTGTTATTCGACATTGCACTCTGTACGAAAAAAAAAAAATAGATTGTTAACCGTAGGTACAAAGGGCCTTTACCCTAAGCCTCTAGTCTATCACATGAAAAAAACTTCACTTTACACTCTTCCAAAACGATTTTGCGCATCCTTTTTATTTTTTTTTTGATCTGCCGAATTTGGCCGACCGCGTGAAAATCAACTTCTGTAATTTTGTTATGATGGAGAAGAGTACGAAGAGTACTTTGCTTGAACGGCATTTTTCCCATTAAAATGAAATGCTGTATCAACACACTAATAAAAAAAATTTCGAACAAAAGTTTCATATTTCTCCTTGGAGAACCATAATCTGTCAGCAAAAATGGGGGTTACCATTACTCACCCCCACCCTACAGGGAATATCGGACCGTTCTTGACTTTTCCCGCACCCTGTGTAATACCTCATTAGAACTTACACCATAACTTATATTCTAAGAGCCAGTGAAAGGCAGATAGCAGGTACATATTTCAACAAACCTTAAATGTTGTCCAGTCACTCTCTCGTACCTATTGTGCATGGGATGGGGACTAACTAAGCTCGGAGTTACTCAGGTGTGACAGGAATAAAAATTAGACTACCTTCAACAGTATTTCAACGTAGCTCCCATTTGGATATTTTAAAATATACTACTATTGTTATTGAAAAATAACAATAACAGACGATAATAGCGTTTGTGACGTCACGGCATATTTTCTAAGTTTTATATATAGATTTTCGAGGGATACCGAATCAGACCACTATCTGCGGGTCCCTTTTCGTCCCTCTGCCTAGAGTCATCTTATTGGGGTTGCAGTGGGTTGTCCCATTGCTCCCTTACTTCGACTCCCCTAGTTATCGCAAGCAGCTGATTGAAGGGAGTCTGCCTCATGTCCTCCATCCAATGGAGTCCAGTTATGGCAGCCCTTTTCCTCGCCACCGCCGGACAGTGACACACTATGTGTGTGGCCGTCTCAGGTTCCTCCAGGCACATCCGACAGGTGTCATCCTCCAGAATTCCCATTCTTTTTAGGTGATACCTGAAACATCCGTGTCCTGTAATCAGTGCCACCAACCATCTGAGGGTTCTCCTTTGCATATGCAGGATCCTTCTTCTGGCTGCGGTAATCGGCAACGTAAGCACCATCTTAGCCTGCCTACACGTGGTCATAGCGTCCCACCGTCTCCGGTGTTCCTCAGCGACCCATTTCTCGATGCAGTTCCTCACCAATCCTCTGCCAATGGCAGAGTATGGCTCCGGTCCCCAGAATTCCGAGGTTGACCCCTGTTTTGCCAGGTTGTCAGCCTTTTCGTTCCCATCGATGCCTGTATGTCCTCTAACCCAAGCTAGCGTCACGTTGTTTTGTTTCGCACACCCGTTCAGTTTTTGGACACATTCCAACGCCAGAGACGCATTAATCTCTGTCTGATTCATGCGCTTAATCACAGCCTGATTGTCCAGTGCTATAAGGATACTTCTTCCCTGCACCTGACCCTCACTTATGTGATCCAGCGCGTGCAGCAGAGCAAGCATTTCCGCCTGGTAGACTGAGGTGTAATTCCCCAAAGCCAGAGAGCAGGTCAGATTTAAGTCCTCCGAGAAGACTCCCGCACCTGCTCTGCCGTCAATCTTGGATCCGTCCGTGAAGATATATATGTCTTCCGGTCTCCCTTCGGGGAGCGTTCCGTTCCCTATGAGGGTTTTATGATACCTTTCGGTCACCCTCATTTTTGTGATCCCTTCCATGGGCATCATGAGTTCCCTAATCCCTTTAATGCGATCCAGGATCTTCATGTGCCCATATAAGGTTCCTGACGCCTGCCATGCGGCATCACGTCTCATCCGAATCGCTGAGGCTGCCGCAGTCTTCATCACCTGGAGATCTAACGGCAGCAGACCTAACAGCGCCTCCAATGCCGCGGCGGGTGTGGTGCGGAAAGCACCGCTCACACCTACGCAGGCCATTCTTTGCACCTTGTCCAAATGCCTCTTGACGGTTTTCTGTGTGGCTTTAGTCCACCAGACCACCGAGGCATAAGTTATGATGGGTCTCACCATCATGGTATATGTCCAGTATGCTAACCTTGGTGAGATACCCCACCTTAGTCCACATACTCTTCTGCACTGGTGAAGCACCCTTGTCGCCTTCTTAATCTTCTCTTCAACGTGGTATTTCCAGGTTAGTCGCGAGTCCAAGTATACACCCAGATACTTGACCATCCCAGACACCTTGATCCTCGATCCAAAAAGCATGAGGGGCTGAAAATCCAGATCTTTAATCTTCCTAGAGAAGATTATCGCGTCTGTCTTATTGGCATTTATGGTGAGGCCCTGTTCCGTACACCACTGCTCAACCACTTGGAGTGCATTCCTCATGATATCTGCCGTAGTGCTCATAAACTTGCCACGTGCCACAATCGCTACATCATCTGCATACCCAACGGTATGCACGCCCATTACCTCTAGCCGCCTGAGCAGAGTGTCCACAGTGATGTTCCACAGGAGGGGCGATAGGACCCCGCCCTGTGGGCATCCCTTGCTGACCCTCCCTCGAAGCCGCGAGTCTCCTGTCTGAATCCTAACCGCTCTGTTTTTCAGCATGCTGTCCACCCACCTTACAATCATGGGGCTGACCTCGCGCCTCACCAGAGCGTCTTTGAGTTTGTTGAACTGTATCTTGTCGAAGGCGCCTTCGATGTCCATAATAACGGCCATCGCTATGCCTCCGGTATACAGTTCCCCCTCGGCTACTCGCACCAGTTGGTGAAGTGCCGTTTCTGTAGATCTGCCAGCCTGGTAAGCGTGCTGGCTTCTACTTAAAGGGTGCCTCCTTAGCATAGTACTCTCCAGGTGGTCTGCCACCACTCTTTCCATTGTTTTCAACAGAAAGGATGTTAGGCTGACTGGCCTGGAGGACTTCGCCTCGGTGTAGTCCTTCTTGCCTGGCTTAGGGAGAAATACCACTTTGGTTTCCCTCCACACCGCCGGAATGTATCCTGTTGCTAGACAGGTAACGAATATTCCCCTAAGCCTGGGTGCAATGATATCTTTGCCCCATTGAAGCAGCGCAGGGAATATTCCGTCACGCCCCGATGTCTTGAAGGGAGAGAATGTGTCTATTGCACGTCTCACCCCTTCCTCCGTCACCACCCCGTTAGCCTCCTCTCGGTTCATCCTTGTAGCCATTCTGTTACGAATAGTCCAAGATTTACCCGAGATATAGCTGCCAGGAAAGTGAACTTCCATCAGGATCTTGTTGGTTTCCTCCAGCGTCTCCGTCATCCTCCCCGACGGGTCACGAACGAGTCCGACTTTGGAGACCGGGTCCCTGGAGATCATTTTCTGAAGTCTGCTGGCCTCAGATATGCTCTCCATGCTCGAGCAGAAATCCCTCCACGACTCCCTTTTCCGTCGTCGCAGAGTTTGTTTCATTTCTCTTTTCTTGGCTTTGTAATTCTCCCAGGCAACCGGGTCATTGCACCTCATCGCTTGGTTGAAAGCCCTTCTGACCTCTTTCTTCAGTTTCTCCAGCTCCCTGCACCACCAGGGTGTGGGATCATGGTCATCCACTGACGTAAGAGGACACGCCACTCGAAAAGCGTTCTCTATCGCTGTCTGCAGGACATGCAACTGAGACTCTGCTTCTCTTGTGGTTTTCGGTGCCCTTGGCACGCGCTCCCCGAGATTCCTGCGCAACATTTCAGTATATCTAGACGTGTCCGTGTTGCGGGGAATTCTCGTTGTTCTAATTCCGTCTCCCCTGCCCGGGGTTCCGTACTCTATCTCAAATGAAATGGCTCTGTGATCTGACATAGTCGTCCGATCCATCACCTCCCAGTTGGTCAATCTTGTCAACATCCGGTTGCTGCATAGAGTTATATCTATGACCTCCCTTCGTCTAGCATCGACGAAGGTTGGTTCTACCCCTCTATTTGCAATAACTAGATTGTTGCATTCCACAAATTCGAGCAAAGCCTCTCCTCTATGGTTGTCGTTGGTGCTTCCCCACACCGTGTTGTGTGCATTTGCGTCGCAACCAACTATTAACCCTGTGCCTTTTTCGCCACAGGTAATAACCAGAATTTCCAACTCCCTGGTGGGCGGAGGATCTGGCGAATCGTACGGAAGGTAGGCTGAGGCTAGAATGAAAGCCCCACTTCCAGTACCTACGCGTACTGCTGTGAGATCTGGTGTGCACAAGTGCGGCAGTAAAACCGCCTGCACTCCGTGTTTCACCAGCACACACGTCCTCACTCTTTCATTCGCATTGGGAACGTACAGAGTGTCAAAGCTCCCAGATAGTCCCCTAATCCTACCGTTGTAGATCCAGGGTTCCTGTATGAGAGCAATATCCAGCTTCATCTCACCGAAGCCTCGCGTCATCATTGCTGATGCTGCTCTGCTATGGTGTAGATTCAACTGGCAAACCTTTAATTGCCGGAACTTTCTAAGTTTTAGTCTATTGTATGTTTTCGGCCATCTTGAGTTGGCCGCCATTTAGAATTTTGAAGGAAGCTAATTGCATTTTACTTGACATACCATTTCATTTGATACCCTTGTTGGATGCTTTGAATAGAGAAGACGAGGAAGAGCAATTTATTAAACACGGGAAGCATTTTGGCAACACTAATGCATAGCATTCTTTACGTATTTGTGTCTAACCCGGACAGTGGCTGTGTTATATTTATTCAAAAACCGGGAGGGATATCGTTTCTCAGCAACCATCTCGGTGATAACCACTGACATATAGAATGGACTGCTTATGAGAAATTTTTCATGGCACCAATTTGTTCCATAGGCTACAAACCTTTTTTCACTCCATGTAAACACCGGAATCACTTTTGAAATTTACATTTTTTTAAATACGTACTTAAAACATTAAAACAACACAAATATTTTGTTTAAAAAAATTAATAAACACTATTTTCACTTTTTCACCTTTTAAAATGCCTTGTTTTCATTAATTTGCAAATTTTATGTGTATCTGATTTAAGTTCTTAAAGCCTGTTTTAGCAACTGACATTCTGTATGTCAAAATCCGGGGGCTTATGGGGAAAAGAGCAAAAGATATAAACATCACTATACCAGTCTATTTTTTTCTAATTGATTTAACGCAAAAGATGTAAACATCACTATACCCGTCTATTTTTTTCTAATTGATTTTATTTCTGAGTGCTTCTGTCAGTTTGGGGGCTTATGGATGAGCGAGCGACTATACCTTTTTGGTGCCATCGGTTTGTATGGGAATAATTGCTGATGAGCAGTCCATTATTATATGTCAGTGGTGAGAACGCTTCACTTGGCTAAATGTTTGAAGCAGACCCTTCGCAAAACCTGAACAAATTTCACTACGCCTATGTCCGGGTTAGACAATGTATTTTGTTGTTGTGGTTAAAGTCAATGTATTTTGTTGTTGTAGTTAAAGTGGAGGGAGAGAATTAGAGAGAAAATTTCTTGATCCCAAGTGCTTCCCTCAAATCCGTGTACATGTACGCTATTTTCGGTTCCTTATCTTCTCTATTCAAAGGTTGGGTGTCGGGAATACAATTACAAAATTCAACCGCCATTTTGGAACCGCCTTCTTGATTTTTTTACAAAACCCATCAGATTACATAGAACTTAGGAGGAACCCGAATCCAACTACATGTAGACGCGAGTCAAGTTGAGTTAGGGCCGACTGAGCTTGACTCAGTTCCGCTACCTGGGTTGAGTTGAATTAATGCATATAGACGCGAGTTCAGTAGTTGAAATCAGTTGACAGCAGAATCTCTGTGTTTTGTTTGTGATTTGTGACGCGAGTGTAATACTCAACTCAACCTCAACTCAAGTACTCAACTCCTCACGTATACGTAGTAATTGTCACGTGGACTATACATATGTGCTCATTCGGAAAGCGCGAAGTGGGTTAAATTTAACTTCCAAGATTTGTTTACACTGTTACAAGTGAAGCTAATAAACGCGTATTAAAATAGATTTCCAGTGTGCAGTGTTTTCTGAACAGATGACTAACTAAACAATAACTGAAGAGGTTTTGGCATACATATTGAAGAAGCCACTGAAGAGGAGAGGTCTTTGACCACGCCTGAGTAGCTTACTGAGAAGTATTTCAACAGAACTTTTAGAAGAATTCAGGTCGCTTTTTGTATCAATTAAACTCCAATTTTTAGACAACCCCCACAGCCTGGCAGATCCTCGTTCTTTGTTCCTCTGTTAAAATGTAACTTTGGTTTTTTCACTGATTATAGCTTCTAGTAAGTGCTTATTGTTTCAAATAATTGTAAACTCGAATTCACACTGTCCTTTCGCACTTAAATATCATAATTTCATATAAGAATTTTTCATCATATGAGAAGCGTCGAACCACATACTGTAAGCTTTAATCCTTTTGTATATTGAAGGCAGATGTAGGACCTGCGGCTATTAGTCGTATTGAGGTACATTGCATACCAAACAATGTACCTTTTTAAATAAACTGGTCCGAACAACTAGCAACATACAATGCAGTCTGTTTTTTCAATTGCAATTATTTCCAAAAGTAAATTTTCGACATTGTTCGCTATATTATCATTTCGCTTTCGACAATATCCCACGTCGTCCTCGCTGCGGCACGAAAGGCACTTTAAAAGTACGGAATTGCGCTCTTAATTTCGCAGTTCCCAATTGAAAGTCACAATAAAATTCCAGAATCATGTCAAATTCTCTTGATGCATCCGGCTGCACATTCCGAGCCTCGAAGGATCTGATCAATAAATAACTTGAATCGAACCAATTAACCCACAATCAAGCAACTTGAGCTGAATCCCCTTTAGAGCGAGTTCTTGAAATCCCAAGCCATTGAAGTTGTTCATTTAGTCAGGAAGTTTTGGATTGTTCTCCTCCAGATAATCAAGAGGCATCAGTCTAGAATCCATGGGCCCAAAAGGATTCGTTAGAATACCCAGACTAGTTGTATTGTACTGGAGCCGGGGCTGATATCGTTGGTGCAACTGCATTGGGCCGAACAATGGAGGCTCAACTTCTTTTAAAAGTTTCTATAGACTTTGTATGCCATCCTTGTCAGAGCGCATAGAGCCTATGCCGCCAGGAATATGCATACTAATCTTAACGGCTGCTGGTGCAAATCAAAAGGACGCCATTGTTTTATGCCTGCAGATGAATACATGAGCAGAGCCTGCATACAAATTTTGAAGGATGGGAATGTGCGAGCTTAGAATGGATGGTTTTTGATTAAAATTTTATCACACCTGAAAAGCCCCAGTCTATTACTATGGCAGCGAGCTTAAATATTTTTCAACTTTTTAATCATGAAAGTTTTAATGAAGCTTCGAAATCATTGTCCTTGCCCTGTATGTGATAGCAGTATGTGTGTGCCGCGGTTGCTTTGCCCTTATGCAAAGGCAACCAAGCAGCCAAGTAACTCGCAAACAATTATGGTTGAGCCAGCCAAAATAAAAAAAGAAGTGTACGTGGAAGTTTTGCTGTATAGCAAAGAAAATCAAAATAAAATATACGAGATCCTTACATCACCATCGCCAAATCTTGCAGTGAAAATTCTAAAGTGCCAGGATACTGTGAGGACAATGCCATTTACGTCGTCACAGACTCTCGTAAACGGCGAAACGTCTCTCGCAGACAGCCTGTTGGCCATTTAGTAGCTATAAAAAAATTACCAACATACTGTTAATAGGTCGTCATAAAATTTTCATTAAGGAAATGTGTTGCAACACATTTTATGTCACCATGGGCTAAGCCAAGGCTTCAATCCCGGATCAGGATGGCCAAGACGAAAGGTCATATAAGACCGGCTATGCCACGAGCGCTCCTCTTTATATATGTCGTTGGTGTTTATATGAATTTTTATATTGCAGCTCTTGGCTAGAGACTCTCATAGCAATAAAAATTTTGTGAACGATACATTACCACCAAAGATTCAATTATGTTAAAAGAATGGCAGCATCCGAACTTTATGGCCCTTTTCAACACTTATTTCCAGGGTGAATTATGCGGAAAAGTGTATAAAAAGATGTTCCAAAGTGTTCATTGTAGCCAACATTTTTTATGAAGAAATTTATTGAAGGGCGGTTTCCTTGGATAGATGTGGCCTTCATGATGCGGAATCTATCACTTTATTATCCTTTTGGCGAGGATTTATGATTCTGTATAAGGATATTGTATGTAACAAACTGTTTTACGCTAGTTTTGATTTCGATGTGTATTTTGGCCATTTACTCTAGAGATATATTTTTTCGATATTGAATGCCATAAAATTCAAGTAATTGAAGCGTTTTATTTTCGAAAATCTTTGCTGAACGAAGCTTGACGGCTTTAAAAAAAAAATCCACAAATTATGGCCGTTTTCTTGATGTGTGTACATGTAGACGGTAGCTGCTCAGTTATATAAAATGGGATAAATGTTTTTTTTTTAAATGTAAAAGACTAAGGCCAAAGGTAATTCCCTTTTGTACTGTTGATGGTTCTACCATTGGGGTGGCATACACGGATCATAACGTCAAGACTAAAAAACCGGTTTCCTGGACAGAGGGGCAAAAGGAAGAGAGAAAGTTGTTGCAACTTTTTGAACAGAAATTTTTGGCGTGAAAACTAACACATGCACAAATGTTTCTTCTTATCTTCTTCGTCTTTGGGTCTGATATTGACATATCTCTTTGTTATTCGCGTTCGGGTTGTGCACACATAGATATTCCGTGTAGGGATAATAAAGTTACTCTCGGTAAAATAAATACCCATGTACGCCGAGAGTATCATAAAAAACCGATTTTTTGGTGTTGATATTACGATCCGTGTATGCCAGCCCATTGAGTGCAATGTCGAACCGGAAGCTTTAAGGCTCAAACAGAACCAATCCGTTCGGTTCGCTTCGTACGCTCTTTTCTGTTTTATTTGAGCCGCTTGATTATGGCTTTTGAAAAGGGACGGACCGGATTGGTTCTGTTTGAGCTTTTAGTCGGAAACGACGTCTCAAACATTGCGAAAGGAGCGGTATTAGAACAAGAGTGCGAGGTTGCAGTTTTGGGACCCTCAGTGTCGCGGCCAAGCAATTGGAGGCCCTGTAATAAAATTCAGCGAGATGCCCCGGAGAGTCCGAAAAAAATTGGGAGCATTGGGAACGCTAAGACAGGCTAGATACTTGACAATATTTCGGACGTTTTATCGCGAGCCAACGAAACTTCAACTGTCTCGGCTTTCAATTTGAGCCTCAAGCAATTTGCTATATTGCAACAATCAGATCCTCAGCTCATACATTATTTTAGGAATATGTTGTAAACATGATAAGGGCGATCGACAAATCACTTCGCTCAGCCAAAACCAAAACCGAATAAAACACACCGATTAATAGGAAGGTCCACATTCTGTATACCACTCTGATGGCGACCTTTCCGAACGTGGCGACCGAATCAATCTAATTTCTATTTCGTAGCCGTCGCCTGTCAAGCTGGCATGAGTGTTGCGACATGGGGTTGTGTTGCTATTCTCGTGGCTTTCTGTGTGCATGTGCAGTATTCGGCTGTTAAAGATGGGTAGTCCGGTTGTAAGTAGTTGTTCCGGTTGCACACAAAAACATTTCCTCGACCCATTCGCCGGGGCCGAGGAAAATACTTTCACCGTCGCCCTTAGCATGTTTACCGCAATATGTAGATTCCGAGTGCTTCTACAAATTACTACTGATCAGCGCATATACCAACATAGTACATAACGCTCCTTTAATCCCTCATGGGAAATAGGGCGGAAATAGCTGCTTTCCAGCGGAATCTGGTTTGCGCGACAGCTCTAAGCTCTGACCAGGATCTCCCAGTTGTTGTGGCCTCTGCTAATAGGTGGGCCCAATTTGTATTAAGAATATACCGACGTTTGATCGAATTTGTTGGAAGCCATTGCATTAGAACAACCAACTACTTACAAGCCGCAATCAAAAGTCATCATGTCGAAAAATAACCTCACTCTGGGCAGAGGCCTTCTTTGCTTTGCTCCTCTTTGCTTTTGTACTCAGAGCTGATCTAGGGGCAACTGTTTAAGTTTATTATAATTATTATTTATTGCTAGACCATGTATAGAAGATAGAATCTTATAACTACTACATTTATTAAAAAATCGATTGGATAGGAGAATATGATAAAGGTAATAGAGACAAAAAATTATTGAAAAAGTATAATAGAGAGAAAGTTTAAATGAAAGAAATTTATAAAAGTATAAACTTGTATTTGCTCTTTATACAACACTGTCAGAGATATGAATGGAAAAGAAGCTTCTTGAAAATGCCGTTGAATCAATGCGCTGGCGATCAACTAGAAGAGAATGCCAAAGCAAAGTTGCGAAGACAAAGAAAGAACCAATGAAGGTACGGAATCGTAGGTAGTGCAGGAAATCATGGAGTAGGCGCATAAGTCTGTACTCTCGGTAGTTTCTGAAAGAACACCCCAAGGACGAATGAGAGTAGAATGTAGAATTTT
Source organism: Thereva unica (assembly GCA_949987705.1). Classification (NCBI taxonomy): domain Eukaryota; kingdom Metazoa; phylum Arthropoda; class Insecta; order Diptera; family Therevidae; genus Thereva; species Thereva unica. Next base: position 79,500,746 of record OX465284.1, on the reverse strand, counting down.
TTGAGGATCCCACTGGCGTCAACATTAACGATCTACGCATGATTACGATGATTACTTAATATTAACGTATTTACCTGAAGTCTCATCCCCTTTTGTTTTCCTATTTGGTTTTTCATTACATCGCAATGATCGTGTTGGTCGTACTGTTGGTGGTGTTGCCATATATGTTTCTCTATGCTTTTATCTAGAGTTGTTGGTAAGTCAAGTGGCTCTCAATTTGAATTCATTGCTGTTGAGATAAGATCTAAATATGATGAATGTGTTGTCGTCAATGATGTATACTGTCCCCCTAATATATTTAATTCCGACATTGCTGTTGAGTTCTACAACTACAGCCTTGGCCAAAAGTATTAGGCACCCCATCATTTACGGGATATTTCGATTACAGATGAAAATAAAAACATTTTTGTTTGTTAAAATACTTTATTTTGGAAAAATATAATATATCATTAATATTTCGTTTATCCGCCCTTCGCTTTTATGACAGCAGCGATCCTTTGGGGCATGCTGTTTACGAGTTTAGTACATTCGGCCATTCTAATAGCATCCCATTCTTCTACCAATGCGTTTTTTAACGCCGCTTTTGATGTTATTTTACATTTCTGTATCTTCCGCTTCAGAATAGCCCAAAGGTGTTCAATAGGGTTTAGATCTGGGGACTGTGCAGGCCATTCCAACAAATCAATGTTATTATCACGAAACCAGCGCATTGATGTCCCTGATTTATGACAAGGAGCATTGTCCTGTTGGAATATTACCCCGTCTAAATTCGTGTCGCCGAAAATACGCGATAGTAGAAGTGAAGTTTTTAGTACATTAATATACTTTTCGCTGTTCATTCGACCTTCACAAACGAACATTTCACCGACACCATCAGCAGCCATGCAGCCCCAGATCATGATACCGCCTCCTCCATGCTTAACGGTTGGCACTAGACAATCTGGGTGATATTCTTCACCGGTACATCGTATAACGAAGGTCACAGCCGGCGTTCCAAATACCTATACAATATAAAAAATCTTTCATGAAACTTAGACTATTGAAGTGAGAATGAAAGTGATAATTTTATTTCTCGATAAAAGTGTGTAGTGGCCTGAGTTAGCCACAAACCAAAAATTGATTATTTTGTAGACTATTTATTAATTTTATTATTTACATATTTAGGTACAGGCGAGTTTAAAATTAGAACTAACTTTATTCTATAAAAGTTGTCTTATATTGGTTGGAAACATTCCATCGCCTACTTAAAATAGCCGATGAAATATCTCCAGCCTACTTAATTGTTACTTGCTATGGGACACCAGGTAGCTGCTACTATAGCCTACCTGGTGCCCATAAGTGTTTAATAAACCTACCTCAAAGTTTGATTCTTCAGACCAGACTACATTAGCCCAATCTTCCTCCGTGAAATGTTGGTGTCGTAGAGCCCTTTCTAGCCGTTTGCTTCTGTTGGCCTCTGAAAGCTACGGCTTCTTTCTGGCTTTACAGCCTTTTAAACCCGCTGCTAATAGCCTCCTTCTTGCCGTTCGAGCACTTATTGGCTGCCTGTTTCTTCATATAAAGCTGCAGCGAGCTCTGCAGACGTTTTTGCGATCTCTAATTGAAGCACGAATTAATTTTCGGTCTTGGCGGATCGATGTCAACCGTTTTCTGCCTGTTCGCGCTTTACTAACGTGAGTTTGAGTCTCCTCAAACCTTTTTAAGGCAGTTTGCTATCTCCGTTTGTGTTTTTCCTATCTCATGTAAAAGTTAAATTTTTACACGGGTTTCCATCACTTTTCTTAGGCATTTTATAAAACTACAACTTTTTTTATACTCTACAAATAACACATTGGTTTGTCTACAAGTCACAATTGAAGACTGAACAACCATTCCAAAAAAATCACGCAAAACCCAAATCTTTGGTCCTTTGTTTTACGACATGTGAAATTTCAAAAAAAGAGTTCTAAGTAATGTTTTATGACCCTGGTGTTCCATCATTGCCAGGTATATGCTGTTTTTTTAAATTCATAATGGCGGAAGGGAACTTTTTTTGCGGTGCCTAATACTTTTGGCTAAGGCTGTATGTTTCACGCTTCGCTCTTCATTATGAAAATATAATGGTTGCTGGGGAGTTTAATGTTGAATTGCTTAGGAACAATTCACATGCAAACTCCCGTAGAGTCTTTCTCGCATCTTGGGACTTACATTATTATTAATCATCTTCCTACTTTTCTGAACTGCCGTAACCCTTCCCTACTTGATGTTCTATCTACTACCTCTATTGATTCAGTGTTAAAACAGAACCAAATTCTCCCACCCCCCTCCCCTAGCTACCGCGATCATGATATTCCATTTCACTCCATTCGTTTTACCTTTCGGCACTCCTCCATGCATTCGTAATTTTCTTATAGCGATTATAAGAACATCAATTTCGATCGGCTCTTGGAACTAGCCCCTTCTTTGCCTTGGGACGATATATATATAATACTACCTGTGTTGAGACAAAAGTCGATCTCCTGACCTCTTTTATTCGATCTCTTTATGATCGGTGTGCTCCCTTGGTTACTAGAAGATGCAATCTGTTTTCACCTTAGCCTTAGGTTTTGTGTGAAACCTGCGGCTTGATAATGCAGCATGAGTCCATGTACAGACGTTATCGCAGGACTAAGATCCCTAGCTACCTAGGTGAATACAAAAAGCTTCGTGATCTCATCACTAATAAGGTTATCTTCACTAAACGCCAGTATTATTACCGCAAAAATCTAAAAAACTTTGGCATAATCTTTGTTATTTGGGTATTCCTGCCTCTGTGCCTTTACCCGTTAAAACTGAGGTAAACCGTCTTAATGCATCTTTCATCCAACTTCCTCCTGATCCTGTCGCCTCCACCTCTTCTATATCTGTCCCTTTGATTCTCATAGTTCTGATGGCTTCAGCTTCCGATGTGTGGGCTTATATGAAATTCTTAAAACCATCTCCTGCGTTCTTCTGTCCATCACCTGCGTTGGCTTTGATGGAATTTCTCCTCGCTTTATCAAGCTTCTCTCCCCTAATTGTGGAAACTATAACGCACATTTTTAATTACTGCCTAACAATTTCCCAAGCTCCCTTGCTATGAAAAAAATACATAGTCCATTACTAAAAAAAATATCCTCTCCCTCTGACATATACGATTCTCGCCCTATCAGTATTCTACCCTGCCTAGCCAAAGCTTTTGAGAAAGTCATCTTTATCCAAGCTCTTCCTTATCTTGATTCTAATAATTTCCTCTCTAAATTCCAATCTGGCTTCCGTAAACCTCACAGCTGTACAGCTGTACTAAAGGTAACTGCTGATCTGCGTTCTATGCTTGACCGAGGTGACATTGCGCTACTAGTTCTTCTTGATTTTTCTATGGCGTTTGATTCTGTGATTCACACGCTTCTAATTTCCAAGCTTAGCCAGCTCTATAGCTTCTCCTCTTCTGCAACACGCCTTTTTTCCACGGCACAAACATTTTCGCGCCAATCGTGTTCTCATATGAATTTTATGTAATCTTGCGTCTCAATTGCCGTTCCATATGCACGCTCATTTCCCTTCTTTTATGGCACAGACTCTATCTAAGAACATATGCGATTTATTAGCAATAGTCCACGTCATTTTGCACAATTTCACATGGTTCCATATTTATACCACCTTTCCAATAACTTCGCCTTAATTTATTTCTTACAGAAAAATTGGAAATGTCCATAGATCTACTACGGGAAGTTGGTTGTGGCATTATGTGGAGAATATTGCAGTTTACGTAACAAGAGTCTCAAAGGTTAACTAGTTCCTTACACTGGATTATTTATAAGCTGCGAACACATCAAAAAAATTTATGCAGCACTTAACAAACATTTTAATCTGGTTTTCCTGTTGTACCTCTCAAAATAGACCCCACTAACACTCAGTAGTCATGTATAAACAATTATGGTTAAGTATTAGTATTCCTAGAGACTTAAAAATTAATAACAAGCGACGAATTCACACCAGGGCCAGACTAACAAAAGTATTATCTCTTGCCCACGTTTAATTCAGCAAGAGCAATTAATACACGAAAGCTAACCCATGATTGGAGCCAGAAATAGAAATGTTACCTCAAGCGGAAACAGGGTTTAACTTTGCAAAACTCAACACACCGCCCCCCCGCCCCTACAAGAATTCAGACTAAAATCCATTTTCTATCTGTTAAATTATTATCCAGGAATTTTTATTCATTACTGACATTTCCTTTAGTGATTTATAGAATTAAATTTTTTATCATTATCCTTAAGGGTCATCTATCTTAAATCTAATATAACCTCCAGAGCTAAGTTCTTTTAGTTGCTATCTGAAGCAGACATCATATGTTACGAGGCTAAGCCTGCAGCAGAAACCGTATCCCAAGAAAACTTGCAAAAGGACATCCATTAACGTAGGAAACTTCTTAATTTCATTGAGTGTCCGAAAACAATTTGTCCGTGGTAAGGGGGCCGAGGCAAGGGAGTAGGATATCCATTAGAGATCCGACCATAAAAATCCGATATCTCATTAAGGCTTCTGTGAAACTTATCCCTTCATGTGAGTCCAAGCTTTCACTGCAGGTGGTAAGGATAACTTTTGGGTTAGATTGAAAACAAACAAAATCGTATCTCTAGGACATACAAGCCACACAATAAACAACGATTTGTTGTTGTTTGTCCTAGGGTTATGCAGGGACCGCTCTAGAGAAATTAGCGCCCTAGGCAAAATAAAAAAAAAGCGCCCTAGGCAAAATCAAAAAAAGGGCCCTAAAAAATAAAATAATGTACTATATGTGTCTCGAATCACAATCCACCATAAATATATAGAATCAATTTTAAAAAGATGAATCATGTTTTGAAATAATAAAAAATTTTAACATCGCGTATATATGATAAATAAATATTCAGTGATAAGTATGCATAAGTGTGCATAATAATTAATAAAATATAAATAAAACTGTACTAAAATATGTTATTATTAATGGTTTTATTTTATAACGCTGTTACATGATAATATACTTTAACAATCGTTAAAAATAAATTAATAAGATGATTTTTAAAATTAAAAAGAACAAAGTTATAATCCATTATACATATAATATTAAAATTTGACTTTCCTTGCTTTAATTTTTGCAAATATTGATACCAAATCCTGCAAAGGTAACGTTTTTACTAATTCCTGCTCAATCGACAATATTGCCAAACTGGATAAACGATCTTGAGTCATCCTATTTCTTATATAAGTTTTTATTAATTTCATTTTGGAAAAACTACGTTCACCAGATGCGACATTCACTGGAATTGTTAGTAGTATCCGCAAAGCAATGAAAACATTGGGATAATTATTGTTTATTCTATTTTGGCACAAATATTCTAATATTTTCATAGGTGCCAAACGTGGAGGTAAAAATTGCGAGAGTACTCTCAATTCCATGCATAATTCTAGAGCATCAATGTCTTTCGAAGAATCTGTCCCAGTTAACTTTTTTTCTAAATTTTTGCTTAAATCTAATATTTCTTCAGACGTGCTTTCTTTTAACTCTGCAATATTGTACAAAAATCCAAATGGAGAACTAATTTCACCAAGCTGACTAAATCGTTCTTTGACAGAATTAATGGCCGTATCTAGAATTACGAAGAAAAATTTTATTTTAAAGCCGGTTTTTGGATTAGAGATTGGTTCATCTCTTCCTTCGTATTCGAAATGGGTTCTCCTTCTGATTACTCTTTCATTTTGAAAAACAGGCTCTATCCCTAATTTTTCGGCCATTTCGTTGGCATCAACCAGTATTTTTTCAAATTCTTCATCGTTTCGTAATTTTTCTAAAAATATTTTTGTTTCTTCTAATTGTTTTACAGCGTCTATAATATTTAAATTTACGCTTTGCAAAAGTTTGCTGCAAACATTTGTGTGGAAGAGTACTTTATGCCACACAGTCAGAGCAATCAAAAATTTATATTTGGTAATATTATTAGCTATACTTAGAGCCTCTGCACGAGTAAAATTCCCAGTAGTGCCAGTAAAAGAATAATCTTCGGAGATTTCTAATAAAGCGTCGCAAATCTCTTCTAACTGGTATCTAAGTGGGATTATCGCATCGATGCGGCTCGACCATCTAGTTGCACACAATGGTTTTAGAGTTAAATTTGGCAAATGTTTTTTTAATATGCTCCATCGACGAGGTGGAGAAAAAAACACATAAACTTTTTGAACAAGATCAAAAAATGTAGCAGCTTCAGTACAAGAAGTAGCCGCATCATTTATTACTAAATTAAGCGTATGGGCTCCACACGGGACAAAAAAAGCCCTAGGATTAATATTTAGTATTTTTCTTTGAACCCCTGCATTTTTTCCAGCCATGTTGCTCCCATTATCGTAACTTTGGCCTCTTAATTGATCAACCGGCAATTTAAATTTATCTAAAAAATTTAAAAGTACATCAGTCATATTTGAACCTGATGCGGCTGCTTCAAGAGGAATAAACCCAAGAAAATGCTCTTGTATTGAAACAAGTGGTTTATTTAAATCTTCACTTGCTGTCGAAACTAAATTTTCTTCAACCTCACTTTCTTCAAAAGGTGTAACATGAACAAACCTGATAATTACAGTCATTTGTTCTACATGACTCACATCTGGTGTACAATCAAGAATAATTGAAAAATATTTTGCTTTTTGAAAATTTTCTAAAATTTTTTGTCTTGTCGAATCTGCCAAAATTTGGATTAATTCATTTTGTATGTTTTTGCCTAAATAATGAACATGCATCTCTTCATCCTTTATTTTTCTTACATGTTCTTGCATAATCGGATCAAACAAAGCGAGTAATTCAACAAGTTTGAGAAAATTCCCATTACCTTTTACATGTAATTTTTCGTAAGTACCTTGAAATGCGAGATTTTGAAAACTGAGTAGTTTTACTATAGCGATCAATCGCTCTAAAACTTTGCTCCAATATTTTTCTTCTTCTCTCGTTTGCTGAATTAATTTTATATCTACTGATTGACCTTTTTTCCATCTTTTCTCGAAATCTTTCCACGTATTGTAGTTTAGTTTGTGTTCGTGACTTTTCTGATGATCTGTTAAAATTTGAGCGATGTTATGCCAATCTTTCGTGCCATTTGTTGCAAGGGAGGGTAATCTATTTCCTTTAGAAAATAATAAGCAGCAAAAACAATATACTTTATTGGTTGATATTGAATATAGCACCCAATCCCTATGAATACGCTCACCATTTACCAGTTTCTGATAATAATGTACATTCGAAAATTTTCTTTTTTGGTCATCAGCAGGAAAAATATAATTTTTCACTTGTACTGGGCCATGTTCTATTAATATTGGTCTTAGTTGATCAATACTTAATTCTATATGCGCCCAAGTAGCTGGATCTGAAAAATTTATGTTTAATTTTGTATTCCCTATATTTTCAGAATTAGAATGAATGATGGGATGCTCTAATTGAGATAAATCAGTTACTAAATTAGTTTGCATATTATTTGCAATTTCAATCTGCACATTATTATCACTTTCTGGATTGATAGATGAAGGGTCAGGCCGAGATAAACCATCGATAACATTTTCTTCGTTTAGATTACTTGAATGTATACCTATACCTGATGCAGTTTCTTTATTGCTATTACAGACGTCAATTTGGGTTGGTTTGTCAGCATTATCTGTGCTACAAAAATTGGAAGAACCAGTTTGAAGTAATATTTCAGATGCAGACTCGTTAGCAGGTTCATTGTTACTAGAAATTGTTGAAGGATCCTGTCGCAAAAATTTTGCAAGACTATTTTTTAATTTTTCATCAGTTTCTAGTTGTTCAATCTTCCGTTTTCTGTTTGCAGCTCCCGATAATTTTTTGGACATATTATCTGCATAGAAATAGTGTTTATTCGATTAATTCGATCAAAAAAATATAAACAATTTGTATAGATGACGTGTTTAAAAGAATTGGTAGTAATCGAGCAATTTTCATAATATTTTAAAAGAGTAATAGTTTATATTATTTTGAAAACAAATCTCACGTATGCAAATATAGGGAAATTAGGAAAATAGCAATTTAAGCCCATGTTGAATAGAAATGCACTGTAAACTTCCGCATATTTTATTAATTCTTGTAATTATTAATTAAAGGTTAACAAGTATATTTTCCAAATCACAGCTAATTTTTGACTATACCCATAATTCGTACATACCAATATTAGTATTCGGACGTACGTATATCATTTGAGATTGTAACAATCTGCATATTGATAATAAATTAGGCTTCAAATGTTTACGAAAATGAAAGTGAAAAATATCAACAAATATATAACGTATACAGTATAAAATAATCCCATAAAAAACTTTCTTAAAAAAAAAGGTGTAATGATAAAAAAAAGGAAAAAATACATTTTAGCATGATAATTTTTTTGAGCAAATTTATATTTTGAATTATGTTGAAGTTTTATCTTTACCGCCGTTTAAAAGAGTTTCGATAATAAATAAAAAATATTAACAAACTTAGATAGGTTTTTAATAAATTGAAAAATCATGATAACTTAAGAGTATACTTACCAGCTTATGTAAAATATCGTTTTGAAAAAAAAATGTTTTCTAACAACAAGATTTTCAAATAGAAATAAGTACGACAATTTTTGCAATATATTAATAATAATCCAGAACCATACTTTTTTGCGACTGCACAACCCAATAGCTGTCGAGATAATGAAGAAATGAACTGCACATCAGTTTTTCCGCGAATTATCACATCGAACAGTTTCCCAGAATTTTTGAACTCGTTGATTTTCAAGAATAAATAGCAGTTAATATATAGGCAATAGAATGCCGAGAATGCTACTCTAGATATGTAGATATGTAACTAATAGAGTTCAGGCAGGCTCATCTTCTTATAATACTTAATTTTTTCAAATCAATCAAATTTATAATAGTTAAATTTTTCTCTTCATATATTTTCAAAAAATTTTTCTAGCATTGTTTTATTTCGGCGCCCCTCAGCCTACGGCGCCCTAGGCGGGCGCCTAACTCGCCTATATGGTAGAGCGGTCCCTGGGGTTATGTAGGCCACCCATACCACTACAGCAGCGTCTTTGAATGTCAACCGTGCCTTCTGTGTGGTGGCCGTGCCGGGGAAAGGGATACAAGGACAGGCAGCTGGGAGCCAGCTCGAATCGGTTGTTCCAATGCCCTAATTAGTTTCACTAAGGCACGCCATCTTTGGCTTATTATAAAAAATTCATTAACACATCAAACCCATCACGAGTTTTAATCAGGCTCTAAACCGAGGCCAAACAATCAAAACTGGAGCACTGTGATTGAAAAAAAAAAAAAACTCCACCTCAATGCATAAAAAGGATAAATTCGTTTCAGGCTGCTCTGGTATTGGTGTCTAGAGAGCCATTGGGGGTGGCAAATATCTCATCAATCATCAAACACGGTTTTGTTTCTAGTTTCAGTTCCGAATACAAAAGAGTTTTTTGTCCTTTTGGAACGGATCGTTATCGTTATTCAATAGGATGATGGGGCAACACTGACCCACATTTTTTGGCACTCGAGCCGCCTTTTATTGACTCACCCCTTTCACTATTGTTGTAGTAGGGGTGGATAAAACTTTTGGACGGAAGGATACTTTTGTTTGGTTAAAGGATTGACAGATTAGCAAAAATTGTCGTTTAAGATTAAGCTTCGATTATTAATGAGGTTTTTCCTTTGTTTTAGTTATAGCGAATTTGTCACCGTTTTTCTTATCTTCGGCAAAAAATGATTAGTCCATCTAAGGTGTGATCAGCGGTGGATATTATATGTATATGAAGAAACGAGCAATCCTTTATATCCCTGCCTCTTGGAGCAACTCCCTTCTCCGGACACAATAATGAGTTAAAGCCCTACGCTATCTTTCTTTGGAAGGCTTAGTCTACACCCTGTATACCCCATAAATCGTACCAAAATAGACTTTTTTAGCAATTCTCGCTCATTGAACCTATTGAAGCCCAACGAATTTTATTCTCTTTACGGCGATAACACTCGTGGATTTAGTCATTGTAGAGTCTTCGGACGAACAAGGAGCCAAATTTTGAAACCACTAAGTCAGCATGGTTATTATGTAACACGAATTAAGGTAGTATGGTTCCATGCTGTTGTCGGTTGCTTTTACTGACCCAAAACTAGCAATGAATTGTTCTTTTAGTCTTCTTCTTCTTCTTTGTCAAGGTATAGAGTCAAAAGTACCAAACGGACCTCCAACGATCACTGTGTTCCATACAGGTCCGAGGTTTGGGAGGTGCTAGAGAAGATGTTGACGAGTTCTAGGTTTGAACTGAACTGACTGCGTGAGATTATTCCACTTTATAAACGAACTTGTAGATCGTTAAGTGCATGAGAGGACTACAAGGTATGAGAGTCAGCAACAGCGGGCTAGCTTATGTTGCGGGAACAATATAGCCGTATAGACAGGAGGGCAATAATTTCAGTGAAAGATAGTAAAAACAATAAAAAAATACATTACTGCGATGGCTCAATGAGCCAATGGTGGCGCAAAAGTTGCCATCACCAATGAGTTTTAGAACCCGGTTTTTTAAGCTGTCAAGCTACGATAAATGTTTTTGGCTACTATGTACTCTGAGTAGTTTTACTTGCTAGCCTATCACCTACTCGATCTGAGTGAAAGAGTCCTTCCTGCTCAGCTTTTAATAATAATATTGAATTCGTCTATTTCTGCTATTGATGCGTCTATTATTTGTGGAGGATTATGCTTCTGGCAATCACACTCAAATGCTTTCTCTAACTGCAGATTCAGGAAAAAGCAGACCATCGTGTCACCTTTTAAAGCTCAGTATAGATGTTAGAAGGACGAAATAATCGTGTCAAATTCAATACCTCAAGAACTAAACACAGTCCTATTTTCATCAGCGGACCCTGTAAATATAATGGCTGGCCCTTAAAATTTAGGCGTGACATCAACCAAAGACCTACGATCGAATGACAATCGCCAAACAACCACGCCAATGCTTGGTATTTATTTAAAGCTGCAGCACTAGCTACAATATATAAGTCCTTAATTCGGTATCGCTTCGTATACAACTCTTTTATATTGGGCGGGGCTTCGAAACTCAACTTAGTGTGGTTAGATGAACGAGATCTCAAACTCATCGCTAGGGATGATATTCGCTTCACTTTCGACCCCTTTACCATAGGAATGAAGCAGCCCTGGAAATATGGTCCAGTAAGTGTGGTATTAGAATCTGTGAGTTTTTATGAGAAACTAGGGAGTATGTGTGGGTTGATTTGCGAGTTTTATATTTGAAGGATTATGTGCTGCTAAATTAAACCATATTCGTCCGATGTCACTTCGAGAAAAACGTTTTAAGCCAACTGAGGCAAGGACAGAAAATTTGCTGAAGGAGCTAAAGACCATTTTGAGGAATAGTCTAAGCTTAGGTGTCACCCTTTATACAACCAGTCCGTCATGTCGTTTACTTCATGGTGTAATATCTGGTAGTAAGCTAAGCTCCAAGATAGAAACTGAATATGATAGGTTAAGGGTTTCTCCAGCTTTAAAGAGTCGGGCGGGAGATAGGGTACGGTACGGGGGATATGTTCAAAAATATATTGCATTTTATAAATAAAGTTTATTTCAACTCTCATAACCAAAGAATTTACTCTATATACCAATAAAACTACCGATCGTAAAGCGACGACCGTAAAATTTTCCATAATACAATTGAATTGATGCAAGCAGCTTATGAGGGAGACTCTCTCGTTCTCGTAAGTTCCTAATAAAATATTCAACAGTTTCTCAAGCAGCCCAAGTGTCCTGCTGGTGCCGTGTCCTTGTGTTAAATCGACAACCAACTAAAAATTGTGAAGGACATCATCATTCGTTTCTCATATTTCTGTCAGCAGAATTCCTCTCCTGTGGAATGCCATTAGCTAAAATTCTAGACATCGGGAGCCCATGCTCTGGTACTGGGAGTGGAAAGGCTGTATCATATCAGCTTCCACAATTTCTTGAATATATCTTGCCGTTCTATTGGATATATTTTAATACGTTGGCGAGTGGAGGGGTGAACATTCCCGGCATTGAACTGGGATGGAGCTGGGACGAGCCCGGCCGGGTAACCTTAGTGAAGGAAAATAAGGAAACATCTTCTGAACATCAAAAACATTCAAACATGGAAATGTGCTCGAAATCGGAAATCGATGGAACATTATTCTGACATATTTGAATTTTTTCCTTTATTTCCTCTGTTGCCGCCGCCCACGCCCCGCTATTAAAAGAATTCCGCGAGCACAGGTTTCGTTCGCTTACGCTAGAGTGCTCTCTGCTCCTGGTGAGACCAACCACGTGGATATGTGCGAACTGAGCTGATATGCATGTACATTACTTTTTTTTTATTTATTCTACCACACTAGCGCCCCATCCCTTTTTGGGGGATGTGATCGCATGCAAGGAGGGTTTTTTTTTCCATTTTTATGAGTTTCGACTATTTTCCTCCGATGGATAACCCACTTCGACGGCTTCGCACTCATCTTCCCTGCGTGGCTGATCAAAGATGAAGGAATGGCGGCTCTTTAAGGCTTCCCAGGACCCCATTCTTTTCTTCACATGAAAAAACGAGCTCCTGGGGTTGCGTTTATTTCTTTCATTTTTTTTTTTTCATATTTTTTGGCAGGCATGGAGTCAATTATTTCACTCGATTTCACCTCACATATCCGCCTCGCCAAATTTATTACTAAGAATTGGCTAAAACGGTTTCCGTGTGCCTCTTTCATGTCTCTTGAATCCTTGGATGGTGTCTTCCCCCACAGACCCAGCAGATATACGCGAGCAGAAAGGGGATGATTGGGAATTTACGGGGAAGATGACTCGTTTAGCGGCGATATGAGGAATGATGTGATGACAGTTTCTGATTCATTGAGTAGCATTAGATTGATGGCCGTTTTCTTCGATTTAACGAATCCACATTAAAATCAGAATTGATAGAAAGTCGATTGTTAAAGCTTAAAGGATATTTATTATGCGATTTGACGAAATATATGCTTTTATGTTTTCGCGTTTGACAAATTTTCGCAAGATAATTCCTTATAAAAATATTAATAAAATTAGGAACGTTAAATTCACTGACATTAAAATATTATCCTGCTTTACTCCCGCTTGGGAGCATAGGGATTCCACCAAGGTTCTCCATCAACTAACGCCGTTTTGAGGTATTCTCTTCTTCTCTTCTATTTTTGACGTGACAACGTCTATTAAAACGATGAAAGCCGGCTGCATGCACGAAAAATGATGACTCATTGTCCCGTTATGTCCCGTTAGTCCCGTTAGTCCCGTTAGTCCCGTAGTAATTTTAATAAAAATTTGATTGTAGTAATCTTAAAAATTTGATTAAAATTGTCAAAAATTGTCAACAATAATATTTGTTGTGGATTCTCGATTGTGAAAAAGCGCAGCACTGTGATGTCAAAGCAGCAGTATTGCGAGTTTCTTCGAACCACCAATCCGGAACAACGGGAGATCATCCTTGAAGTCATTCACCGATTACATGGTTGTGGAGATGGCATTTTGGAAGCGCTACAAATTTTCTTCACCGGTCCGGCGGGCTGTGGAAAAACTTTCACATTAAAGTGCCTTATGGAAACGTACAACCGATACACTCAGGAGCACAACTCGATGAACAACACCTAAATTGCCTGTGCAAGTACAGGTAAAGCCGCTGTACCTCTTGGTGGCACTACAGTGCATTCAGCGTTTCGTCTCACAACTTCTCGCGTGACAAAACTCTTATCCACAGAAAATTCGCAAGCCTACAGAAACATGTTCGTTGGCGTCAAAGCTGTTTTCGTCGACGAGATCAGCATGTTAAGTTCAGCCATTCTTCAAAAAATCAACTACCGACTGCAGCAGATTACCGGCTTTTATGACAAACCATTCGGAGACATCCACGTGATATTATGCGGAGATTTCAGCCAGCTACCACGGTCTCATGACGTTGTCACGTTAAACTATCGTCCGTAAACCCTCTTTACAGACAACAAATTTTTTTCTTCAATTCTGTAAGGAATTATGGAGGCCAGTATTTTTGGTGCCATGTTTTGTTTACCCCTCCAATTTCCGCATTCTTTTAGGCCGGTATTCTTAGGCCGGTATTCTTAGTCAGTGCTTATTCAAAGTTCATGCTTAAGCAATTGCTTAAGGTGTCGTTTCGATTCACAGTCGCTCCTTAAGCATTTCCTTAAGCAAATGCTCAAGCATGAACTTAATAAAGAAAATGCTTAAGCAAATGCTTAAGACGATCTTATTTACCCTAAAAATGAATTTATTTTTCAAGTAGTCGTCAAGGGTGCCTTAAGCAATTGCTTATATTTGATTTTTCAATATAGTCCAGTGCAATTAGTAAAATGTAATTGAATTTTACGATGTACGAAATTTTTTTTTTTTTGGAAATTGTTCGGGTGGGTACATCTGACAATGAAAAAATCAAGTTTGTTGAGTCGATAATTCCGAGCATTATATAAAATTCTAATTCATCCGACACGCGAAACTGTCTGGAAGCGAGTTATTCGATGAGAACTGTCGTAACCTTCGAGGTTGACTTTTCATCCGCTATGCCGCGGACATGAAACGAAAGAGTTTCGGTCAATAGCTGATTTGAAAGATATTTTAATGCCCATATTTCTGCTGTTTTCTACATTTTCATATGAGCAACCGTTAACGAGATATTCAACAAAAATGGCGTTATCAGTTATTTCAGGCACGTGCAGTGCGAACTTTGGCGTTGGATTGCTCGCAAACTATACAAGCGAGAATAACGACCAAGGGCTCATTATAAAAGTAATTACTATCACTTTTAGTTAAAGTGGCATTAACCCACACAAATTAATATCTTATGAGTTAATCGCAAAGAACTACTTTCAACCCCAACAACATGATCAAGGTTGAACTTTGAGCGGCCATAACTTTACATACAGACCTTCACGAATTGTTGGTAGGATACCTTAGCGTACGGAATCTTTATTGAATCTAAACCACCTTTTAAATTCAGTGTTATCGTAATATTCAAAAGGATTGAGTCGGTCACGCAAACATCTACGGATGTGTCTAATAATATCCTCTTCACTATCATCAATGTCACTTATATCATCAATATCACTTACCGACGAAAACAAATCCATTTTACAATTAACCCAGTCACTTTATACATGAATCTCTGAAAAAATGCAACTGGAGATTTATCAGCGGAATTCTCTTTATTTTAGGGTCACAAATAATTTCCCAAAAGTCCATAAAGCCAGCTGACCGGCTACTCGAGTTATGGAGGGTCAAAGGTCACGAAAATCATGACGATGATGACGCCAACCTCATTTCGTTATTTTCCTCTGGGATGAGTGTTGATGAATATGACAGCATGAAAGAAGTAGAGATAGAAGATGTAACGGTCAGTTTTGCCTAAATATCTACTTGACTAAAAATTACTGTGTAGAAGGAAATCGAGTAGTTGGTTGGGAACAAAAAGGTAGGCGGGGAGAAATGAAAAAAAACAGAAAATGGGAGTTCGAATTTTGACGTATGAAGAAATTGACTGAAAAAGTTTTGGTTTAAAAAAATTTAAAAGTAAATAAAAAAGAAAACATTGGATCTGGATTCCATAGCCCCCATTCGATGTCCGTTTTAATGTCAACTATTAATTAAGAGGTGTAATTAGAAAAATACTGGATGTAGACAGCGATGAAGACTATTACGAGCCAGCAGAATTCCTCAGTTATGCAGATTTCGAATCCAATCTCAGGCCACAAGAACAAGAAGATCCCAACCTGCAGGATCTGTTGACTTCAGTGTCGGAAGCCCCGGATTCCAACCGGTCGGATTGCTAGTAAGTTCTTGGGTATAATTTGTACGTAGGATTCCCGACGGAAGGCTGATAGGCAAGACGTGAGGGCCAGAACCAGGAGGAGTGGTAGCAAGCCTTGATCGTGACGGTCGGCGCCGTATTTAAAAGAGCGCTGCCCGACGCTGCCCCCTCGCTTTGTAGAGGAAGAATTTTGCTCACCGCCCGGTCCTCCCAGAAGTTACCCCTCAATTAGAATTGCGGCTACCAGACCAGGAAGATTAGCGGCTAGTCCTCCTCCAGCTTGGATGGTTTTTGCTTCTGGACACATACCTTTTATAGTTAATTTTTATAATTCTTCTTGTCTTGATTTCATTTACATAGACACATTTTGGTTTGTTTTTTTTATGTAATAACCTACACTTTTCAGGTTAAGTTAGTACATATATCGAGTACATATACTGATGTAATAATCATTTTGCTAGCCTTAGGTGACAACTTGTGAAGCAATTTATTAAGTTTTTTATGAAGTCGTGTTTTTGGTGACTCCTTGTCAGAATTATTTGCTTTAATCTTGTGTTGCTTACTTTCTTAACTTCTGTGTTGTTTTTTTCGGGAATTTGTTCATCCGTAGATTGACCCAAACGTTTGCGTTAACGAATGTACAAAACGAGGAGTGTTGGTGCCAAGACTGCGCGTTTTTTTTCCTTCTTGATCCTCAGACTAATGTATATCTAAGAAAATTTCATTGTAAGTTCCTTGACATTGATCATGTAATAGGATAAAATAATATTTTTAATATCTGCCAAGGAGACCTATAATCATTAGTGAAATTGTTCCTTGTTCACTATGTTGTTTGGCATGTTGATTGCGCCTGTAAGATACAAGTTTATTGCAATGTATTAAAATGATTATAACTACACTCACAGGCACAATTAACCGCCCACCTTGTAATTCTTGTAGTTTGTCTACAAACCGTCTAATTTTACGTAATTTTGATGGATGGTATGTGAAAGCAATCCTTGATAAACAAAAACAAATGAAAATGTAGCAAAAAAATTATTTAATAACATTTTATTCAACCAAATCGACTTTTTCGAGTCTCTTGTTGACCGAATATTTAAAAAAAACAGGGAAATTTTTGTCATTTACTTCAAATTTAATAATGGGTGTTACCACCTCGGGCTCTAATGACTTCTTGAAGCCTGTTTGGAAGACCATCCATGACGTCCTGAATATCCGTCTGAGGGATATTGTGCCACTCCTCTACCACAGCGGTCTTGAGCTCCCCTAAGGTAGTAAGTACAGGTACTCTTGCCCGAACACGTCTTTTGAGGTTGTCCCAGACGTGTTCGATTGGATTGATATCAGGACTACGCGCTGGCCATGGCAAAGTTTGAATACCGACCTCGTTAAGGTACTGTGTTACAGTCGAGCGACGTGGCAACGTGCATTATCCTGCATTAGCCTAAAATTGTCTCCAATAAATGGAGCAAACGGTATGACGTGTTCTTGGAGAACTTCTTCCACGTACCTATGAGCGTTCACACTGCCCCTATCAAAAATGACAAGATCGGTACGTGCCTCATAAGAGATACCTCCCCAAATCATTACTGATCCACCTTGATAGCCGACTGTTTCGGTTATAGCGCAGGGAGCAAACCTCTCATTTTTGCGTCTGTAGACTCGCTGACGCCCATCTGGACCTTTTAAGGCTATTCTGCTCTCATCTGAAAACAGCACGTCTTTCCACTGCTCCATAGTCCAATCACAATATTGTTGCGCAAAAACAAGTCTAGCTTTTCGGTGCTGTGGGAGAAGCTGTGGAGCGCGAGCTGGACGAAAAGCCCTTAAATTTCTTTCTGCCAGTCTTCTTCTAATTGTGCGTTCACTTACACTAACATTCCTGACTTCAAACAGACGTGTACGAGCTTCAGTAGCAGTGGAAAAGCGATCTCTCAACACGTTACTTACAATAAAGCGGTCATCTCGGGTGGAAGTACAACGATTTCTGCACTGACCTGGTCTCCGGGTGTATAAGCCAGTCTCCCGATATCGTCTAATTGCATCCCGTACCGTCGTTCGAGGTACATCGAGTATTCGAGCGATGTGACGTTGACTGTACCCAGCATCAGCGAAGGCGACAGCCCTAGCTGCACTAGTTGCATCTATCGGCATTTTTATGTTTTGAACCACCAAAAGGAATATTAAAGACACAAATTAAAGAACTTTTAAACACTAGATGAAAAGAAAATCAGAAAAATGTAATCGCGGTAACGTGGCCGTAATTTGGTCAAACATTGAATAATTTTTGCAAAGGCTTCTGCGAAATAAATTTGAGACCCCACGCAAGGCCAACTGTTTATTTTTTTTCCCTAAATATCCACTCAATAAAAAACAAAGCCTGCGATATGCCATACTTAACGTAAATAAACAGGGTGACAAAAAATGTAAGTGGGCGGTTAATTGTGCCTGTGAGTGTATTATGGCCATGTATTAACTTTCTTTGGGTGGAATGGTTGAGGGGGGATCACTTCTTTTAAGGGTTTGACGAGGCTCAGGTGATGTCCGGCGAAGGATGGAGGTGGAATTCAAGATTGCACTGGCACAGGTAAGTGGTGAACCAACCGCGGTAAGCCCCGGCCACACACCCCACGACCCCTCCGGCGAGCTAGATAACTCCGTGTGGCCGGCGTAGGAGTTCCGGAATTTTATTTCCTTTCTTATGTATGGTATTGGCTCCTTGGTCATGCTTTTCCGGGCTTATGGCTAAGGGGGTAATACCTCGCATAAGTGGCGCCCACTATTTTATCGCGCCATTATGCTGTTACAAAGAAATAGAGAGATAATCAAAAAAAAAAATATTTCATATCTTATAACCTACGAACTAGGGATACCATGTAAAAACGCTGCTTGCATTATACTTCAAAGGTGGTGCGGAAAAGAATGCAGCGCCCGAGTTTTCCCAGCCCCATATCTCAAAAACCATTGGTTTTATGTAAATTTCGTCCAAAACATTTTTTTGCAGATTCATCTCACGAACAATCTTTACTTAGCCAAAAATTGCATAAAACCGATAGTTTACGAGATATTTGAGAAAAATTGATTTTCGTTACCTTTGACCCTCCATAACTCGAGTAGCCGGTCAGCTGGCTTTATGGAATTTTGGGAAATTATTTGTGACCCCAAAATAAAAGAGAATCCCGCTGATAAATCTCCAGTTGCATTATTTCAGAGGTTTGCTCTTTTTTTTTTGTATAAAGTGACTGGGCTAAATATATTTTTTCACACTTTAATTAAAAAATCAAATATAAGTAATTGCTTAAGTTGCCTTGAAGACGACATAAATAGTGGAATTATTGGAAAATAACAAGGGAAATGCTTAAGCAATTGCTTAATAAACGTCACCTTAAGAAATGACTGTGAATACATGATGTCTTAAGAACGCCTTATTCAAATAAGGCGAACTTATTTAAGAAATTCTTAAGTTCATGCTTAAGAATCGACTGTGAATACCGGCCTTAGATCTTATTTTTGTAGCTAGTCAATAATTTGATTTAATAGAGGATGCAATATCTCTGATTTTGGTACTTTCCGTTTGGCAAAGTCCACCAGGATGCCCACCTTTGCATTTGGTGTATTGGTGGTCAAAAAGTAGTATAGATTTGGATCCCATAGGACCAACCAACGCTTTTTGGGGGCTACTTGACTATCATAGATAATCAAAATCGATAGCTTGTTAGTGTACGGCTTTTTATTTTTTTCATAGCCCAGCGGGGGATTGAAAAATTGAAAATTACAAAGTGGTGCGGGAATAAGAGAAAACTTGAGTAAAAGGAAGCAAAAAATGGGAGGTTTGAGATGTGCTTCCAGAGAGCTTCCATAACATATGAACTGGAAGCGCTCTTTTCTTGTTTCTTTTGGAAGCTCTTGATTAATTTTCCACTAGGAAATTTCCCTCTACAAGAAAGGCAGTCACTAGGATGTTCAAGCTCTTCGCTCTGCTAAAGGTGGGGATTTCGCTCTAGACCTCGGCACCCAAATCAGTCAATATTGGACCCGTTCGTGTACCACACTAGTACATCCTAATGCATATTATATTACGAAAACCCAGGATAGCCTATCTTTTATGTTCAAAGCAGTGGGCTGTGATTTGGAAATTTTCGCGGGCCTGCAATTTGATAGCAGTTCCGCTCACAGTATCTCTTGCATATTACGAACAATCCTTATCTCCGTTAAAGACTGCTTGGTTGGTCATTCGTGCTCAGCTTCCACCCATGCATCTAGCAAATTTCTTTATTTCAAGATTCAAGTTGATCAGAGCTTGCAGGCAGCGCCGGCCCTAGGGTAGAGCGAGTGGAGCGGTCGCTCTAGGCGCCAGGGGGTAAGGGGCGCCAAAATGAATGCGGAAAACAATTTCGAGCAAACAATAAAATTTTGATGGCACTTTTTGAGAGCGTTGTTTGTAGCCAGCCAAGTCTGTGTACTCATCAATATGACTCGAACTCGGCACAAGCAGGGAGCACTGACCCCAAGACCGATCGTACATGGCCTTAGGCCACATCCTGCTCGAGATCCATGGAGCAGACGAAATATGGCGGATCTAAACTCGATAAAAACCGCAATCCTAATGAGTAAACAATCGTGCTGAAGTTATGAATGGAACTGCGTGAATGTACTACTGACGATGGACTGCGGATACCAGGCGAACTTCGGTATGAATTAGCCATCCAATAGTGATACGGAGATCCAAACATTTCTGGGGCCCCCACAGCTCCCAAAAGAACGACCCATAACTTAGATATTTTTGGATCCATGCTTCAAGTTGTCGAATGTGGTCCCAGTTAAGGAAAGTTTTCGGGATTCAGGGAGGGCAGTCTAAGCCCGTAAACCCAGGGATGGAGTACTTTGAGATCACTCCTTCATTGGGATATCTCCTTAGATCTCCTGCGGAAGTAAGGGCACCTAATCGGAGAGGCGACTCGAAGGAACGACCGCTTTCAGAAGACGGGGTGGCGCAGCTCGAAAGCGTATTATGCGATATCTTGAAGCTGGCTACTCTCGTGTAGAGGCTGGTAGAGTCTGTGTGGCCCCCGAGGAAGAAAGGGATACCGATTTTCTTAATAAGAAGAGGGTTAGATCCTCTGGATGTTTTCCAGGGCAAAAGGGCGAAGGCTTTCGCCATACGGATTGAAAAGCCTTCAGAAAAGTCGGACACACCCGTCTAGAACGACTCCAAAACCGACCTTCTGTCAATTAGTCAGAATTGGCGTGCTTGCGACTAGCAATCCGGAGGCTCTTCTGACCACAAAACAACTAGTTACCGTGCAAGTAAGTCTTTTGGAGGCGGTAGCCGAATTGGCCCAGGGCTAAGAACAGCTCAGGTCAGTAGGGATCGATGCGCCCTCTATGATGGGCCCCTTAAGCCTTTGAAGAAGCAACCCTTGTTGCTGTAGACCGGAACAACCATGCAATCCAAACAACCAAATAGCCTCCAAAGAAGGTGGTGCCGTTGGTGCTCTGAGAAAACATACTTGCTCTATTGCCGCTACAGGCGGAACTGTGACCCTAAAACCACCATCGAAATCCTTATGGGTCCCCAGCCCATAAACGTTTTGCAAGCCGAAAGATATAATCCCGTAAGGAAATGGCAGGCAGGCAGTACTCGAAAAAAGTTTTATCTAGGACAAGTGGAAATATAATTTATGTGAAGTGAAAGCGTCGAACAAAGGGCGCCGAAGGACAATCTCGCTCCACTCTCAACAAGGGCTAGGGCCGGCGCTGCTTGCATGGCGTGGCAGAAAATTCTTCAAATTTTGCTTATTTTGTTTATGGTAAGATCAAGAATGGTTCTGGGTCACTTCACCTACGCCTCGTACGTCCTTATGGGCCCTTTAATTTTGATATATATCCAATAATACAATATATGCCATATGGGCATACAATCTGCGTGGCCTATCAAATTGTCCCTGTGCTGTGCTCTTTGGAGTTTGGTATCTTATTTCCGTCATTCGTGACAGCGTTCAAAGTAGTATCAGCGAGCAATAATAACAAGAGTGATTAGGTAGAGCTCAAGGCCAAGTAAAAGAGTTAAACATATGAAAGAAGAGATAAACCATAATATTAAGTAAAAATTCTCAAAAAAAAAAAAACAAACGCGAGATGGTCATACACTAAAAGCAAAAAGCACTGGAGTATGAAAGAAACGGAAGATGTTCCTTTTTTCCCCTATTGGAATGTTTACATTCAAATGGAAGTAACATTGGAACAGAGCACGTGTAGTCGGTATAAATGTTGAGAATGTATGCGTTAAAATTTCGTGTTGGTACAGCATTTCTGTTATTTCACTTACAGTTGTATTGTCAGTAAAAAAAGCGGAGCACGTGTAGTCGGTATAAATGTTGAGAATGTGTGCGTTAAAATTTCGTGTTGGTACAGCATTTTTGTTATTTCACTTACAGTTGTATTGTCAGTAAAAAAAGCGGGAGTCGTGCGATTTTTCGAAATTTTATCGGCAATTTTAGTTAATTTATAGTTATCCAGTGTACTTATAAAGTGCATATTTAAAAACGTCTTTATTAAGACGATTTATAAAAGTGATTTAAATTAACATAGAGAGTGACTTACATTATCATATAGAAGTGAACTAATTAAATTTGAGTGAGAGTAGATTTAAAAACGTGAATTAACGTTTTAATTAAAATAACAATATTAATAATATTTATAACAATTGTGAGTATTAAAATATTGAAAAATGTGTTTATTAAGAAGACGTACAATGAGTGTCATAAGTGAGTTAACATCAAAAATGTTATACTTCAACTTCAATATCTCAAGATTACAAACTCATGGAAGAACGTACACCTTGATTTGAAATCTTCCGATGTCATTAACCAAAAGATTTATAAACAAATATGAAAAAGTCCGTTTTTAGTGTTGAGGTATTGAAGTTGAAATATTAAATTTTTAAGTGTTGACACAGTTTTAACGCTCACTGTTCATATTATAATTCTAAAAATTGTGTAAAATAATTGTGCGGTCAAGTCAGCATATAATGTTTTCTCAAAATTTCTCTGCAAAACTTGGTGTCGGGCTGCACGGTGCTAATAATGTTGTATATGGTGTTGCAAATGGTAAATTTAATGCAATGAAATGTTCATGACTACATATGATTCGTAAAAAATCAATTTTATAATGTAAAATATCGGGAATCGATGACTTATAAACTTGCATCCGATTTCGATGGCATTAAAATGAGAACTGTCAAAATATTTCCAGTTCACATTCCAGTCACTTCCCCGTCATTTTTTATCTTGCTTTCACACACTTTGCGTATTGTGTGAAAGTAGTTCCGCCTCCTTTTATCATAGATATTACATCTTTGATATTTTGACTTTTTCACTCCTACTGAAACTTTTATCAGCTGATCTCAAGGGCATTGAAATATTTTTGAAAATTTGTTCTAGCTCATCACTCTTATTATTATTGCTCGCTGGTAGTATCTACCAAGGCGCAATTATCACTCGCTCTTTTTCTTAAATGAACTTCTTCCAATCCCCTTCAGCCTACTGCGCAGCTTTGCTGATGGTGATACTCTGTGTTACTCCTATGCTTTCGATAACGTTTAATAAGAATGACGGGATCCAAGCGACAACTCCATTCACAGATAAATTGAACTAATTCTTGAATCAGGTAGCAAGAATCGCTTTGAGTTCAAAGCATCTCTACAGTACACCGCCAGAAGTGTCTAAGTGCAATTTTGACGATTTTGAGTTTATTGCATTTTTGTATTCAGTATTTTGCTCTTAATCATTGTTATAATTCTTGGCTTAAACTGAGCTGTGGTTGCTGAGTTATCCGACAGACAAAATTGCTTTTGTGAACAATTCTGTATCTAAAAAAATCTTTAAGGGCGATTTTCTCGAAACACATATTTTGCACTTAAGCACTTCTGGCTGTGTTACTGTAGATCTTGAAAGAAGAAAACCTGCACTATTTTATTGTACGGTTGAACTCTCTTTCATTATCCTAGGCATAACATTAATTGAGGATCTGGCTAGAATAATCACCAATTCCAAGGTGCTAAACAAGCATCCAATCACTGAGATTTCTCAGAAGATATTGTAGACTATGAACAAAGGAGACAGGAGACTTTGTTTGTACTGAGAGCCGAAGTGCCCGAAGTTGAAGTTGATCCATCACTGACTTGTGATCTTGAAAAGATGGCGTTTTGATTATGTGAGTTTCTTTACACTGGTATACGTAAACTTATGGATTCAGTTGTACATAATATGGTATTCACAATACAAAACCTACCTTCAGCTGTCGGTCCGAACTGTCTATAATGATCTCTCCCTTGAGACAAAGACAACTCGTTTATCTGGACCTGTGACTCGAAAACGACATTAGCTAGCCAAGGTGAAAAATCGTATGGAAGTATATTTGAACACCAATCGCAGATGGGCAGGCTACGTTTTTGTGTCTACCAGAGCACTTCATCAAAAATATGCACAAACTTTGTTCGCAGTATCTGACAGAAGCGCAATCAGAACGATGGCAAAACGTATCACTGAAGAATCAACATCCAACTATACCAGGGTTGGCGAACCTTTTTCAGTATGCGTGCCAAAAAAATACAATCTATTTTTAAAACGTTTTTATTAGCTCGCTTTCTTGTCTGTCTGTTTGTCCGGTACAAATCTTGCAATCGATTTTTTGACTACTTCCGGTTACCCGATCACCCTGAAGTTTTGCACACAGCTTCAGTTCCGATGACAATGCAATATGATATACTCATTATAGCGTTAGATCCATGGCGGAGGTCTCAAGAGGACGGAGTACTGTTTTCTTCACGGAACAAATTTTGCATTCGATTTTTCAAATACTTCCGGATATCCTATCATGGTGAAACTTTGCACACAGCTTTAGCTCCGATAACAATGCAATATGGTATATACCTTTAGATCCACGGAGGCCATCTCAGCAGGGCGGATTGAAATATTCTTCACAAACCCTTCGACATGGGTATCAAATGAAATGGTATGATAAGTACAAAACCATAAGCAATATAGTATACTCAATTTATCGTTTGGGCCATGGCGGCCATCTCCAGAGGGCGGATTACCATTTTCTTAACAACCCCCGTACTTTTTAGTTCGTTTTAAAAACGTGCTATATTAAAACGTTTTTTTATCTAAATAATTATTTATAAAATTGCTGACGTGTCAAGATATTGGTAATATTACAATATTGAATGACGGTGTAACGGCTTTGTGAATGAGGGGATTTAAAAGAGGATGGATAACAAGTGAGTTTATGAGGAATACGGCTTGTTTGTTTACCTTCAATCCATCTGTAACTTTCACATTTGCCGTATTATAGGAGTGCTTTCTCGATGTTTTTCTTTTTCCGAGGGCAAAATACGCTGACATGCATCTGCTAACGTAAACCCTGCACCCAGGGCCGGATTCAAAGTTCAGGCGCTGCTAGGCCTAATAGTTTTTGCCGCCCTCTCTACATACTACCGATGGGAAACGATTGAAATTAAACAAATTATCAAAAAAATTCAAGAGACTTATTAATAAAAACGAGTTCATTTTTTTCATAATTAGGAGTATTTATTTGTTTTTGTCAAGAAGTTTGTGTCAACAACAATAAGAATCAGTCTTGAGGCAAGGGAGTTTAATTTTTCTTTTAAAGGGTTCTATTCTTTGTTAAGGGTCTTTCATCATTATCATTAGAAATTTCATTTAAATTTTCAAAAATACTTTCTCTGCTTTCATTTACAGCTCGGCAGGCGAGGTGACAAACCACAACCTTCGAGTCTTGGATAGATTTTGTAGTTATAAAGAAAACGTTCTTTTTGGGTTGGGCACTCTGTGTGTTGAGACTTGAGACACTGAACATGATTCTACTGTTGCTGCTGACCCTATTAAATTTAAAGAATGCGCTGGTACAAACTCCGTCAAAGGACACAGTTCCTTTACAAGAGCCTGAACGCCAGTATACATGCCAGATGCGTTGTCCTATGTCTGCCCCTTCCCAAATTAAATATCTTTAAGAGCTCCAAGACTGTGGTGACAATTATTTCATCTTTAAGTCCAACATTTGAAAGAAAACAAACAAACGTTTCAATCGTCACGCCATCATTGGCAACATATCTGAGTAGGAAAGTCAGTTAGTCCACATGCAAAATGTCTGGTGAGGAATCTAATACTATACTAACGTATTAAGCTTCATTAACTTCTTTTAAAATTGTTTTTGTAACTTTGTCTGCCATAAGAGCACTACTATCAAGTCTATCTAAGTGTTCATGTATTCTACGTAATTATAGCCTGAATACCCTTGAACCGTCAAATATTTAACTACTACTTCTACTCTCTGGAGTACCCCTCTCCAATTGTGAAGTTATTGTTCGAGGGCCTCAAAAAATTGGACATCAACACGGACTTTAAAACCACCCCTTAGTTTTCCTAAGCTATTTTTATAAGTAAAACTGTTTTCATGTTCTAACACTAGTTCATTAGCATTGAGGAAAAAATTTATAATGCCCGGTTTATCGACCTCGGTGCAGTAATGTTCAGTTCAATCCACATAAGTGGTTTCACCGACCAAAGCCCAGTTCATGTACAGTTCGTGCTTGAAATTGTTGTTGTTTTTTTGCTAGAAGTCAGAAATGCAAAACTCTACTGGAATGGCATTCCACTATTCCAGTTGATTACTCTTTTTTGCGTAATTCTGCTCAATACCGTTGCGCAAAAGAACTAGATAGGATGAAGAAGTTATACCATCGTGCTTAAAGGAGAATTTCTAAGGCAGCAAGCAACTGTACTAAAAGCTGCATTTAACTTGTTGGTTCCGTAAATGCATCTCGGCAAATTGTATGGACCGTACACCGCTATTGGATCCTCATCCTCACATAAGTTCTTTATTGGTAATTGAGAAATTTTCATAGAAAAAGGTTCATAGAATTCCATTCAGAAATAGGAAAAATCTCCATTTACTGAGTGTAGCGGCAACACGATCAACTAAATTTCCCACTATCGGAAGTACTCAAGAACAACACCAACTTCACACTTCAGAAGTTACCGCTAGATCAGCCTCCCGCAAATCGATAGTTTAAACCTTAATCAGTCCTGTAGTTGAAGTCGTGAAATAAAGAGGGTTTTTGATAACCTCCGGAGTTTTATTTAATACCGCATGGCCGCAATAACTGGTGACCCCGAGTTAGTTATGAACACATAAAATAATTAAATAATTGAAGTGATAACAACAAAAAAAAAAAACGAAATTAAAAAAAAAAAAATTAATAATTGAAGTGATAACAAAAGAAAATATACATAAAGCCTACAGGACAAAGGCCATACTTAGCGGAAAAAAACCCGGCATCGGCATCACGACCCACATAGTCAACCATTTCGACCACTACCTATCAACTTAAAATCAACTTTAAATGAAAACAACCAAAAATATATTATCGTAATCGGATTTTACAAGTAGTCAGCCTATGATGACATCAAATTCAGAGAAGGATGACCCAATAAAGGCGAGATGATAAAAGATTAAACCTCATAGCAGACCACTAACCACCGACCCACGCGTCAGAAGTCATAGCTCATCTATCAACAATCAATTAAGATAATACATTTTTTTTCTCTTCTCAATGCATTTTCAATAAAGCATTTTGTTAAAAATTTCATTTAAAAAACCGTAATTCCATACTTATATTATTTTTGTTGCAATTTTAGAGTGAACTGCGTTTGGGGCACGGCGAAAGAATTAATAAAGGTGAATCAAGAAATTTTTTCTTTCTCATTGACGCATGCCTTTAGACCGACAACAAAAGAAATGAACATAAAGGAATTAAAAGTAAAGTAAAAACAATCAAAAAAAAAAGAAAGGAAATGAACATGCAATTTTAACAGAAATAACAGTGAGTACAACTTCCCTTATACGATACAATACATTTTTTACATAAACAAAGCTGATTTAAAATATCAATAAAAAAAAATATAATATAAATACAAAAAAAATCAATTTTCAAATTTCAATGAAAATATAATTTAAAAAATAAATATCTTTTAAATACATGAGTGCAATGAATACATTATTGCAAAGATAGTTTTTTGATTATTATCATGCGTTTATCCACTTTAGAGCCGCCATAGTTTAGACTTACACGCTTACAGACAACATTGTAAGCCATAGCCTAATATACACATACGTATTTAAACTAGAATAAGAGTATTATGAGAAATATTTTAGGGATACCAAATCCATTAATAGTGAAGTATGAGATAGTTATAGAATACATTTAAATCGAACAAAAAATATTTTTTTTCTCTTTTTACATTGCGATGCCAACGGTATAGTTACTACGGATAGGAAACATTCTCCTGTGGTTGACATAGTGAAATATAGTTACGTTACAATTCTTCTCTTAGTACATAATCGGATCACAACCGGTCTTTATTCTAAATTCTCTTACATACAACACGGAACTAGTTGTATCTTAAACAGGCGTGTTCAAAAACTCATAAAACTTTTTATCATTTTTGCGTTGGAAGAAATTAAACACAGTAATTTAGGGACGGATAAATTAATTTATTAACGACGCCATGTCAAATGCTGACGCCGACGCAGGAATGGCCCCAAAACCTGATCCAACGGGTGAAAACCCAGAGCCTTCGTGCTCACACATCAACAGTATTAAGATCCCAACTTTCTGGACTAGTAGACCAGATTTATGGTTCCTACAAGTTGAGACACAATTTAAAGTAAAAAGAATAACGGCGTCAGACACTAAATACGACTATTTAGTAGCCTCGCTACCGCAGGAAACAATGGAAATTGTAGCCGATATTTTACTACACCCACCCAGTCAAGACAAATATGAAACACTTAAACAAAATTTACTCGCGCGGTCTATAGATTCAGAAGAGCGCCGGCTCGACACACTCCTACATAAGGCACAGCTAGGAGATTACAAACCATCGGAGCTATACAGACACATGGAGTCTCTAGCCGGAGGGAATAGTTTAATTAACCCTTCGTTGTTAAGAAAATTATGGATCAATAAACTACCTCATACGCTCCAGACATGTATTATCACGGTTGAAAGCTCCCACACATTGAACGAGTTGTTCACCATTGCAGATAAAATATATGATTCAACCTCTATGTCCAATATTTCCGCGTTACGGACACAAGCACACACACCCCCAATAAACAATCATCAGAGTACTACTGATACACTCCAAGAGTTGTGCCAACGAATCAAACGTTTAGAAAGTAGAAATTCCTTCCAACAAAGATCACGTTCCCGATCACGTGACCGTTTTAATCACAGGAACCAGGCTCGCACTTACAACAATAGCGTTTGTTGGTACCATCGAAAATTCGGCGATAAAGCGAAAAAATGCTTAGAACCATGCAATAAGAACACAGCACCCTCCGATCCAAAAAACTAAATACTACAGCCTCGTGTGCGGCAACGAAGGCAAACGGGTATTCACGCCGCCTTTTCCTTCTGGACAAAAACAGTAAAATAATGTTCCTTATCGATACAGGAGCAGAAGTATCCATCATACCTAAAAGAGTTATACCAAACGTAACCATGCGAAAAAGTCCCCAGTTAATATCAGCTAACGGCACACCCATCTCCACTTTCGGTTACAAACACTTAGCTTTGAACCTCGGCTTACGTCGGAATTTCGATCACACCTTTACAATCGCAGCCCTGGATTACGCCATCATAGGCGCAGATTTTTTACATAGATTTAATTTAGCAGTTGATCTGCGACACCGGAGACTCATCGATCAAACCACTACATTATCGATCAATTGCATGTCACGTAAATGCAACGCGGACACCCCCAAACTTCTGGCCATTGAAGGGGAATATGGAGCCATCCTTAACGACTTCCCATCATTAAAAGCCCCACCAAATTTCAACTTGAATGTTCAACATGCGGTGGTACACCGAATACATACCCGAGGTCCCTTACCGACTGCTCGTCCTAGAAGACTACACCCACAAAAGTTCGCCATAGCAAAAGAAGAATTCGAAACCATGGTCAGAATGGGTATTTGCCGCCCATCTTCATCTTCTGTGGTTTCACCCTTGCACATGGTCCCCAAAAAAGATGCTACCTGGCGTTCCTGTGGCGACTATCGCCAACTCAACAACGTCACAGAATTCGACAAATATCCACTTCCAAACATACAGGATTTCACTACCAGCCTTCACGGTTGCACCATTTTCTCAAAAATCGACCTTGTTCGAGCCTACCACCAAATACCGGTAGCCCCGGAGGATATTTATAAGACAGCCGTAATAACCCCCTTCGGGCTATTTGAATTTTTGAGGATGCCATTTGGCGTTAAAAACGGTGCTCAAACCTTCCAGCGTTTCATTAATGAGGTATTGGCAGGTCTTGACTTTGTTTTTTGTTATATTGACGACATACTTATCGGCAGTAAATCGCCCGCCGAACACAAAGAGCATTTACGCCTTCTTTTTAAGAGGCTACAGGAACAAGGCATTAACATCAACCCAGAAAAATGCCTCCTCGGCCAAACGGAGCTTGATTATTTGGGACACACCATCACCACGAAAGGTATATTACCTTCCCAAGACAAAATAAAAGCATTGATCGATTATCAACGGCCTCACGTAATAAAGAATCTGCAACGTTTTTTAGGGATGGCCAATTTCTACCATCGTTTTATTCCGCGATTCTCGGCAATTGCCGAACCATTATATGACCTCATTAAACAAACGAATTCAAACAAAAAGAAATCAAATATAATCGAATGGAAACAAAACCACGAAGAAGCTTTTAACGAGCTAAAAACCAAACTGCAAAATTGCACCTTGCTCGCACATCCGAACCCGACCGCTAAACTAAGCGTATGGGTAGACGCATCCGGGGACGCAGTGGGAGGTGTCATCCAGCAGTCTAACGGCAACCACTGGGAGCCACTTAGTTTCTTTTCCCGAAGGCTACAACCAGCCGAAAAAAGATATTCCGCCTTTGACCGCGAATTACTAGCTCTTTACCTAACTATTAAACACTATAGATATTTCCTCGAGGGCAAGGACTTCTGTGTATACACAGATCATAAGCCCCTCACAACCGCTCTAACATCAAAAACAGATAAATCTCCTCGGCAAACCAACCACTTGTCATATATTTCAGAATTTACTAATGACATCAGATTTATTAAAGGTTGCCAAAACATAGTCTCTGACACCCTTTCAAGAGCTCATATCGACGTTATTGAAAATAACAAAAAAATAGATCATGCGATCTTAAGTCAAGAGCAACAAACCGACGAGGAATTACAAGCTCTCCTCACCAGCAATGAGAACAAAACTCAATCATTCGTTTTGAAGAAAATACACATACCCCTCGATAATATGGATATCTGGTGCGAGACGACAACCGGCACCGATCGGCCTTACATCCCAGAAAGGCTCCGCCGTACCATATTCAATGCGGTACATAACCTTTCACACCCGAGTATTAGGTGCACCAACAAGCTTATTACCTCGAAGTACTTTTGGCCAAACATGAACAAAGAGATAAACATGTGGTCGAAATCCTGCATCCCCTGCCAGAAGGCAAAAGTCATTCGGCACACGGCGGCTCCACAAGGAAAATTTAACGTACCCTCAGGAAGATTCCAACACATTCACATGGACATAGTTGGCCCACTTCCTCCCTCTAATGGACACACATATTTGCTAACGATTAAGGACCGTTTCTCACGTTGGGCCGAAGCCATACCAATTAGAAACATTGAAAGCAAAACTGTTTGCAACGCTTTCCTCCACAACTGGGTTGCACGTTTTGGCATATGCCAAACCTTGACAACAGACCAAGGCACTCAGTTCGAGTCCACCTTGTTCAAGGAGCTATCAGGGATTTTAGGATGCCATCGAATTCGAACTACCACCTACCACCCGCAGTCCAACGGAATGGTAGAGAGATTTCACCGACAGCTTAAAGTAGCCATCCGTGCGTCCCCTCAGCCAAAAGATTGGTACAACAACTTACCATGGATTCTGTTAGGAATCCGTTCCGCGCTAATCGAAGATATAGGTTTTTCACCGGCACAATTGCTCTATGGACAAACCCTTCGCCTTCCAGGCGAGTTCATCACCCAACAGACATCCCCCGACCTTAAAATAACAAGTACTATAGCCAGGGAAATTCAGGACAACATCATTAACATTAGACCTATACCTTCGCGAATCAGAAAACAGAACAAAATCTTTGTCCCTCAAAATATGGAAAATTGCACTCATGTATTTATAAAAGATGCGATATATAAAGGAAGTTTAAACCCACCTTATACGGGCCCACATAAAGTAGTTTCAAGAAAGGACAATGTGTTCAAGGTGTGCCTCGATGGAAAAAAAGAATTTATTAACATTGATCGCATCAAACCCGCTTACATTTTAGATTCAGACACTTTCAGCCAAGCCCCAAACACAAGGTCAATTAACAAACCTAAGGTAATGTTTAAACTGTAGCTAAATGATATTCAAAATTTAATATTTAAACAACCCTGACTAAGAACACATATGTAAGATAACTATCTGTAAGATTTAGGAACTTGAATTAAAATTATTTTTTTTTCCATTAATGAAGTATAAATTAGCAAGCTAAGAATTTTAACGACTTATTAAGAAAGATTTATATAGTAATAATATTTTATATCTTCTTCCTCTCTTTTATTACATCATTATTTCTTTTTATAAGAGGGGGAGTGATGTAGCGGCAACACGATCAACTAAATTTCCCACTATCGGAAGTACTCAAGAACAACACCAACTTCACACTTCAGAAGTTACCGCTAGATCAGCCTCCCGCAAATCGATAGTTTTAACCTTAATCAGTCCTGTAGTTGAAGTCGTGAAATAAAGAGGGTTTTTGATAACCTCCGGAGTTTTATTTAATACCGCATGGCCGCAATACTGAGTGATTTATAAATTTACAACAGAGTGTATAAACAGCTCTATTGAACACCTTTTTTGTATTATCCCCGCTCCGCTAGCATCGCTGCTCTACTCGTTCTGTCTTAACTCCAAGCTGGAATCGAATTTCGAGAAACTGGATTGGACGACCGTTCAATCAATGAGATATTGGAATTTGTCGAACATAAACACCACACGGCATTTCTGCCGGTGTCCCCAGAGCTCTATCTATCACCCACTTTTTTCACAATTTTATTAAGAACAAGAATACAGTTCAACGATTCTTTCCTGAGCAATAACCTTCCACATTCCGTTTCAACGCCAAGCTCATCGTCCGCCAGACCCTTCTTCCAGACTGCTGTAAGCTCGTCGAATCCTTTAAAGCATTTTTGGAACCGAGCTTTCTACTACTTCTTCTTCTTTAACGGCTCTACAACCGGGATCCCGTCCTGGCCTCGCGCAACTGTTCTCTCCACCGGTCCCGATTCTGAGCCGATGTCATCCAGCTTGACATCCCTAAACTCTGAGCGTCCTGGTCCACGCCATCCTTCCAGCGAAGGTTGGGCCTCCCTCGCTGTCGCACCCCATAGGTCTTACCGCAGAGAACTTTCCGAGCAGGCTCATCTTCACTCATACGAGCTAGATGCCCTGCCCACCGGAGCCTACCGAGCTTTATTTTTTTCACAACATCTATGTCGCGATAGCGCTCGTAGATCTCGTCATACAACTACTACTACTAGACTATAAGACAAAAGTGTGACTCCTAAAATTATTTATATTACATAAAAATTAAGGAAAAAAATTTTCCGCCACATGTATTCTTTCCTTAAGGGGACTCTTCACCGATATTTGGTTGAAAATCGATTTTTTGACGAAATTTTTTTTATTGCATATTCTGATAGAGTAGACTTTTCTGAATTATGTAGCGTTTTCACATTTAAAAAAAAAATGTTTATAACATAGTTTTTTCGTGTTTTTTTAATAGCGCGCACGGGCGGGGATATAACTCCGAGCGTCGCGCGTCGACAGACGAGCTCGTTTCTTTCAACTATTTTCTTAACTTCTCCGAGCTCCTCGTTCCACAATTTTCAACCGATTTTAATTTTATAAAGTGGAAAATGTTCGAAAATTATAACTGAATAAATCTGTCAGACAGAATTTTGAAATTTTAAAAATTCATAAAGTTATAAACAAAAATGTAATAAAAAACCAAAAAAATCGAGATTTTCGGCTGTTTTTCGACATCGCCAGATATATTTGTGGATTGTTAATAAACAAAAAAAGATGTCAAAAGTCTGTCTGACAGTTTTGTTTATTATTAATTACTGAACATTTTGGCACTTACAAAAATAAAATCGATTCAAAATTCGCGTGCAAGGAGCTCGCGGAAAATACCCCTTTTCTCGGATGTTTATTAACAAAAATGTTGCTTAAAATTTTTTTTCCACCAATTGATTGTGCTTTTGTTTTTTACTCGATAACAACTATTCGGACACAAAATTTCATCTAAATCGGTATAGCGGTTCAGATTTTAGCCATTTCAGTGAAGAGTCCCGTTAAAGTTCTCATTATTAATTTTTGTCAGAATACCCCTGTTCACTAGGACTATTCGATATGGCAGAATGTTTATTTTGCACTAATAATCTTATTTCGAGTTTATAAATTTGTATAAATTTCTCTCATTTAAGCATTCTTGAAATTTTAAAAGTTTAAAGTTTCAAAAAGGGGGTCTCTGGTAATATTCCGAGATTGGAGGCCTTTGTGAAAGATTTATAAGAGCAACAGCAGATTTTCTCCCGCCCCAAAGGTGGGTAATCCGACACCAAAGGTACTGGGAATCCCTCCGAATCCTTTTCGGCTTAAATTTATTCTTTTCCTTGCTTCTGCTTGCAATTAAAACTTTTCCAGGAGAACTCATTACGCATGAAATGGTAAGCCACCACCGGTTCAAAAGACGAAGAAAAAAGAGGATTTCCAACCCTTTTGATAATTTTATGCCTTGAAAACTTCATAAGCCAGCCGGGTACCACCACCGCACCGAGGAGCATCCCCATAGTCCTCTCTCAGTGCTTGTGCTCCTTGGTCTCCCTTCCATTGCTGTATAGGGCCACCATTTCGTTAACAACAAATCTTGTCTGATGTGGTTAAGGACTGCTTCTGCCAGAAGCTTCTTCAAACGCCAATTTGCTCCCGCGCCCTGTACATGGGTGGCTGGGGGATGGGGCCGTTTCCCGCTCTTAATCTTGGCTTAACTGGCGGTGCAGGTCCCGTAGGGCTCCCCGCTTTTCTACATGTTGCTTATTCGACGAAAGTAATAATTTCTGGAAAATTACTTCTCGCCATAAACCCATTTAATTATGTTCCACTTGAATAAATTTCGCTTTGAACAACGAAATGACGAAAACTTTTAATGAAAGATTCGAAGCCGCCAACTATGGGAGTTTAGTTGAACTGTTCCGATTCCTGGCGCTCCTCCATGGGCTGATCTAGATCGGATCCTGGGCTCTGCATGTCGCCGGAACGGCTACAGCCAAGCCAAACCGTTTATATTTCGTCCTGGGCCGCCGTCGAGAGTTACAGCGGGCGAGGTGGTAGCCTTGACGAGATTCATATCGTAAAGGAACTGGCTTTTGAGGTATCCGCTCACGGTTTTGTCTGGCTGAACAACATTTTCGTAGGGTGCCGCTGCAAGTATACCACAGGACCCAGGGGAAATTATTAAAAAGTTATTTCGTCCTTGCGGCAAAGTTGAATTGTCGTTGTCAAACTCAAACAGTGTAAAGTTCTTGTCTCTTGTGATGTGGACACGCGACAATTTTCTTCCGCAAATATTTGGGCCAAGTTACTAATATCAACAGAAAATACTGGGAAAAACGGGGGGAATTTTCTTTGAAGAAAGAGTTATTAGCTAGGGATTTCCTCTTTATTTTTTTTTAATAAATTGAAATAGAATTTATTAGAGTAAATCTAAAAAGTTTCACAAATTTTGTATTAAAGTTCAAAGAAGATAGATTAAAAATATCTTAAGTCTAATCTAACCTCATCAATTTACTGTTCAAGCTTATACACTGTACATATATATTCCTAATTCAACAGTACAGTAGATAAATATTTTAATTTTGTAAATTGTAGAGTTTTAATAAGTTCTAAAAGCATGCAACAATTTCCCCAGATGTTTTAAGACATCAAGGCCATAGAACAAAGCACAAAGCAATTTATCACAGACTCGACGTTTTTAATCCTTTAACAAAGTGGAGAGATAATCACAGTTTGTCCTGTTCGAAATTTAATCAACATAATTGATGCGATTTCCTTGTAAATGAAACAAATTGAATGCATTCATGATTATGTTAAAAGAAAGAAAGAAAAAAATAAAACCATTAACTAGATCTATTCGTCTGAATGCATGTCTGGAGATGGATGATCCAATAATGTTTGGTTTTGTTACAGTTGCACTTACAGAATAGCTGACCAATGAATAAGATGAGTAGTATTAATGGGAATTGAAAATAAAGGAGAGTCTAATTTTTAAGTTTTCTTTTATTTTTAGCATTAACACATATTTCTATAATATTTTCTTTCTCCTCTTAAAATACCTCTTCTGAATCCTCCTCTTAGAATACTAGAAAAACGTGGTTATTCCAGCACTCAATTCTCAGCTGTCAAGCAGTTTCATTTAAGAGGTGGTCCATTAATTACGTGAGGCGTTTAGGAGGGAGGGGCTCCAGCCCAATATCACCTAATCTCACGTGGAAAGAAGGAGGTCATATATCACTTAATTTTTTCCACAAGAAATAGTGTAAAATTGTGAGAAAACTGGGTTAAATAAAGTAAAATATGTTTCTTCAGTAATGACCCCCATTCACTTACAGGCCGGCAGGCCGTGGCCTTTCAGGTGAGGTTGGAAGGCACGGCCTGATGAAGACCACACATTACTCAATCTAGCTGTGGGATGAGGTTTTCAGGTGTCAGAATGGGTGGGCCGTGGCATGCAGCTAAAATCATGATTCCCTACAGCCACACAGGCGAAGACGACTGTTAATTGAGGCGCAAAAACATGGCCTCAACGAAAACTTCAAGGCGGCTTCAGACTTACGCTGTGAACAAGTGTGAACGCGAGTGTGGATGGTTTTCGCGCTTTGCTTTCAGGCAAGAGCTGACGATAAATGCCCACACGAAGAAAGATTTTTGTCAGTTTTTTTGGACTACAGGCCCCACCTAGTTGGTGGCCGGTGGGTGTGTGGTGATAGTTGGTTTCAAGGCGAAACCTTTCAGGCCACAGCCTGCTGGCGGCTTGTGTGTGAATAATATATGGTGAAATCCTACCGAAACATTTTTACTCGGTTATACGCACTCCACAAAGTAGCATAGTAGCCCCTCGATTGCTTAGCTGCCACCGGCCAGCCAAACGAGCGACTCGGCGAATGCTACGGCGGCGTACGAATTAAGTAACAATGACCCGCGAAAAGGCGCTGAGAATATATAACAAGAGCTGCAGGAAGGGTGCTCGGCGAATTTTAGCGTAGTGAAATTCTTGTTAGTGAATGCTCGCGTTTTGGTTTTTTTTTTTATATGGTAAAGTCAAGCTTAGGAATTACCCTTTGTACTACTAGTTTGTCATGTCGTTCGAGTCATGGCCAGTCTCTAGTAGTAAGCTTGCTTTGAAGGATAGAGGAGAAGGGATAGGTTAGGGGTCTGGAGGGTGCGTGAGTAGATGTCTATGAACCTTGCGTTTGAACTCTGAGATGTTATATGAGTTCGGAAACACTGACTGTGGAAGACAGTTCCACAATCGAGTTGTTCTATTTATAAACGAACTACTAAAATGCAATGTGCGCGAAGGGGAGGGCTGAAGGGTGAAGGGGTGAGCCGATTTGGCTAGTCTTGTGTTGCGGGAAAAAAGTCGCCGTGTAGGCAGGAGGTTTCTAATTTCGGTGGAACACTCACTCACGTCATGTCGTACACGTCATGGTGCAATGTCTAGTAGTAAGCTTAGCTCGAAGGATAGAGAGAAAGATAGGATAGATTAGGGGGAGTCGGGTGGGTGTTGGAGGAGATGTTGGTGAACCTTGCGCTTGAACTTTGGGGTGTTGTATGAGTTCGGGAATATTGACTGAGGTAAGTTGTTCCACAGTCAGTCGCGTTGTTCTTGTTATAAACGAATTTCTAAATCGGAGTGTGCGCGAAGATAAGGGCTGTAGACTATAAAGGTGAGCCGAGCGGGCAAGTCTAGTGTTGCGGGATAAAAGTTGCCGTGGAGGCATGAGGTTAATTATTTCAGTAGAGCAATCGTTGTGGTAAAATCGGTAAAATTTTGCAAGGGCTGCTACATTCCGACGGTGGCTTAATTAGTCAATTGAGGAGCAAATGGCGCTTTCGCCAATAAGTTTGAGAGCGCGATTTTGCACTTTGTCCAACCAGGCTAAGGTGGTTCTCGGGGCCCCAGCCCAAATATACGAGTTGTATTCGAAGCGGGGGCGAATGTAGGACTTGTAGATTGTAGCCCTGGCCGGCGGCTGAAGGAGGAATTTGCATCTTTTAAGGAATCCCAGGCATTGTGATGCTTGTTTAGCGATTTGGAATATGTGGTTATTCCACCGCAGATCTTCGGATAGTGTTATGCCTAGGATGTTTAAAGACGGTTCTGCCGTTAGGTTTTTATTGTCCACTGAAATAGAGGGAGGTTAGGTGCAGGTTTCATTGGAGATGAGACAGTATTTCGTTTTTGATGCATTGAATTCAGCACGGTTCTTGCGGCCCCATTCAAGAATTCGTTCGATATCTCTGATTGAAATGGACAAATAAAATATCTAATATCAAAAAAAAAAAAAATCTTGTGGTTACGCGCGTAAAAACTAGAGATTTTTTAAAATATGAAAAATCTCACGTGAGCTTAGGGTGGGGTAGTGATGAGCAAAAATAATCTTGTTCTTTCAGTCTTGTCTTGTTCTTGCACATTTTGTAAGACCAAGAACAAGACTTTGTTATGCTTGCAAGAACAAGAACAAGACAGACTGAAGAAGAACAAGACAAGACCAAGACTAGATTAGTCTTGTCTTGTTCTTGCGTTTGATCATCACTAGGGGGAGGAGGTTGATCCATATCTCACGAGATCTCACCAAGCGGACGGGGGGCGGAAAATTGCAAAAATCGTCTCACGTAATTTATGGACGACCCCTAATAGAAAAGATGCATGTGCATGTCATTTTCATGTTGTCGTGATCACTGAAACCTGATGAAATGAAACATTCCTAAATGAGGAGCTCTTAAGGCCGAAGTCTAATGGGAGTACCTAGCATCGAGCAGCGCACGGCATCCAAATACGATGTTGTAAATTTGTGAATTGTGAACCGCGACATAAAATTGAAATTGAAAAAAAAAAAAAAAAAAAATTCTTGTACATTTATCATCATTAATTATACTTTTACTTTCGATGTAAAAATAATTAAAATGATAAACATTGTCTCTATTTAATAAAACTTATGTTTTAAAATAATCATTTTTTCTTACAGCATTCATTAAACGCGGTTTTTATTTTCAAAAACAGTTTGTTGCGGAGAAGTCCTTGCTAAGCTCAATCTAGGGGATGATAGGGGCGTACCACGACTGTATACATTCACAGGACTTTTTGGCTTGAAAATTCATCTCTTGTCTTTTTACATGCGTAGAAGGCTATGCGAGTTTTGTTACTCTTTCCTCGATGTTCGACTTGCAATTGGGCTTTGGGTTCAGTATTAAACCCAAAAATTTTACCCTGAAGGAAAAAGTGAGGGTGTGCCGAACCCACCTGGGGAGATTGAATGTGAGAATTTCATTTTCTCCACGAGAAGCATTAGTTCAGTTTTGCCCCGATGGACATATCCATGGAGGCAAACGATTGTTACTTTACAGTAAAGACTGGCTACTATCCCAGAGATCCCGGGTGCGAATCCCCGGCAGCACCACGGTCGTTCGTTTTTCCCACTTTCCCCACCTACGTAACTTTCCTTCTTTCTTCTTCCTTCTTTACATTCCTGATTCATCCTGTAATAGCCTTCGCTATCCCTTCCCCGCTCCACCAAGTGCATTTCATCGGTTGGTTGATGAGATACAACTCCTTTCAGAAGGCATAACACTCCAGCGAGTTTCTTCTCGATTCCGATATCAGTGGCGATAGTACTGGGTGGTAGTAGGTGGAATAAAAATGGCGCGGCTTGGCTGTGGCAGTTCCTTCCTTCACTTCTCTCTCTCTTTCTTTATAGTAGTAGAGTCGACTAGAGTTGCTGTTCGACATTGCACTCTATACAAAAAAAAAAGAGATTGTCGGCAGGGAAAACGGGCTTTCCCTGAGTCTCTACTCTTCCACATAGAAAAAAAGCGCTAATATTTGCCAGAACCGCCCCATTCCTACGGTGGCTCTATAAGTCAATTCAAGTGCGACGTGCCCAGCTACACTAAGTTTGCTATGGGTGCCCCAGCCAAGATAAACTAGTTGAATTCAAGACAGGCACGCATACGGGACTTGTAGCTTATGGCGAAAGCTGAAGGAGAGACTTGAATCTTTTAAGAAATTGTAGGCACTGGGATGCTTGCTTGACGATTTGGATTAGGTGATTATTCCAAAGCAGGTCGTTGGTTGATGTTATACTAAGGATAATAAAAGAGGTTCGATCAATAGCTCTAGACCGTCCAATGAAAAGGCAAGGCGAATAGTACAGGTTTCATTAGAAATAAGGCCGAGTATGACCTCAAAAATTAATGCAATGTCCTTTTGATTGCTATGAATATAATTTCACGATCATGCAACCAAAAACTGGCACGCGCCATGTCTTACATTATCAAATCCGCAGCAGTAACACAGAGTATCGTCATCTTGTGCCATGTAGAAGTTCTTATTAAAATATAACTTACATCACGATTTATTGCTTGCACAAAAAAATCACACCATCTCCACCATTAGAGTTTGAAAGTATCAAATGACAGAAATCTGTATCCACTTTGACACCCTTCACATTTTTGAGTTTCTGGTATCCATTCTGTGTATGTGATTGAAACTTTCCAAGGTAGTCGAGTTCTATATTAAAATTCATAACCTTTTCACATGCTCAGCTAGATGCGACGGGTTTTTGAATTCCATGCAATGAAGGTGTTTTTTTTTGCTTCTTTCGTTCTTATCCCTTTTGAATTCGGCTCCTTACAAGGATCCTGCTCGCAGCGAGGACAAATCGAAATGTTCTGTTAATACATTTTCCATTAGAGGGGATGCTTTGAATTTTAATAATTTGCCTGAGACTCACGTGGACCCCCTACAGGGCTCAAGAAAGACTCTTGCAAGGGGCTGATTTTTGACTGAAGGACACCCCCGCCCCCGCAATACACTCCGCGGAGCAAGTATACAGAATCGCACTTTGTGCTGCTGCTGCTGCTGTTACTCTGTGTTTTTTTTACCTTCAAATATTCTTTTTTCTGGTTTCTTTCTTTTCTTAAAGTTAAATATCAACTTTTCCTTCACCCTCCTGTTTATATTATGTCAACGGAATGTAATTTTACGCGTGAATTCCTATCGATAACACTCCCGGCTTATTGATGTGATGATGATTATGACATCGGCAGCAGATCCGCCAACGACGGAGAACCGTCAGCTGAAGGTCTTGGATTTTTGATGAAGGTTTGAGATTGCCTTCAGGTGCAAGTTAAATGTCAAATTTATCCCGAAATTCGGTTGAAATTTAAGAAAAATCCAATTTAAACACTAATTTCAGATGAAATAAAATAACAAGGAGTTGAAACCCCTGAAATGTGGTTAGCCCGCCACAAAGTTCAAGCTCCATTCGAAATTCATAAACGTTTATTTTAAAATAGAGCCGAAGTCAGCTTAAACTAGTTTGTTCAGTGTGGAAAACTGCGGATATATTACCCGTTGTGCCTTAAACCCTTAATTGTGTTCTGGTTTTCAACATGACCACGGCCAAAATCACTAGAGAATAAATCCTGAAATTTAGACTGGATCCCGACAAGACCAGTCCTTGTCTTCGGGCTAAAAGCAGCTTAGGGCTAATCTTACGGGACAGGTGACCATTAAATGCTATTTTACAATATTCTGCAAATAACAAGCTTTTACACTCACGATAAGGCGATTTGGATTTCTCTGGGCTGCACTCTTCTTCGGACTTCATCAAGTGTTGGTCTGTGAGGGTGAACTTGCACTGCATTTTCACTGGAATGGAAAAATCGAATAACCTTGGATGGATGACCATTGGTCAAGTTTCATCCATGTTGGTTTTTAGTAGAATAAGTCAATTTGGATGTTGCAACCTCGGAAACTGAATTTGATTCAGTTTTAGGTCGATTTTTGCTGGCTGAACACGACCGAGTGGATTAATGAAATTTTTTCAATATTTTTATTTATAATAACATTCCGAATGCTCCATTTGTAGGTTAAATTGTGTTTTTGGTTTTTTCATACATTTTTTATGGGTCATATACCAAAATTCAGCTTTGACAATTGTCTGTTTTAATGTAGCTCTACTAATCTACAGGTGGCCAGCCACCAGGGCAATATGGGGAGCAGCATGTAGTGCTTGCACATATGGGGAAGTGCGATCATTATCTCGGTTTGTCCACTGCTAGCTGTTCTTAAAGGCATGGGCAAGTTACCGTGTTGACGGCGGCATGGCAGTGGGTAGTTTTAGCTTTTTAAAAAAAAAAGCTAACACAGAGGCTCTGTTCGTCTGTCTGTCTGTCCGTCTGTGACCTTCTTTCATCTCTGAAAGTACTGTCGCTACAGACTTGGGCGATATCTCAAATTGTAGCTCTTGATCAAGAGACCTAAAACTGAGAAAATGGTCTGGAAATCTCAACCGGAAGTATATTTAACGACAAAAAAGAGATTTCTAATAAAGTACATATATGTATAAGTAGCCTAGAGCTAAGGCGCTGGAATCCTATCCCGGGGAACCAAGTTCAATTCTCGGCCGCGCAATGGTGAAAATAAATTTTTTTTACTTCGGCGGAATATGTTTTAGTTTCACATATATCACTAAATTATACTCTATTATTTAATAATGATACTCAGGAGAACATAAACATTTACTTAATTAAAAGTGAAAAATATCACTTTCTTGTTTTTTTATGGTCATCCAGTCTGAAGTGTTATTCAACAGAAAGAATACTATGAAAAGGCGTAATTAGTGGCTAGTCTCTAGGCACAATATCCCATTAGTTGTTTAATGATCTCCTGTTGTCACCGGGTGTACTCAGCTGTATGATGGCTCATCTTGATATGGAGTCTCTGTCAGGATGGACCTTGCCCTTCCTATCATAATTATGGCACTTCTATGGACTAATTTAGCTGTAGAGGGCAAAGATAAGGAGGGCCGAATGGGAATTAAGAAACCCCACGAAACACACCAAACTCTCGCTTTCGCAAACTCCTTCTCAGGAAGGGAGTCAGTCAGGAACCCGGGACGCTAAAAGCAGACCCACACAGCTGTCCCTGCCCAAAGTTTCTAAACCCACCACAAAATTGGCAGCACGACATCAAGAGGAACAATCCCATTTCGGGCCTCTATGTGTGCTGTGTTGTCGCAATGATGCTCCTACAGGGGCAACAACTGAACCCAGACCGCCGCCGCTCTCTGCTAAGGAATTGCGGGGCTCGTCTGGGTACTCCTGAGCCCCGCTTTTGTATACTCTTTCCCCACAGACCAAATGCAGGACTGCGATCATGAACCCAAGAATGGCAGTAGTTCGTGGTTGAACGAGATCTTGCTAAGTGGCAAGACAGTAAGTATACTGTTGACCGTGCCCAAGTTGTCTAGCCTACAAAGTATAAGGGTGTCAAGGTAATAGCCCAGCCGAATGGCCGAGGTATTTTTGGAACCAATATCACGCTAAAAAAAGAAGAAAACAAAAGAACATTCACAGAAATCGTTCTTTGCAACACCATTCCAACTTGTCACTGGTCATGCCGGACTGGTAGTATAACGGCTGACTCTGAGCTTGGATTTCTGAGCTCGTCCATGTATGGCGTCAGAGCTCTTATTAATCAATTGAAAGAATTAACTTCGTCTCAGGGAGTATAACACTCCAACGAGGCTATTTCCCACCAGGCACCGGCACCGGCAGCTGTTATTAAGGACATTGACTATGCACAATCCAAATTATCTATCTTTGGTCAAAAATATAAATTGGCTGGATTACTCCAATGACACCAATATTTTTAACATAAGATCGAAGGTAAAAATTCGAGACTTTCTGGCCAAGGCAAACCAAGGAGTAGGCCATTGTCTTAGTTAGCCCATTCTCACTTCCGCCGGCATTTCATTGATTTTGACTCTCACCTCGGTCCACGACAACCACTGCTGCTAAAATAACGGTTCAACACGCTATAAGATCCACAAGGTGGAGGCTAGATGGTGGAGAGTGGATAGTTAGCTTCACTTAGATAGTGATTAGACTGTTCGCTCCTACGTACTTTCCTCACGAGCTTTTAGATGAACGGGGAAGTGGAGATGATGAGGGGCTTATTAGATGAGCAGCTGGATTGTCTGACTTAACAGTCTTTCTCTTCTGCATAAAAATATCCTAATAGTTTGGTGTAGACTAGTGTTTTGTTTGGGACCTCAATGTTACAATGTTTGGAAAGCAAATATTCCCTAATAAGCCATCGCTGGAGGGCCCTGGCATGTTTCGCACAATTTAGAAGGTGCATGGGAGGGGGTTGTTAGACTGAAATACCCCTGACCGCATGGCGTTTGCAATGTACATTTTTGAGTGGGATCTGATAGATAAGGATCCTTGAGCTTATGTCTTTCTAGAATAATAACCTCAGCGCATGTGTCCACTATTAGTTGATCATAGCCGTTTAGGCTTATGTCAAGTGGAAAATTGACTAGTGGG
Organism: Thereva unica; assembly: GCA_949987705.1. NCBI lineage: Eukaryota > Metazoa > Arthropoda > Insecta > Diptera > Therevidae > Thereva > Thereva unica. The sequence goes on along the minus strand of OX465284.1, from coordinate 79,456,052 downwards.
ACTCGGTTTATGGGCGTCTGAAGTTCATCGATTTTTACTCTTATTATTTAAGGTCGAGCCGGGACGTCTCACCTCAGACCGTGAGTAGTTTCCTGTTTGTGTGGACTATCAACTCTGTCTTTTGGGCTTTCCGAAAAAGCCGCACGCGAAGTGGATATAAAATACCCTCCGGGTGTTACCGTTCGCCTATTGCTACTGGTTATTGTTCGAAGAGGATTCACTACTATTGTGATTTGGGCGCTGTTCTTGAAAATGACCACTGTTGAAAATGACCGCGGTGAGCGTACTGGAAGGCGTCGACAATCTCGCCCTACAAATGATACCGAAAGGAATGCTTTTCCTTTTGATGCAGTCTACATATGTGTGTCCCTGTCCCGTCTGTAATTGCATAAGACTTTCGCTATTGGGTACCATTGTGAAGCGCTGACGTTGCGGGAGTCACGTTTAGTGTCATTTTCTGAAGTCGCTCCATGTCAAGGGCCTTTTGTATTAAATTGTCTAGGCCAGCGTCGCCTGCTGCCAGCAACTACTGACATAAATGAGGGTTTGTTAGTCCTTCTCTTATGGCATTTTTGGCGTTATGCTCCATTTGCGCTGTGCTGGAATCGGTGTTGCATCATATTTCAAGGTGGCTGCTTCCACACATGAAGTTAGTTGCTGTTTTATCCTACTTATGTAAATATCAAGAGGCACTAAAGGGAACTGACAAAGAGTGTTTAGTTTGCCTACCAGTTATTGGTGTGTTTCCCATGGAAGGTACATAAGTCCTATTGAGGAGAGTTTTGGCTTCTCTGAAGGTAGCTTGAAGGTTGATTAGAAGCTTCTAGTCTTGTCACCTCGAAGTCTTGTAGAGAAAATTTGCACGAAAATTTCCTTTTCCTCTTTTGTGAGGCATAGTAATACACTACGGCAACAGCCTATAAATATTTTCAGCTTGGTAGCTACGGCCCTAAGGTAAATGCGCTACTGATTCCCCTGAATAAATGATAGGTTAACTGGACTATGGCACAACTTTCTGCAGTTAGTATTCCTGAAGGTTTGCTCATTCCTCATTTTACCAATTCTAGAATTCAACAATGCTTCTGACTACCGTCCAATAGGAATTTCTTCTGTTCTCTCTAAAATCTTGGAAACAATAATCAATAGAAAGCTGATGGACTGATGAGTGATGTTCAGACCCTAAAAGTCCACTCGGACCCTTCTTTTGTGTCTCAACTCGAAGTGTAGATCTGACAATATTTCCCGAACTCAGTTCTAAGAAATTGGACTAAGAGTTCTCTTTCGGCCCGTTCAATTGAGGTAGTATTGAATGGTGTCGAATGTAGACCCCACACCATCTCGTCGGTGTTCCTCAAGGGTCAATTCTTTTACCCGCTCTTTTTCTAATATTCATAAATAATCTGCTCGCAATCCCTTCCAACCCACTTTACATATTCGCATTTTCCGCAGTCAGTATTTCCGAACTCTTTAACATCGTAAACTTCAACTACAAGGCTCATCATCATCTCCTCAATCACCCCAGGCCTCTAACCTATTGTCATCTAGCCTTCAAATCAGGCTGAACATTTCATCATGACTTGACCGACATGACAGACTAACATAAGAAAAGAACAATTCGACAATAGAACAACCTTATACTGTATTCCCGAACTCATACAAAATTGAAGTGTTTAAACGCAAGACTCCTCGCCTCCTTCTCATGTATCTCTCAGACACTCCTCAACATATCCAATCCTTTTTCTGTTAACTTACGCCTGCTATTAAACACTGTATGTTGCATATGTAAGCTACCTACAAGATGTGAACAACATAGCGGACTGGTAGTATGAGTATAAAGCGTAACACCTTATCTTAGAGTTTCGCATAAAAACAACATGCCGTATATGCATTAGAACTGGGAAAGTTGATCGTCCTTGTAAACTCTGTCATATTATGAAAGGGCAAAGATATTCATCCCTCAAAGTATTGAAATTGCACTTCACATAAAATAAGATAACTGAAAAATGAGATAAACCCAAAACCACAAACTTTCTTCTCTACTTTTAATTTAGTTCAGCTCTTTGAGACTGCTCTCATCAAATTTACTTCTACAACTAGTGTCCTGCTGGCCGAGCCATTTACCATTCCTCTTTGAATCCTGCTTATTTTCCCTTAAGGCAAACAAACTTGGTTAACCGCAAAGAGTTGTTTTCGTTTCTCGGCCATGTACATCGTTTGTCTTTCGTTTACTGCTACTGCACGTATGTAGCTGTATATCCAGGTATTAAAAAAACAAAAAAAAAACAAGAAAAAAAAACGAAAATCCCAAAAAGGCTTGTGGGCTTTTTTTGGTAGCCGGTAGAAGTGGATTTATTCCTTTTTCAGTCATTTCAGTTTCTGAGCTTCTGGTTTCAGTAACTTTTTCATAATACAGGCTTCAACCCCCGCCCCCTGAAGGAGGGAGTATCAGCGTCTGAGGGAAAAGTTTTTTTTTCGTTCTAGGCACCTATTCAATGGTAAAACAAAGAAAGCCCTGCCACCTCGGTTGAATGCCTGCTGAACTCAAACTCTTATTGGAAACTTTTCAAAGGAAATTTATTAACCAGAAAGTGCAGGCTCTTTCATTCTGGAAAGGAAGGAAACGTCACTTCTATTACCTTTATAAAGGGTCTTATAACAACTCAAGGCAGAGCTCCTTTTGCTGCTTTCAAATTCCTTTTTCCTGGATAAAAGTTTACTTAAGCCGCTTAGGAAATGATCTGCATCCAGCAAAGGATATTCATTTAATCTTTCGTTTTGTTTTTGAGATTGAAGATTGAAAACCGAAAGGATTTAAATGACAAGCTTATTGTAAGCATTTTAACGTTGTAAATAATATTTATTACTGGCAAAAATATCAAGTATCTTTCATACTGGAGAACTTTAGATCTTCTTTTGTAGATAACACGTATTTTTTTAGCAAGTTGTAATTGCAGTGAAATAGAATATATTTTTGCTTTAAGTGAAATCTTGGAAATTGAAATTTTGGCTTGACATCGACGTCCCATTCCACTTTCCACTCATCATCTTAGATCTTTGATACCTTCTATCCAGCATACTTTTGAACGTTCTTTACATCTAGTTTCTTGCAGAGTGTTTTTTACAATTTTGACAGACAGAAGACAGAAGACTCTTCCTATAGGGCCTGCCATAGCAGACCTTCCTAAGCAAAACCTACTATGTTTTGCAATCAGAAAGACTTATGAAATACAGTTTCAATTTTGTCAAAGCAGGGGAACCACTAAGCTACTACCAACCAACTAAGCTACTACTATCATGTACACTATGCGGCCCTTCGACGACACATTCTTTGATTCTATAGCAAGAGGTCTGAAGAGACGAAATCTAAGAAGCACTTTCGGCAAATGGATCGGCTCTATGTAGGACACTGTGCTCTTAATTTACATTTACATTTACATTTATTTAAAGCATAATTGTACACAAGATTATAATCTTAAGTTTGTACATAAAAGAGCAAATACAATCCATATACATCAATAACTTAAATAATAAAAGTATAATAAAAATAAAATAAAAACAAAGAAAAATATATAAGAAATTAGAATACTTAAGAGGTTAGATTACGTAATGTATAAAAGAAAGAAGAGGAATGTTGAAATAGAAAGAACAAAATAGAAAAGAAAAAAAGAGAAAGTGATACTCGTGCTTCAATACGTACTGTCAGAAATGAATTCAAAGAGACGTCTTTTGAAAATACCCACTGATTCGATTCGTTGTATCTCGACAGGAATAGAGTTCCACAATTTAGCTGCGTGAACAAAGAAAGAGCGTTGCCCACAAAGATGCCGAAAACGGGGGATGATAACGTTATTGTTTTTGCTGGATTGTGAAAGCTGGATAAACTCGTTTAGATAGGGGGGTTTTCGGTTGTTGATGATGCTATGGTAGTAGCACAAGACCCTAAAATCTCGGTAGTCACCTTAGGAACATCCTAAAATTGAGTGCCGGTAAGGCGAAATGTGGTCAAACCTGCGAAGGCCATGAATGAAACGAGTGCAGTCGTTGAAGGCTACTTCTAACTTACGGTTGCAGGATGAGTCTAACGAAGGGAAGACACTGAGGCCATGCATTATGTGCGGCAAGAGTATAGCTTTGACTAGCTTCATACGAACATCTTGTGACAGAAGACTGCAATGAATACGAAGCCGCCTTAGAATACAATATACTTTGGCCAAAATAAAGCTAATGTGGTCACAACACGTCATGTTTCTGTTTAAGGCAATGCCGAGATTTTTGACCCGGTTGACGCAGGGGACAGGAGTCCCATTTAAGGAAATTTGAGGGAGGTCGGTTGTTGACACGTTAGAATTGCAGAAGATAATGCATTGAGATTTAGTCGGGTTAAGTTTTAGTGAATTTAAGGAGGACCAATGAGTTACGTTGTGCAAATCTTCTGAGAGATTATTTATGCACTGCCTTAATTGATTTTTAGTATCACTAACATAGAGCTGTACATCGTCAGCATACATATGAACGTAAGAATGCTTTACTATTAATGGAAGATCATTTATATATACTAAACAGTAGTGGGCCCAAGATAGATCCTTGGGGAACGCCAGCAAAAAGCGCGGCAGGGGAGGAAAATAAATGGGAAATCTTCACCTGTTGTGTACGACCAGTTAAAAAGCTATATATGAGCGTGAGAGCAGAAGAGGAAAAACCAAATTGCGTACTAAGTTTACGTAAAAGGACAGAGTGATTGACGTTATCAAAAGCTTTGGAGAAGTCTAGCAAGAGTAGACAACATAGATTGTTTGCATCAAGAGAGTTTCGTATGTCAGTCGTGATTTTTAGTAGAGCAGTGTCACAGCTATGGTGTTTCCGAAAGCCAGATTGATATGGATTTACAAGCATATGGAGCTCGCAGTAATTTTCGATTTGATACTACGAGAGTTAAAATGGCATATGTTGAACCCGGTATTGACAGAACAAAATATTTTTAGCAACGTACTTACCCCGTTCGCACAACTAAACTCCCTGGTCATGCAAACAACTTCATAGGAACGAAGCAGTGGGCACCCTCAAAAGATGTGTCAGCACTAAGTGGAGGAGGGCAATTGGCAAGCCAAGTAAAGCACGAATACCAGAACATAGAGATTTGATAGTTGGGAAGCAACATGTCAGAAAGAGAAAGAAAAAAAAGAAAAATAAATAAATAAATGAAATTAAAATTAAGAAATTAAAAATTAAAAATTGATATTTATAAAGAAAGAAAAAAAAAGAAAAAAATTGTAATTAAGAATTTAAAATTAAATATTTAAATTAAAAATTGAAATAGAAATGAGATTAAAAATTGAAATAAAAATTGAAATTAAAGAAAGAAAAATCCACGAAAACAAAAACAAAATACTATAACGAAATAATTTTACATTAGACGTTTGCTCCTCTACGCTCCAGGGTATCGACCGATGGGCACTCTAACTCGCTCAAATCTCGCACGATTATTTCCCGAGCGTCAATCTTTCTTTTTATGCGCACGAGTCCATCCTTTGTAACAACGGCATGTATCAGTCCCATTCTGCGTAATTTTAAGGCCTCCCGCAGCAAAAAATTGTTACTCTGTGTCAGACTCTCGTTCACATAAACGGGAGAGTCTGCGGTGTAGCCATCCAATTCACAGAGAGGAAATTTAACTTTCCTATGCATCTTCAGGGCACGCATGAAAGCCTTGGCCTCGCGCTGGCCGGAAAATTTAACTATAATAGGACTTGAAGCAGAATTTCGCAGGCGGAACGCATCGACGAAGGGTGAGAGCTGGTGGCTAACTTTATTTGCAATATTTTCGATGACACTCAGGAGATTCTCTTGTTGTTTAGCGGGTACTCCACGAATAATGACATCGCTGAGCCGCTCGACACGGTTGGCGTCATCCAGGCGCAGTTTCATGGTAGCCAACAGTTTGCGATGGTCCTCCACGCAGTCAATTAGTGCAGCAGATTTGTTCCCGACAGCAGAAACAGTTGACTGCAGCTCTTCGACGTCAGAGCTGATTTTGTTTAACTCTGCTTGGTGGTGTGCTGAAGTAGCATGCAGCCCATCAGTAAACTGCTGCTCCAATGAATCAAGTCGTGCTTGGAGAGCACAGAATCCTTCAAGATGTTCAGAGATTCGCAGCTCCATTTGTTCAAATTTGCTGCCCAGTTCGTCCATTTTAGCTGAGAAACGGGATTCCAAGGCGGCAAGCTGCTCCGCAATAGAGCTACCAAAGGCGTTGTTGTTGTCACTCTCTGAGGGAGCACGACCACTCCTAGTTAAAATGGGTGACGGATTTGGCACCAGCAACTTTTTGAGTTTGCCACTCGCGTTTTTGCCTTTATCGCACATATTATTTAATTTATTTTTTAAAATAGAAAAATGGAACCAGCGAGAAACAAGAAGTAAATAATTACTTAATTAAACACGGAGTAAATAAGGATAAAAAAAACAAAACGACGGAGCACTTAGCGAACGTGTTATTCCCAGCAGAACATTATCCCAGTAGTTGATATGACCCCACTTTTAGGCTTTGCTGTGAAGATGGTAAATCTGCTCTTAATGTTCTTTTTGAGTGCCTCGCAATAGCGAGCAATTGCATCTCGTTGTTGCATGAGACCTGCCCGAACATTCACATCTAACCGACATGCAATTAGACAAATTGTAACGAACAGCGTTTCATTACTAATAATGCCTCTCCCAGAAAAGCAATATTGAGCCCGAAGCACTCCGAAGATTCAAAGCTTCGTATCCCTTGCGACTCGATCCGGAAAGTTCAGCTTCTGCGTTTCTATACCGTGTCTTGGTGTATGATTTGTCATTGTCAGACCACATACAGGCAACATATCGACCACCTATAGGGCCCAGATAGATCGCCTACTGAATACCTGTGGAATGTTGCACAGGCATTGTCCAAGTATACGATCCGACAGAACTCCTGGCAACATTTTCTAGACCAGGGTCGAAGTATGACCGAACACCGACACATACCCCTATACACCGCAATATTAATGCCACTAATTAACCATAAAAAACATGTAGAGGGCAGTAATAAGTTGGTAGTTGCTTGGCGATATCCGTAAGAAACATGTATTCAGAGATAATAAGTATGGATCGAGGGCTAGTGTTTACCCCGATCAACCTAAATCGTACAGGTTCCGATGTTAAAATATTTGGGATCATTGGTTGAGGAAAAAAAGGTGACGTCGACCGTTCGCCTCGCTCAAGTGGTGCATATGGAAACGAACATATTATTATCAAAACGAAAGCTCGCCTTTACCGAACGTTTTTGTTGTTTAAATATACTTCTGGTTGAAATTTCCAGACCATTTTCTCAGTTTTTGGTCTTTTGACCAAGAGCTACATTTTGAGATATGGCCCAAGTCTGTAACGACAGTACTTTCAGAGATGAAAGTAGGCTTCAGACGGACAGACAGACAGACGGACAGAGCCTCTGTAAAAAGCTAAAAAACCAACATCTGAGCAATTTTAGTTAAGATGAGCAAAAAAATCGATACAATTCGAAACGAACGTTGGGAAATCGCTATAAACAAAGATGCATTGTGTGTGGGAAAGCATATACCCATCAATATGGTCGCCCAGATTTGTTCATAATTATGATTAGGCAATCGTGAACGATGGCTACCCGATGCATCGTCGTCAACCGACTGAGGTCAATGGAAAATAGAAAGCTTGGAAGGTTAATGGTTAGGATTTTGAAGTTGACAATCGTTGGGTCGTATCCTATTCGCCATTATTGTTCAAGACGTTCAATGCTCACATAAATGTTGAATATTTTAATTCCGTCAAATCAATCAAATACATATTCAAATATATCACGAAAGGGAGAGACATGGCTGTTTTTGGTGTTGTTAATGCAAATACGATCGACGAAATAACACAATATTTAATGGGACACGAAATAACACAATATTAAATGGGACACAATATTAAATGGGTAGCAGTAATGGAGCGGTATGGCAAGTTTTGTCATTTGCCATTCATAAAAGATATCCAACTGTGGTTCATTTGGTAGGTTATTTCGAAAAGCGTATATACTGCCAGCGTATATACTTTACAACGGATAATGCTGCGGGAAGACCTGAATGAAAACCGTCCACCAGATTGATGGGTGCAGTGAGGCGCACCGGGTCCCAGCTAGTTATTATTAAAAATATAGGTGAAGAATAACACTTTTCTTATTCACTTTTCCATTCCAATTTCCATTATATGTTTAATAATAATTGCATAATAAATTGTTATTGTTTATTTGCAAAAATATGTACAAAGATACAGATCTTATTTCAGTACATTCATTAAAAAAACGATACATAAAAGTACGGTGACACAATTTAAGAAAAGAAAAAAAATTAATTAAAAATTCAAAACTAACAAATAAATTAGAGAAAAAAAAAATATAAAATATATATATAAAAAAAGAAACTAGCTATTAAAGATAATTAATTAGAAAATTAGCTAAAACAAATTAAAATATAACAGTAAATGCAGAGAAAAAGAAAAAAAAGTTATATATTCATGCTTTAATTCGTCCTGTTAGTAATTAAATCGAAAAGCCGCCTCTTGAAAACGTTCATTGAATCGACACGTTGTAAACCCACTGGGAGGGAGTTCCATAACAGAGCTGCGGAGACAAAGAAAGAACGCTGCCCAACTAGTGTGCGGAAACGCGGAATAATCAAATTGTTGTTTCTGAGTGATTGTGACGACTGAACAAACTGATTAAGGTACGCGGGTTTGCGTTGGTGCAATATATCATGAAGCAGGCGCAAAAGCCTAAACTCACGATAATCCCTAAAGGAGCAGCCCAACACGGTGTTTGAATAAGGCGAAATGTGGTCGAACCGGCGTAAGTTATAAATAAAGCGTACACAATCGTTAAAGGCTACTTCGAGCTTATGAGCGCACAAAGAATCTAGGGAGGGGAAAATGGAGAGGCCCTGCATCAAAAGAGGTAAGAGCAAGGCTTTCACCAAATACAAGCGGATAGCCCTTTTAAGCAAACCGCAGTGGTATCTAAGTTTTGAAAGGAGCCCGTATGTTTTGCCAACAATTAAATTAACGTGGTCGCAGCAGGTCATACTACTATTTAGGACCACTCCAAGATTCCTCACTTTAAAAACGCAAGCCAGAGGAACTCCATTTAAGGAAATTACTGGGAGGTCGGATTGAGAAATTGGAGAGTGAGTGAAAAAAATGCAATGTGACTTCGATGGATTTAGCTGCAGTAAGTTCAGTGTTGACCAGCTTGAGATATTATGCAAGTCTGCCGCAATCAGCTCCACACAATTATGGATTTGATCTTTTGGCGCAGAGAAATAAAGCTGCACATCATCTGCATACATATGAACCTTAGAATGCTTTATTACTAGAGGAAGATCGTTAATAAAAACGCTAAACAAAAGTGGCCCAAGAATAGAACCTTGAGGAACTCCCGAGGTAAGTAACGAACTGGTGGAACTAGAGTCTCCGAGTTTAACTTTTTGCGAGCGGTTCTTTAAAAAGCTATGCAAAAGCACTTGATCACCTTAACAATTAACACACTTAAAACACACTAAATCAGCAATTTTTTTTTAAATTTTTTTTTTATTAAATCACTAAAGAAATAATCACCGATAATCCATGTATAGTGATTGCAATGTTTTTCCACTTTTTACTACAAAAATATAACGAAAACAGTCCCGAACCTATTCCGCGTCATATAAATTCTAACCAAATGTCAGATTTTTTGGACCGACTTCAGCTATGGTTGTACTAGTTCGAGAGAGAACTTCATGGCCTATAGTTGAGAGGGACTTGGTGCATGCGATTAGACTCTGGAATGATCTTCCGTCTTCTTTACACAGAATTAGCACAGGCACCACTTTCAAGAAACAAGCTTCATTTCTTCTGCCCATCTCTTCTCTTTAGCTTTCTCTTCCCTGATACACTTCCGAATAGTCATAGAGCCAGGTTACACGGGTGCATAAAATATTTAAATTGATGCACACTGCATTAAGCCGTGCTGTTTACACGGCATGTGATTAGCTGTCACTTTTAGTTCGGCGATTCAATTTACATGCAAATCTTCGAAATTTTCATATTTTTTCCCACTGGCTTCGCTTTATTTTGTTTCTGGAAGCTCTTTAAAGTAATTCTTCTTCTTTATTTAGTCGAATCTCAATGCATTACAAGACTGGTGCACCACTAATAAGTTGCATCTTAACATCAACAAATGTCAAGCAATTACCTTCTCTCGTAAGCATAACACACAGCAGTATTATTATCATCTCAACGACACGGTGTTGAATCAAGTCGATCAAATTGTCGATCTAGGTGTCGTCCTGGACAAAAAACTTAATTTTAATTTGCACTATGATAATATTACTGCCAGAGCCAACAAACTTCTTGGCTTTATAAAGGAGAAGAGCTAAAGAATTCGACAACATTTGGGTCACAAAAACTCTCTTCTGTTCTCTAGTCCTCCCTATCCTTGAATATGCATAATGCATATATTTCTCATAAATAGCAACAGGATGGAATCAATTCAAAAGAAGTTCATCCTCTTTGCTCTGAGAAGTCGACACGACCAGCGAGACTTTCTAAGCCTACCACCCTACACGGAGAGGCTCAAAGTGTTGGACCTCTTGCCGCTCTCTTCTAGGAGAAAATTTCTTATCGCGTCTCTCACCTTAGAAGTCCTTAACGGCAACCTTAAAGTGCAGTTTTTGTCGGATATGATCAAGTTCAATGAAGATACTCGACTTACAAGACATTGCGGGGCCTCGGTGACATTGCGGATGATAACTGCTTGCCACGTAAACTTCTCTGTCCCACAGACTGGAGAATTCAGCGATCGGCACCGAAGAAAATCTGGCTAAAGAATATCGAGGGCGACCTGTTATGTTATTAATTGTTATCGTTCGTTATATATAACTAATAGTCGTATATCATGACTATCTCACATGTATATTAAAAACAAACACGAGTTGAGTTTATTTATTTTTTTTTGTTTTTTATTATTAGTTTTTAGCACTATTAACTATTAACACTGTTTTTGGGAGTAAGTTGGAATTTTTGTTTATATTTACATATATATAAACTTACAAATGTTTTGCACAATAACATAAACAAAAAACTAATATCGTAGTAGTGATACCAAAAAAAACGATTAATACCCAAAAAACTTAATTATTAAAGAAAATTAAACTTTCACACACTTTTTATTTTTTTTATTTATACTTTGTATATAAATTTATTTTTATTGAACCGACGACCCGCCGCCGAGAACCGAGAATCTCCTTTTTAAAAGATACACCCGCTGGTTAAAACAACACTCTATTTTTTTAATTTCCACCCGCCGGTGTCCGCGGTTATAACAACACTCCATTTTTTTAATTTCCACCCGTCGGTGTCCGCGGTTATAACAACACTCCATTTTTTTAATTTCCACCCGTCGGTGTCCGCGGTTATAACAACACTCCACAAATTCAAATTTCCACCCGCCGGTGGTGGCCAGGAAAATTGTCCACCTCTGGGAACGCGCCCTTGAACTTTTAGTTCCACCTGCGCAACTCGCTTACCGTGCGCTTCTCACGCGGCAAGTTGCGCTAGGTTATCTTCGGGTGGGTCAGGTTACGTTCCCCCCGTGGGTGTCTATGCCTTTAGATATATGAAAGAAGAAAAAACTAGCCCCTTAGAAGGTTTGATAACCCAATTCCCATGCGGATACCGGCGGATTTTTCGCTTTGCTTTGGTTTTTAATGTTTTTCAAATGTGGGAAATATGAGCGAAGTTTTTCAATGAAAATTATCTTGGGGTGGTTCAAATTTTGTCTGGGCCGTTTCCCTTAAAATTTAAATGTGGAACTTATGGAAAATTTATATTTTTTGGATAATTTAATAAATTTTCCCTTCTAGGATTTTTTTTTACATAACATTCCTTCCCCCCTGGAGCAAGAGAATCGCTACGTAGTAGAGCGATTCTCGTACTCGAAGGAATGAGGGGATGAAGGAAGTTAGGGCGGGTGGCCGTACCTAGTACTTGAATGGAGCACTATTTTTTATATGGGAAAAATTATGCAATTATGCGGCAGGGTCATTTGCATCTTACGGTAACGAGAACAGGAGATTAGTTTGGAGTTCCTGGATCGGATCATATGGATCAGTAACGAGGTACATTTTTATGGGGTACCCTAGTAAGATTGTTAGTTATAGATTAAGGATCTGCCCATGACTGTCGTCCAACACGGCGTTTTACGAAATAAAACGTGCTTGGGTATTCATTGAGCAGGCCGTCATTTGATCGTCTAAAGTGACCTTTTATCTTCATAAAACGGCTTTAAACGTTTGTTGTGGATCGTAACTAATTTCCTGTTTCGTACTATGATTGTTTGAGATCAGACGAGCCGTGCCGTGGGGTCCTTAAAGACGCCTTTGAGGGGTATATGGTCGGTCTACACATTGAATTTGCGACCCATTAAAAAACATGGAAGTCTCCTTGAGAGGAGGCTGTCCTGAGGGCCTCATAACTGGCGCCCGTTGTGAGATTGAACGGTTAGCTGAAATCTGGGTATGAGTAGTGGAGGGGGACTAAAGAGGACTTAATTGTCTGAAATGCTTCTTCGCATTTGGAGGTCCCGGGAAATTTAATGCCTTTTCGTAGTAAATTTGCTAAGGGACGGACTAATTTGGGGGAATTAGTCTTGAATTTTTTGTAATTGGCAAGGCCCAGGAAAAACTGCATTTGCCTATCTGTATGGGGCGCTGGGAAGTTTTGAACGCACTCCGTTTTTCTGGGGTCTAGTAAGGCTCCTTTTTTAGAGCATATGTGACCCAGGTAAACCGTTCCTTTTCGGAGGAATTACCATTTTTCCGGGGGCAATTTGAGATTATTTTTTCTCAATCGCTCAAAGGCTCTTCGTACTTTTTTACTGTAGATGACGATGCCATCTAGATAAACGAAACATTCGGAGAGTAGCAGGCCTGTGAGGATATAATTCTTAAGCCGGTTTTTCACACCATTGAGGCCCGGTAAGGGTAGGGGTAAGTTCCACTGACTTTTACTTGGTTGGGCAACGATGTTGTCCAACACTTCTTTAAATTGTTCATTTATAATCTGCCGTTGTGTTTCAGGTAGTCTGTACATTTTTTGACTAATGAATTGTTTCAAGTCTTCCGTGTAGGTAAACTTGTCCTCTTTTAAATAAGATATCTTGGCATATTCGCCGCAAAGTTCCTTTATGGGCCGCTCCTCATCGGCCGTAAGAAAGTGCTCAATGTTGAGTCCCTCTTCTAGTTGTTTGAGGCGGGTTTCGCGCTTATGATCTTCCAGATCGTGATAATTCGAGAATATGTACCGTAGGTATTGGAGGGAATTGTTTTCTATTTCCTTTTTTCCTAACTTGAATTTTGCCCGTTTTTGTTTGGGTATACCATGCGGGATTGCACCATTTTTGGGTATACTTTCGCGCCTTACGTTAGAGGACGATGGGGTATGGGCGTTCCTGAGACCGACTGGTTCAGAGCCTGACAGATACCCGCACGCGTCGTTAGCGTTGGTTAGAGGCTTAAGGTTGTTGTTTGGGGCTAGTTGATTGGTAGTGTAGTCTGTTTTTGGGGCGAGCGTGGGAGTTAGGCTCGTCAGGACTACTGGTTGGGTGTTAACATTAAGAAAACCAACAGACACTGTTCTTGTTCCAGAGGGTAAGAGGGCATTGGCGAGGAATACGCCCTCGCTCGGCTCGTATGATTCACAGAGCATTTCCTCCTCTAACTTTAGTGAAATCGGAACTACCATTTGAGACCGACTTAGTAGGCAAAGGGGTTTGTCCAATGCTACCTTTTGTTTTATGCGTGAAGTGGTCTCGAAGTCGTTGAGGTTGTTTTCCAACCTTGACCCATCTTGAGATAGGCAGCTGGTATTCCTCTCTGAGGATACCTGGGAGACACCACCGGGCTTTATCTCGGCTTCTACGAGCGGAGTTTCTCTGGTTTGGGTTTGCTCCTGCTGCTCTCTGGGTTTAGACTTGGTGGATTCGTTGTGTAGTGGAATGGTTATATCTACTGGATTGATTTCCGTGCGAGGAAATCGTAGTGTTTGGTTTGGGCCTTTGATGTTATAAGGTTTTGAGAGAAAATCTTTATCTAATAGGCCATAGTTGGGGAGCCCCGGTTTGTTTCGCACAATTTGGAAGGTGCATGGGAGTGGGGTTTTTAGGCTGAAATTCCTCTGACAGCTCCCGAGGGTCTTTCCTTGGCCATATGGCGTTTGCCACGTATATTGTTGAGTGGGATCTGGTAGATTGGGATCCTTAAGCTTATGTGTTTTTAGAATATTAACCTCAGCGTCTGTGTCCACTATTAGTTGGACATTGCCGTTTAGGATTATGTCAAGTGGAAGGTTGACTAGTGGGCCACTGTTAATGGACGTCTGAGGTCCGTCTTTTATTTTACTCTTATTAATTATGGTCGAACTAGGGCGTCTTGGTTCAGATATTGAGGAGTCTCTCGTTTGTGCGGACTCCCAACTCTGTCTTTTTCGACAGTCGCCCACTTTGTGGCCGCGTTTTCCGCAAAAGTCACACATGAAGCGGATATTAAATATCCTTCGGGTGTTACCGTTCGCCTGATTTGGGCTGTTTGACGGTTGTTGGCGGGGCTGCAGCTGTTGGTGGTTCTGTTGTAACCGGTTATTATTGTTCCTAGAGGGATCAGTACTATTGTGATTAGTGCGCTGTACTTGAAAATAGCCACTGTTAGGGAAATTTGGTTGTGTACGTTCTTGAAGGCGTCGACAATCTCGCGCATCATGATTAGTGGCCCTACAAATGATACAGAAAGGGGTGTTTTTCCTTTTGAAGCAGTCTATATATGTATGTCCCTTGTTCCGGCAGTAACTGCATGAGACTTTCGCTTCTGGGTTCCCTTGTGATATTTGAGGCGCTGACGATACGAGTGGCGCTTGTAATATTGGAGTATTTTCTGAGGGACCCTCAGGAAAACAAAATAATTGGCTACTAAGAGCAATGTGATGTGGAATGTTGTAACCGCTAGGGGTGGTGTTAAGTGGATTGATGGCGGTGTTTGGTGTTGTTTGCGGCGGTATGGGGTTCGGCAGTATATTATTCTCTGTGGGTGTGGAATGGAGACCGTTCAGGCCTAATTGTGAGACGAGGATGCTTTCATATGGGAGGAGATGACTCGGTTTAGGCACGACATAGGTTTGGGTACCTTGGGGCATTTGAGCCATTTGATGTTGTGCATGCACGTTTAGTGTCATTTGCTGGAGTCTCTCCATGTCAAGGGCCTTTTGTATTAAATTATCTAGGCCATCTTCGCCCGCTGCCAGCAAATACTGGCATAAATGAGGGTGGAGCGGTTGCCCAATCTGGCCTAGTACTCTACTAGCAACAAATTGGGTGATCGTTCCATTTAACAAACCTAAACAACACTTTCATCACCAAAAAGCAAGTGTGCACGCTAAGCGACACTGTGACCCGGAATCACCACCGGCAGCACCAGCAATTACCTAACAACAGGTAACCGGCAGCATGCTGACGCACCACAAGGGCGAATCAATAAAACCAGCTGACCAGAGACGATGACGGCAGTCAGAACGTGGAGCGGTTACGCGGTATCGTGGACAGATAGAAAATTAAATTTAAAGCAAGATCGTGATTGTTTCGATTAAGTAAACATAAAGTAAGGCATTTAAAGAATAAAGTAAAAATAAGGTTAAAATCAACTGAAGTGAATTTGTCAGTAAATTTTAGTTATTTCTTTTGCTCTTTGTTGACGTTTTTAAAAGCCTAAACAGTTAGAACTAAATAAAAGTGAATTTTGTAATAAAAAGTTTGTAGTCATTTTTGTTCGAGTAGTTGACATTCCATTTGGTCCTTCGAGCCGGATCCGCGTGTGTGTGAGTGTGAAGGTGCAATATCAAACAGAAGGAAACACTACGAGGACAACGCTTCATCAAGGAATCAAGGTAGGTGGTTCTTTAGTATTTTTATTGGCATCCTTTCCCCAATCTTTTTAAATCATACATACGCACGTAAACAAGTTTAATAACTAAGTGGAAAAAATTAAAGTAATTTAACTTAGCGAAGTTATTGATAGGGCTGGTCTATTCAAACCCGTGAGAAAAAAAAATAAGTTTTATTAGTGGTCCTATTGACGTCTGTTTTCTAGCCCTTAAATTCTCAAAGGGTCTAATATTAAGTAAAGAAAATAGTGCGCGTTTGTACCACATAAATAAGGCCATCGCCCCGCGTCAGTCGAGTACAATAAGGTGATTTAAATCGTTGACAATCACGCGAGTAACAGTGAAGTCCTTGACACCGACAATTAGAAAACTAAAAAGTATAATCCGCGCACACAGCAATGGCTAACCCTGGCTCCAATAAAGCCTCTGACTCCGATGAAGCCGTGACATCCCTCATCAAAGCACAAGCGATCGAAGAAGCGGAACTAACCAGAATAATAACAAACATCAGGAAATCCCCAAGGGACAGGCTCAAGGAAGGCTACCTCCTCGAGCGAAGGGCACTGATGGAAAGGCAATGGAACATTATAGAAGGCAATCACCGCAAACTGCTTAAACTATATTCTGAAGAGCATCGTAAACAAAATTACTTTGCCCAGGATATTTTTAGCAACATGGAGGAACAGTATTGCCAAACCATGGGCATTCTTGCAGACCATCTGTCATCACTGAGACCTCCAGCTCCTCCATCAACTTCACATCAAGAACCCAGTGCAGGTTTTAATTATGTGCACCATCCGCCCAGACCCGATCCGAGTGACTTGCGACTACCAAGAATAAACATCCCAAGGTTCGCAGGAGACTATGTCCTATGGCCATCATTTCATGATTTGTTCGAAGCCATTGTCGACAAAAATCAACACATAAGTAATGTTCAGAAGCTACATTACTTAAAAACATGCATCAGTGGAGAAGCCGAGCAACTTATTCGACATCTTCAACTTACAGATGCAAATTATACTGCAGCATGGAGCATTCTCAAGCGACGCTACCAAAATAACAGAATACTAGTGAATACTCAACTCACTGTATTGACAGGAATGCCCATGCAGCATCAGGAAACAGCCCCAATATTACGTAAAATGTTGGATAAGCTCAACGAGGTATTGGAGGCACTCAAGGGTCTGCACATTAACACAGAAACTTGGGATCCAATATTGATTCATATACTATCTCAGAAATTGTGCAAAGAGACAGTCACCCACTGGGAGGATGCACTGAGCTCCCATGACGCCAATTACTTGCCAACCATAAAAGAATTCAAGGAATTCCTAGAGAAGAGATTCCGCACTCTCGAAGCCATAGGGGGAACCAAGCCAACAACACACAAGCAGTCCCAGGGTAAATCAGAACCGGTAAGAATTCACCTGGCAAGGGCAACTGAATGCAGCCTATGCCAAAGGGATCACAATCTTCGGACGTGTGCTCAATTCATTAAAATGAGTATCAACGACCGAATCGCTCACATCAGGTCACAGGGAAGGTGTCTCAATTGTCTAGGTACATCACACACTATCAGAACATGTCCAAGTAGGGGAACATGTTTTAAATGCCACAGACGGCATAACACATTATTACATTTGGAAGAGCCCAGGCATAACAAGAGCCATCCAGAGCAACCAAGAAACGGAAGCACATCCGCCAAGGTCAACTTGGGAAGAAGGAACGAAGTTGACAACAATCAAGCACAAGGTAACCAAGAAATAGTTTCACTTCAATGCAAAGGGCAGCAGGGATGTAAACAGGTCAGTAAATCCGTCCTGCTAGCCACAGCACTCATTCAGGTCCACTCTAGTAAGACAGGGACTAAAACACTTAGAGCTCTTATAGACCAAGGTTCAGAGGTCTCATTCATTACTGAAAGAAGCGTCCAGCTTCTACAACTCAATAAAACAAACACTTTCGTGACAGTCTTCGGAATAGAAAACCAACAGTGTGGGCCAAGCAAACATACAGTCAAGTTTAGGCTCAGTTCTCGCTACGCTTACGATCCCCATATAGATATGAATGCGTTAGTAGTGAGGCAAATTTCAGCGGACCTCCCCACACAGCAAATAGTATCACGAGAGTGGTCACACATCAAGGGTCTCCAATTAGCAGATCCTCAATACTTTGAATCACAGCGCATCGACGTTCTCTTAGGAGCCGATGTCTACCCCGAACTAATTGAAGAAGGACAAATTAAAGGCCCTCCAGGAACACCATTAGCGCAACGTACCATCCTGGGATGGATTTTGTCAGGACCGGTGGAAAGTACCTGTCATAGTATCAAGGTTGCAACTAGTCTACACTGTGACATAAGGCAACTGTTACAACAATTCTGGGAAGTAGAGGAATTGACCGAAGAAAAACATCTCACTGAAGCCGAAGCTCGATGCGAAGCTCACTTTAAGGCGACACACCGGCGCAGAGAAGATGGTCGATATGAAGTACAACTGCCGTTCAAGTCACATCCAGAACCACCAGCGCTCGGCGACTCGAAAGGAATGGCATTGAGAAGATTTTTTAGCCTAGAGCGAAAACTGGAAGCACATAGCGAATTGAAGCAAGAATACAAAAGGTTTATGGCTGAATATCTGGAATTAGGACACATGGAATTAGTGATTCCTGAAAACCACGATACTCACACACTCGGTAAACCATGCTACTTACCACATCATGCAGTGATAAAGGAGCAAAGTTCCACTACAAAGGTAAGAGTGGTATTCGACGCTTCCGCGAAAACCACTAATAATTCATCACTGAACGATCACCTACTAACGGGGCCCACCATCCAGGCAGATCTAGCATCCACCCTGCTGAAATGGAGAACACATGCCATCGCTTTCACTGCTGATGTTGAAAAAATGTATCGGCAGATAAGAGTCACCCAAAAGGACGCTGATTACCAACGCATCCTTTGGAGGAGCGAGACAACGAAACCATTACAAGAATACCGCTTGCTTACTGTTACATACGGAACAGCATCAGCACCATTCTTAGCCGTGCGTACGCTTCAACAGATAGCAACCAACGCCGCGTCTCAGTCCGAAAGAGCGGCAAGGATAATTTTAGAAGATTTTTATGTGGATGATCTAATGTCAGGAGCAGATTCAATCCCCGAAGCCCTTTATCTAATAGAAGAGGTACGAAAAATACTCAGAGAATCCGGTCTGCACCTACGAAAATGGACCAGCAATCATAACCAAGCGTTGCGTGATATAGCAATTCAAGACAGGGAATTGAAAGGGCCTCCCGAGGTTAACATCAACACTACTATCAAAACATTAGGGATTCATTGGAACCCGGTCACGGATACATTTCATTTTAAAATCAAGAACAATTCAAGAAAGGTAGAGACTAAGCGAGAACTATTATCAGAAATATCTCTACTTTTTGATCCATTAGGATGGTTAAGCCCAATAGTAATTTCAGCTAAAATACTAATGCAAAGGGTATGGCTTGAAAAGGGCGAATGGGATGAGCTACTACCTCAAGGGCTTAGCGAGACATGGCGTAACTTCAGGAACCAACTTCACATGATCGAGGAACTTACAATTCCACGCTGGTTACAAACACACAAGGATGAAGAATATGAGATACATGGATTCTGTGACGCGTCAAATCTAGCTTATGCCGCTGTACTATACGTAGTCGTTAAGTCTAACGATAAAACAAAGGCATCACTACTGACAGCCAAAACTAGAGTAGCGCCAGTCAAGCAGATAAGCCTCCCGAGATTGGAACTATGCGCCGCGTCCCTACTAGCAAAATTAGTACAAAGGACACAATCCATACTTCCAAGCAAGCCAACCCAAATTCATCTTTGGAGTGACTCCACTATAGTACTATCATGGCTACGAGGACACCCATCAAGATGGAAGACATTTGTCGCAAACCGAGTTAGTGACATCACTAAAAAATGCAGTAGCAGCATTTGGAGACATGTGCCTACAAAGGACAATCCAGCAGATTGCGCAAGCAGAGGAATCTCGGCTCAATCGCTCATAGGCCATACATTGTGGTGGAATGGTCCCACTTGGCTTGTCAAATCCAAGGAGCACTGGCCATCACAAGAACAAGTTCAAGAGACCCAGCTGGAAGCGAAAGGAGCCGTCACCTTAATCACCACCTTGGAAAATGAATTCGTTACCAGACTACTGGAGCACTACTCTTCATGGAGAAAATTAGTTAGAGTCACAGCTTACTGCAACAGATTCATGACTAATTGCAAGGCAAGCACCAAGGTCAAAACGCTAGGTCATTTGAGAATTAACGAATTAAAAAAGGCCAAGAACAATATCATCCAGATACTACAGAAAAAACACTTTAGGGAAGAAATTACGGCATTACAGAGTCAAAAACAGTTACCTTCTAAAAGCTCAATTCTCAGCCTAAACCCCTTCCTTGACCCTGAGGAAATCCTAAGAGTAGGAGGGCGATTACGGCACGCTCACTTAAGCTACAACGAGCGATTTCCGATTATAATTCCAGCTAGAAGCACAGTAACCAACCTGCTAATTGATGATGCCCATAGAATCACTTTACACGGAGGAGCACAATTAGTGACAGCTATGATAAGAAAGGAATTCTGGATAGTAGCGGCCAGAAATCTCATAAGACAGCGAATACATACATGTCTGCCATGCTGGAAACAGAAGGCAGCCACAAGTCAGCAACTGATGGGGGACTTACCAGAGTATCGTATAAAGCCAAGTCATCCATTCACACACACAGGAGTAGACTTTTGCGGTCCCTTGACAATAAGAGAATCGAAATGTAGAGGGAGAGTGCGAACTTCCAAAGGATATATTTGCATCTTTGTCTGCATGGCTACCAAGGCGGTGCATCTCGAAGCAGTAAGCGACATGACGTCAGACGCGTTCATCGCGGCCTTCCGTCGATTCACATCTAGACGCGGCAGAATCAGCCACTTGTACAGTGACTGTGGTACTAACTTTATTGGAGCCAGCAGACGAATGGCACAAATCAACATGCAAAAGGAGTGGGGAATATCAGAAGAAGTCTTCGCATCCATCGAGGAAGCCAGCACTGAATGGCACTTCATCCCGCCAGGTTCACCGCATTTTGGTGGCATCTGGGAAAGTGGAGTGAAGTCCATAAAACACCACCTGAAAAGAACAACAGGGAATACAATACTGACCTTTGAAGAATTAAACACACTCTTAACGCAAATAGAAGCTTGTCTCAACTCGCGACCATTATGCCCTATAACAAATGATCCGGAAGACTTAGCAATCTTAACACCAGGACACTTTTTAATCGGTAACGCAATCCTAGCCCCAGCAGATGACTATTTATTAGAACCCAACACCAGGATCACAAGCAGATGGCAAATGCTGCAGCAAATGAATCAAACCTTCTGGAGGCAATGGCAGACAGATTATCTACATCGACTGCAACAACGGCCTAAATGGCTACATCGAACTCCAAACGTAAAGATCGGTGATTTGGTATTAATCAAAGATGAACGACTACCGCCAACAAACTGGGCACTGGGACGAATCATTGAAGTACATCCAGGAAGAGATGGACTGGTCCGAGTTGTAACGATAAGATGCAAGGAAACAACCTTAACACGACCCATAACAAAAGTAAGCGTGCTGCCTATAGAAGACAATGGTCCAATAGTCACCCCAGACTGTAGTATAAGAAAGAACTAAAATCAACCAAATCAAATCAATCACATTCCGTAAATTTAAACAAATAAGTAAGATAAGAAAGTAAGAAGCTACATAGAAGATAAGAAAATCATCAAGAAATTAGCCATAAGACTTTAAACTATCATCAATTTCAGGACAACATGTACTACACAAAGGTGGTAATGCTCTCCTTATTAGGACTATGTGCTACAGCAAATGCCATAATCGCCTACGACTGCGGACACGACAGCATAAACATTAGCGCCGTGTCTCTAGTGGAAGTCGCGGAATGTCAATTTGAAGAGACAAAAACTCGACATGAACAGGAAGAAATACAGCTTTTGCAACTAAGCGAAGTTGCAGTGGTCCAGACGTATCAATGCAAAATAAGCATTATACAGTCCATATTCCACTGTGGGATGTTTAGTCATCTATCACTGGTATCAGGTGGATTAAGTACCTTCATCGCAGAAATAAGTCAAGAGGACTGCATGAAGATCCACAAGAGTGGAACCTATCAACTAATTAATGGAAGAATTATTGCTGACATCAAACCAAATAGCAGTTCCACATACTCAGAAACTATTGCCGGAAGCTTAGACAATGATGGCAACTGCCAAGGCATCAGATACAGCAATGGTGGTCACGACTGGGACAAGGTAATTGTCATACAATCAATTACTTTGACCATCACAGATTGTCCCAGCACTGTCCGTCTACACGACAACAAAATTGTCATTCGCAACAACATAATATGCACATATCTCGATGGCCACTGCACTGATCCAGAGAACGGCAGAAGCTTCTGGGACATCATACCAAACACGGCTTGCGAGGAAACAAAATATGATGTATTATGGCAAGGACGAGCAGATAAATTAACGGTTGAAAATTATGACAAGGGAACCAAAGGAGGTAGCGTGATCTACACTGTAAATACAGAAGAATTCATCTTCGCACTAGAGATAAAGAAAGACATAACGGTATGCCGATTCAAGGGTTTTCAAACGGAGCATCCAAGACTGATCATTGTACCCAAAACGTCAAGTGAGTACTTTTTCACAAAGCATCCCACGAACGCAAAGAACCTAGACATATTGACCTATGTCAACTCAAAATTTGTGTACACTGAGAGGCATATGCGAATGCAAATAGAGAAGTTATACATTAACCTGGTAACTCGACGATGTGAGCTAGAAAGAGAGGTCCTGCAGACACAACTTAGTATCGCAGCCCATAATCCAGCCGAATTCGCGTTACGCTACATGAAGGAACGAGGCTACACAGCAGTACAACGAGGAGAAATCATATATATAATCAAATGCCAAGCAGTAGAGGTCGCTATCAGACGAATTTCTAAATGCTACAATGAACTTCCTATTACCTATTCCAATCAAAGTTTCTTCATGACTCCAAGGACTCATCTGATCCAGGAGTTTGGCACAGAAGTAGCATGTTCACCCCTAATGACGTCAGGATACCACATTCTAGGAGAATGGTACGGACTCAGTCCAGCAATCCATAGAATACGCACACCGAACACGCTAAAACCGTCAAGTACCATCGATTGGAAATACGAAGACTCAGGAGACCTAATGAGAGCAGGTATATACTCCACAGAAGCACTAGAAGACCTTCGAAGACAAGTGATGTACCCGTCGGAGCAACAAGCCATAAACAACATCGTAGCTCAACGACTACTCGGAATCAACGTAGACCACCAGGACGTAAATGTGTTAAACTTATTAACTCCCGGGGCTATACACAGCGCAATGCAGGTCGTCAAGGAACGAGTATGGACATTTCTCATCGACGCAGGACAAATATACTTGGCCATCTTAGGCGCTTACGCCGTCTTCACCATTATCAAGCAGATATGCAACATGATTATCAACGCTCAGACCATTCACGAGCAGTACGGTTGGAATTGGCGACTCGTAGCGGCATCATGGAGCACACTCACAAATCATCTCACAAGAGGAAACTGGCAACCAAGGCCGCAAGGAGAAACACCGCAGGATCAGGGAAATCTCACAACAATCGCAATTCAAGAGTCAGAAGACCAGAAAGCAAACGAGAATGTATACGCAAGCATACAACACCTCGACACCATGGTACAACGCACTTCACTCTACCCATCCACTTCCATATCCACCTCAAGCCAATAAAAATCATAAACCACCACCTTCAACAACCTCAGCAGTAAGGCGAGTCGAGGCGCCTCAAAACCTCTAAAGAACACAAGAGTCTACATCTAGCACGGAGGAAATGCCGCTAGATGAACATAACACACTAACCAATTTTCATTCCAGCTACATACTTCAATCTTGAAATCGGAGATTTCAACGGGGGGCAGAATGGAGCGGTTGCCCAATCTGGCCTAGTACTCTACTAGCAACAAATTGGGTGATCGTTCCATTTAACAAACCTAAACAACACTTTCATCACCAAAAAGCAAGTGTGCACGCTAAGCGACACTGTGACCCGGAATCACCACCGGCAGCACCAGCAATTACCTAACAACAGGTAACCGGCAGCATGCTGACGCACCACAAGGGCGAATCAATAAAACCAGCTGACCAGAGACGATGACGGCAGTCAGAACGTGGAGCGGTTACGCGGTATCGTGGACAGATAGAAAATTAAATTTAAAGCAAGATCGTGATTGTTTCGATTAAGTAAACATAAAGTAAGGCATTTAAAGAATAAAGTAAAAATAAGGTTAAAATCAACTGAAGTGAATTTGTCAGTAAATTTTAGTTATTTCTTTTGCTCTTTGTTGACGTTTTTAAAAGCCTAAACAGTTAGAACTAAATAAAAGTGAATTTTGTAATAAAAAGTTTGTAGTCATTTTTGTTCGAGTAGTTGACATTCCAGAGGGTTTGTTACTCCTCTGCTTAGGGCATTTTTGGCGAAATATTCCAATTGCGCTGTAACTGGGGTCGCTGTTGCACCATATTTGAGAGTAGCTGAGTCCACGCATAAAGTGAGTTGTTGTTTTATCCTATTTATGTACGTAGTAAGAGGTTCTAAAGGAAACTGGTGAAGTTTGATTAGTTTGCCTACCAGTTCTTGGTACGTTTCCCTTGGAAGGTAAGTCCTATTGAGGAGCCTTTCAGCTTCTTCGAAGGAAGCTGGTTGATTTGAGGCTATTAGTTGATAGGCTTCACCTCGAAGTCTTGTAGGGAAAATTTGTACGAAAATCGCCTTTTCCTCCTCTGTGAGGCATTGTAATACACAACGGCAACAGTCTATAAATATTTTCAGCTCGGTCGCTAGGGTCGGGCTTTGCCCGCCAGAAAACAGGGGGACCATTTGGACTGTTAATTTGGAAACTTTCAGGAGCTTGTCGGCCATGGCTGTTGCTTGTATTCTATTTGGTATTTAGGGATTGGAATTCGACTCTTGTTTTGAGTCTAGAATAATTCTGCCAAGACATATATGAGAAAGTGGACGGGTTCGTCGGCGTGAGTGGTGTCGGCGAGTGTGTTTTTATATTAGCACTACTTTTTTTTATTCTTGTGTGTAATATATGTATTATTGTATTTATATATAGATATTATACCTAAGTTCAAACGTTCAATATTAATTTCAAAAAAAAATTTTTTTTTTCATATAAGAAAAAACAAGAGTAAATGTTTTTTTTTGTTTTATCAAATTTTCGTTTTTGCTATTTTTTCCGTTTTTTTTTAATATTTTTTTCCAAAAGTTACGTTTAAACTAATGCTTTTGTCAAAAACTATAATAATTGAATGGGATAACAATTCGAAGATTTCTGAATAGAATTAAATCATAATAGAGAAAAGATTGATTGTTTAAAAGAAAATATGAAAATATTGGTCTTTTATATCGTATGTACTTGAATTTAAATATGTACGTCTAAATACTCATTTACTTTACTTTGTTTGTTAAATTCTCTCGTATTCTATTTTAAAACATAATATTTTTTTTTTAATTTATCTAAAATAAAAAGTTGTACTACTTGTTTAAGCTATTCATACCTATGTAAGTGACCAATTTATTTTGTAAGCTAATTCTGGCTTTTTTTTTTCTTTTCTTTAATAAAATTTCGAATGATGTTGGCACTCGTTTTTTTTTAAGTAAAAGAAACACGAACTAAGAGCTTATCTAAGACTACTTTTCTAACTATAACTAATATGTATATCTGTTTTTAAAGTATTAAGTTATTACATACAGTAAACTAGCGTTCGTAACTAGGGTAGCCGATAGTGTTGTGGTGTGGACAAAGCCTTCTAGTCTGGAGGAACTGGAGTAGACGCTGATGTTGTTGGGTGCATCCCTTGTTGAATATCCTGGTCTACCGAGGTGTCGGTGGGTCCTGGTAGGGCTGAAGGACCTGTGATGTATTTGTCCCTCGGTGGGGGATTTTTTGATGATGTTGTCCCCTTGTTGGCCCTCGGACATAAGGCGTCTCCTGGGCAGGGATGAAGCCCACTAAAAGTCCCGCGATGAAATTATTTGGGGGTGAATGCTTGCTCACCTGGAGCAGAGGCAGTTGTTGATCACCCCGAGCGTTGATTCTTTGGAGGATCTGGGATATTTTACGCACTGTAGCTGTAGACGCTAACACTGCCCCCAAGTCAGGCTCAGCCTTGGGTTGGAGGTCAAAGGAGCCTTGACCAGCAGTATTAACGTCTTTTTAGTTAGCGCACCCAGATCCTACCGGCTGCGCCAATTGTTATGTAATTAATTGTAAGCTTTCGTTATATATAACTAATAGTCGTATATCATGACTATCTCACATGTATATTAAAAACAAACACGAGTTGAGTTTATTTATTTTTTTTTGTTTTTTATTATTAGTTTTTAGCACTATTAACTATTAACACTGTTTTTGGGAGTAAGTTGGAATTTTTGTTTATATTTACATATATATAAACTTACAAATGTTTTGCACAATAACATAAACAAAAAACTAATATCGTAGTAGTGATACCAAAAAAAACGATTAATACCCAAAAAACTTAATTATTAAAGAAAATTAAACTTTCACACACTTTTTATTTTTTTTATTTATACTTTGTATATAAATTTATTTTTATTGAACCGACGACCCGCCGCCGAGAACCGAGAATCTCCTTTTTAAAAGATACACCCGCTGGTTAAAACAACACTCTATTTTTTTAATTTCCACCCGCCGGTGTCCGCGGTTATAACAACACTCCATTTTTTTAATTTCCACCCGTCGGTGTCCGCGGTTATAACAACACTCCATTTTTTTAATTTCCACCCGTCGGTGTCCGCGGTTATAACAACACTCCACAAATTCAAATTTCCACCCGCCGGTGGTGGCCAGGAAAATTGTCCACCTCTGGGAACGCGCCCTTGAACTTTTAGTTCCACCTGCGCAACTCGCTTACCGTGCGCTTCTCACGCGGCAAGTTGCGCTAGGTTATCTTCGGGTGGGTCAGGTTACGTTCCCCCCGTGGGTGTCTATGCCTTTAGATATATGAAAGAAGAAAAAACTAGCCCCTTAGAAGGTTTGATAACCCAATTCCCATGCGGATACCGGCGGATTTTTCGCTTTGCTTTGGTTTTTAATGTTTTTCAAATGTGGGAAATATGAGCGAAGTTTTTCAATGAAAATTATCTTGGGGTGGTTCAAATTTTGTCTGGGCCGTTTCCCTTAAAATTTAAATGTGGAACTTATGGAAAATTTATATTTTTTGGATAATTTAATAAATTTTCCCTTCTAGGATTTTTTTTTACATAACAGACCTAAAGAATCAACGATTATCAGTCACCGAGGTTCGAGACGTCGCCAAAAATCATCCATTATCCATTGTGGCGACGTCCCGATTGGACCGCCAGCTAACGGATCAAAGAAGAAGAACAACAAACACCCTGGGTAAATGATGACCCATCTACTTTAGGGTGTGTCAGTTTCTAGAAGCTTATCTTCAGGAATCCTGGATACCCTGGACTAACAATTCTTCGTGGTGATCTAGACAATGTATTGAATAACTCCGTCCATAGAATTACATCTGTATCTGTTATATCTCGTCAGATAATGTGAACAGAGCACTAATACCTAGAACCAGGAGAGAACGCGTCTATAAGATCCTTGGTTTTTGCTTTGAAGACAATGGAAGAGATTGTTGACAAGGAGATAAAAGTTACTTATCATTTTACGCAACTTCTTCTTTTTATTTGATCCGTTAGCCTAGTTTCTTCGATTTTCCGATTCTGGTCAATTCGGCAGGTCGACCATCCTCCTCTTTTCACACCCTGGACTTGGGACCAGTGGAGTTAGGATTTTAGGCAACTACTCTGTTTTACCCAGCACGCGTATCAGGCGGGTAAATTTACTGAGGTGGCTTTTCGCACTCTAATCCTCAATCTGGAAAATGCAGCGGTAAACAAGAAGCAGCGCACACAAGCACACCCTTCGACACCATAACTGAACTCTAAGTACATTAGGTCTAAGGTCATTAGGTGTTTGAATGGACTCTTTGAAGGGCTTTGTAGAGTAGAGGGGGTACCCCACATGGGGAACACTGCACACAAGTTAGGCCTATTGTTCGGTACCCCACTAGCGGAACGAACTATCTGCCTTACGGATGAAGGCAATAAGGTCTTTAATTGACGAAGACCGGACTTGAGCTCAAAAACTCTCTTCTCCTAAGCCATAACAGAACAGAACATTCACAAAGAATAGGTGTGGAAGTCTCGTCCCCTTCCATGCAGAGTTAGTATTCTGTATCTTGAGACAGTCCTAGGCTGTCGAGGTGATACCGCAGTTAAAATTTTTAGCGTGTCTAATTCCTCTATCCTTAGTCCATTCCTCTATCAGGGGCTTGGAGGTGGACCAAGAGATGCCACAGAAGGGTTCTAAGCCGTGGACCAACGCCTCAGACCCTCCCTCGCGAGGCTATCTGCAGCTTCATTCCCCTCGATATCCCAGCGTCCGGGGACCCAGCAGAGCGGGAACTCATTTCTTCTGGTCAGGCTCTGGAGTACGTCAAAGCACTCGACAACTATTTGGAATAAAACTTCATCATGGAGAGTGCCTTTATGGCAGCTTGGCTGTCTTAATGTTGGCGCCTTTCATACCTTTCTCAAAGTTGAGCCTACTTAGGTCACAATGGCATGGCATGATTGGAAAACAGAGGGCCACTTACCCATTGCAATCGAGACCTTGGCGTTGGGTCCGGCGACACCAGCCCCTGTGCCATTTTTTGTAGAGTAGATGATGCTCTGATAAATTTATTATTGATGATGATTTTTAAGCTACTAAAATGACATTTTCATCGAAGTTATCATCAATCTGCCAGCAAAACAGGTGGTAACACATGAAAGAATATTTCAGCACTAGCTTGTCGTTAGTCGTCTCTTCTTCAAGGTGATTTTTCTTCCCGCTTGAGGCCATCGCCGCAGATACGATTTCTCATCGCCACGCATACTTCGTACATTCAGTGGCTTCAATATCTTCAATGTGCTGCCTGCTGAGGACACCTAAATGAATGGGTTGCACCACGGGCTCCTAAAGAAGCTAGAGTTGTTGGTGTTTCGTTAAAATTTTAATATAAGAGAGAAATTGTTTCTTCTTCTTCTCACACTACATTTTCTTCGCACAATTAAATGATCCAACCGCTGCCACCAAATTTTTGTGTTAAGAATTTGTTGGTAGTTGGTTTCTCAGGAAATTAATTTAACTATTGGGGTGGGAAAAAATCTCAGTTTTATTATGCTAGATCATACTTCCTATGCTGAAAGTCGAGTAGTGTTTCGGGAAAAGTAGTATGAGTTGAAAAAAGTGACGTTTCAGTCGAATTGCGACTTTCAGCACAGGGGGCCAAATTTGTATTTTGACTGACGGTAGAAAGCAAAGGATATTGTTAACTCCTTCGAATTTGTTTCATCTATTCTTAGATTTTGATGGGCCTACTGTCATCTGGT
This sequence comes from Thereva unica, assembly GCA_949987705.1. NCBI lineage: Eukaryota > Metazoa > Arthropoda > Insecta > Diptera > Therevidae > Thereva > Thereva unica. The sequence continues at coordinate 79,426,437 of OX465284.1, read as the reverse complement.
CTGGACAGAATACGACTATAGTTTGTCTAACCTTTGGCGGATTAATTCTTTAATCCAATTGTTTTTTTTTTATTTGAATAAGTATCTTAAGCTATTATAAAAATAAATTGCTAATGTAATAAGAAAACGAAAAATTATAATTTAAAAGAAAAACTTAATAAAAATTTCCTACATTAAACAAACATGTGTCGTTCTTTTTCCTATAAATCCTTGTACTCTATCGTATAAAGCTAAAAAAGGAAACTCTACAAAAAAAAACATTTTTATCTTCACTGTGAAGGGAGATAGTGCACATTTCCCTTATAAAAGAATCCCCTTTGCTGTTTGTATATCGTGAAAGATATACCTCCTTGCAGCCAAGCATAAAAATACTCAGCTGAGAAACCCAAAAATATGTCGACAAAGAAATGAAAATTCCAGTCACAAAACCGAAATTCTGTACACGCTGTCCTATGTTATCCAACCTGAAGAATACTATGGAAAACTGTTTTTTCTCCTTCCGCCAGTAGACGAATATCCTTGCCGCGACCGGACTTGACATTGGTGAGGACGACTTTATGCCGTAGAGAGCCTCTTATGCCGTCGTTCCCGTACAGAGACAGACAGGATAGGCAAAAAAAAAAGAACTAGGGGCGCACCCCGACCCGGTTCAAGTTTCAAGGAGGCAAGAGAATGCAATAAAAAACGGCTTTCACCTACATATCCACCTCTGGACTGAGTGATTTAAATCTTTTTATAATTTAGACAAATGTCCCTTCGCTAGACTTCTCTACTCCCCCACGATGTCGTCGCCTGATCTCACCTGGATGGCAGGTGTACGATGTGTCAAGACGATGAAATTCCAAGGGGAAAAAAAGTGGAAATAAAAAAAAAACAATTCCAGATGACAGATAGACCGTGTCACCGCTGGAAAAGGACATGTAACTGACAGCCATGTTCAATCACACTAAAATTCTAACACAGTTTCCTCATGCCGAGCAGCGTTTGGAAGGCTGCTCCTCGTCGTGCCCTCAAGCCACAGACCTCTCGACCTGGAAATCACTTGCCCAGCGCCCAGTAGACTGGGCGCCAATTTATAGGTGGTGACCTGTTTCTTCCTTCCGCGACCAATCAACATCTTCCGCAGAAAAGATGGTTATTACTGGATTGCTGCAATAAAAGTTTCATTACTAGCGCGGAACTGCTTTACTTATCCTGGGATGAATAGAAATTGTGAAGAGGCCGGGCGGTGGGCAGGACACGACCAAGGATTGAGGAGACTTGAAAGAGCGATTTATTCCCTTTTGGTACGCTTTTCTGCGCTTTCCCACGTAATCCTCAAGGAAATTTTTCAATGAGGTAATTTGGGTATTTTTCACGCCGAGCTTGCATGGGAAATAAATTTTATCTACTAGTTTTGACGCAGAACTAATCTTGCCTGTCGGTATCCTAAAAAAGTTATCATATTATATTATCTTTTATAAAATTCAGCCCTTCGTCTGAAATACGAAAGCATAAAAAACAAAAATTAGAGGAATTTCCAAAGGGCTCTGGAATTTAGTTGAAAGGTCGCTATCCAATGCAAGAACCACTTTCAAACCACTTATAGTCTCAATGCTGTTACCCTTTGCCAATCTTTTCTTCTTTCTTTGAATGAGGTATTGAGTTCAAAGGGTACCACGGCTTTGGTAGTATGCCATAATCAACTCTACTACCTAAGATTTTTAGGCCACTTGAACAGGCTCAGTTGTTTGCGAGAAACAATCAACCCAGAAGAATATTCGCTAAGAACCGTGAACACGAGGAGTACCTTAGATTTTTTGGAAATTTATAACTGAAAATTTACAAGCCCAAAAATTTGAAAATTTGGTTTTTTTCTTATTTTCCACCAGAAGAACAAATAAAACAAAAATTATAACTATCGGAGGTGGTGAGGTCCGTTGATTCGATATGGAATTACCCATGTGGCCAGTCCTGCTTCCAGAACCATGGTCCGTCGTATATGAACGGTCTATGGATTCCTCGCTCCAACTTCTATTTCGATTACCATGTTTATAAGCGAAGTTAACTCAAAAGTTGGATTTTCGCTCCAGAAGAAAAAGTCAGAGTGAAAATTCGCTCTCGGTTTATGTTGTGCTTACAAAAGCTGACTGGTAGTGAGATGCCAGGAGTATAATTTTTTATTTTTCCGAAGAGGGAAGAAGCTGGATGTTGACCAATGGGGCTCATATTCTTGATCTTTTTCTTACCTGAAACCCAACGGGGTACTCCATCGAAGTTGATTTACCTCTAGGCAACTCAGACCACTCCCTGGTCAGCGCAAACTTCCCATACCAATCATCCACCTCAAACATATAAGTTACAATTTTTGTTTTTTTCTTAGTGTAGACGAACAGTTTGGTATTATGGGAAAGCCAATTATCTGGGGCTTATTCGCTTCTTCCAAGCTACAGACTGGGATTTGTGTTTCCAGAATCGCGATGTCAACTTTGGCGTTCTCTGCATTATACAAATTATACTGTCCGGAATTTGGTTATACAATACATTCTCCATTCTTCCAATTCCATCAAGCCTAGGTCGCGTGGATGGTTTAATCAAGATTGTACGACGCCCGACACGAGTACATCAGGTTTAGGAACGCTTGCTAAACCTGCCTGATGGTGGTCAAAGCCACCTTTGATGACAGATGAAGAGGTAAACTCATTAACACCACTGCTGGCAGTAAAATCTTCTGGTCCTTGGTAACCTCCACTGGGAAAAATTTCACCACACTCCTTCTTTCACTTACAATAGGAAGGTGCAAATCCAAGGCCAACTTACTCGCACTGGGGGCTTACTTACACTGGAGGCCTCGGTAGTCTAGGGGTAAGGCGCCTGACTACTATCCCAGAGGTCCCGGGTTCGAATCCCGGCCCTCCGTCCTTTGCCTTTTCCACTTTCCCACCCACACAACTTTCCTTCTTTCTTCTCCCCTCTTTACATTCCTGATTCCCCCTGTCATAGCCTTCGCTAGTTCTTCCCCGCTCCACCAAGCGCATGTCATCGGTTGGCTGATGAGATTCAACTCGTTTCAGGAGGCATAACACTCCAGCGAGTTGTTTCTCAAAAATGCACCGATGACAGAGTCGTGAAATGGTTGGAGTAAAAATATCGCGGCTAGGTTGTGGCAGCTCCTTCCTACTTCTATCTCTTTCTACTCTCTATCTTCCGGCTAGAGCTGCTGTTCGACATTCTATATGAAAAATATAGATTGTCGAACAGTACAAAGGGGCTTCCCCTAAGGCTCTAGTCTGTCACATAAAAAAAAATCTATGTTTGCCTCAAATTCGCCCCCCACTGCCTAGTGTCCATCTCAACCAATAGGCAGATTTTCTTCAGGACTCGTGGCGAATGCCTCAAGGAGCGCGACTCCAATAAATCCAATGTCTCCGATCATATTCCCCCTATAGTTTTCAAAAAATTTGTCTCACCTTCGGCTTAACCGCTGCGCAAACTCTATGGCCTTTCATACTTCTCTGAAGCTTTCCCTGACGCTTGACCCGACCTGAGCGACCCTCTAACTACCGCCCAATAACAATCACTTCTACTCTATCCAAAATCATGGAGACAATAATAGCTTATGGAATATCTTGAATGCAACCAAATATTGGACCACAAGCAGTATGGCTTTAGATCTAAAAGATTTACAGGCTGCCTCCTTGTATCGGCCTGGTTGCTCTCGATATCTCTAAGGCTTTCAATAGAGTATGGCTTTCCGCTCTAATGACTAAACTCCAAGCTATTGGTATTAACGTTTTTCTAAAGAATTGTACCAAGAGTTTTTTTCTGACCGTTTAATCTTGGTAGTATGGGACGGCATCGAACCTATTCTCCACACCATCTCTTCAGGTGTTCCGCTGGGTTATATTCTATCATCAGTTCTCCGCCTAGTTTGTATAAATAACCTGCTCTCAATCCCATCCAACTCACTTCACAGCTTTGCATTACTCGTATAGATTCGATTCGGATTACTCTGCATTTCTTGTACAGATTATATAAAGCAAGACAAGCATGTGTCACCTTGTCGGCATGTTCCAATTCATTCAATCAACAGGGATACAAATCTGATTCTAGATTGGGGCCTTAAGCATCGTGTCGAATTTAACGCACTGAAAACGACGTGCTGTCTCTTTTCTAACAAAACGCACTCCACAATTCCTCCCGCTTCATTGGACGGTCTAGACCTGACAGTTGAAATAATCGCATATTTTAAACCGCTAAACAAGCATCGCAATGCTTGGGACTCCTTAAAAGATGCAATTTCCTCCGTCATCTGTCGGTCAGGGTTATAGTCTACAAATCCTACATTAGGCCTGCCATGAATTCAACTGGTATCTCCGGGCAGTATCATCTTAGCGTAGCTCGACAAGGTGCAAAACCGAGCTCTCCAACTCATTGGCGACGGCGCCATTTGCCCATTGATTCAATAAGCTACCGCAGGAATATAGCGCCTCTGATGAAATTCTACCGCATCTACCATTACGGCTTTTCCACCGAAACATATAACCTCATGCCTACACGGCAATGTTTTTCGCGCAACACAAGACCAGCCCTTTCGGCTTATCCTCACTGTCTACAACCCTTATTTTCACGCACACAGCAGTTTAGAAATTCGTTCTTTTTGAGAACAACTCAACTGTGGAATAACCTCCCACAGCCAATAATCGCGAACTCATACAACATCCAAGAGTTCAAACTCAAGGTTCATTACCATGTCCTAATGCACTCACGGTAGTGCAAAGGGTGACACCTGAGCTTAGAAGTACACATAAGAAAAAAATACGATCTGAACTAAACGACATATTTCAATTCAGTGCATTGACGTAGTAGCCGTAGAGTGGCGCTCAAAGAATTAATAGCCTCGGTTCCCTGATCCATTGGATCGGAAGTGAGTGTGGATTTGACACTTTGCGATTCTCAAATACGCAGCCGCGGATCTCTCTTGGACATTTTCCGCGCTGTAAAAGTGTGATACGCAACAAATTTTCCGGGGATTTGAAACGACAAATTGGCCTAAGAAAATCCGACATCGCGTATTTCATAATCGCGTGAGTCTTCACTCCGAATTTTTGATTTAGGTACTACTCACACGGGGATACTTAAATATCTGAGCGACTGGAATACTCGGCGACTAAGCGACGCATCATATGTAATCAGACGGCGGCAGTCATGCGGGGATACTCCAGTCGCGGATATTCGGCAACTGGGCAACCAGTTAGACTACGCGCCAACTGAGTTGATGCCGAGAAAGTCGCGTTTTCCATGCGCAGTAGAATCCCCGCATGCCGTTCCCGTCCCTTTGCTCTAGTCGCAACAAATTTCGAAGGGGAAATTTGAAAATACATAAACGCATTTCTTATCGATATGTGCGCAATTTTTATTTGTGTGCAGCTTTAATTTCCCCAGCTGCGCGCTCCGGCATCAACTCAGTTGGCGCGACCCATACTATAGTCCAGGAGAGATAGCAAAAAAGTAGTTAAAAGTTGAAATAAATCTACCCTGCGATTTCTTGACGCTATAATTAAGAGAAAAATCGTAAGAATTCAATGAATGTGTTTTGGATAAAATTGGTCCAGGGCAACAGGTGGTAAAAAGCTAATAAAAGGAGCGAAAACACGTTTTTTCACGTTTTGGGTACGAAAAATATGTTGTTTTGGAAAACAAAAAATACTACATAATAGTGCTTAAAAAGACGAAAATTATGAGTTTTGGACCATTGAAATCGGTCAACAGGTTTTTGCAGAAAAATTCAAAAACCGTTAAAAATGGTCATTTTTTAACATTTAATTATAGGGAATTTAATTATCGTAGAATCTTGCGGCAGGGCTTAAATTGTGGCCACTGATGGTGCCTAAAGCCGTAGGAGTGGCGTTGGTGTAATACTCACCAAAGAAGCCAGGTCCAGCCTCATTAGCTGGTCACCAGTTTCTGAGAGGATTATTACCGTGCGCCTGCGTACCAGACTAAGAAGTACTACGGTAGTCCAATGCTATGCTCCAACTGAGGACGCTGAAGATGACATCAAAGACGAGTTCTATTTGCGGCTGAATGAGGTTTTTCGCTCTATTCCAAGGGGAGAGATCATTGTATTAATGGGTGACTTAAACGCACAGATCGGCCGTGACAACACCGGCCTTGAACAAACAATTGGAAATCAAGGTCTAAGCCAAGTTACCAATAACAATGGTGAGCTTTTCGTTGACTTCTGTAGCTCCCACCAACTCATGGTAGGTGGAACTTACTTTTGTCACAAGAAGATACACAAAGAGACCTGGGTATCGCCCGATGGTAGGACGAGAAATCAGATAGATCATGTGGCCGTAAACCGCAGATGGAGAACTATCCTTGAGGATGTCAGGAGTTTCAGGGGAGCAGACACTGGAAGCGACCACCATTTGGTTGTAGCAACTATTCGCCTTAAAATCGCCGCAATCAGAAACGTACAACGCGATGTTATAAACCGTAGACGGTTCAACGTAGATCTTCTGCGGGAGAGCGTTAAAAAGCGGGAATTTGCTGGAAACCTACAGCAAATACTAAACCAGCACAACGTTTCTGACGACACAAATATTGAAGAGCTGTGGAGTAGGACAAAGGGCGCAATATTGACGGCTGCGGAATCGAGCATCGGTTATGTCCAAAGAAACCAGCAACACTGGATCTCGGACACAACCTGGCAAAAAATAGAACGCAGGAGAGCCCTAAAAAATAACGTAAACTCTACAAGCGACCCCGAAAGACGTTACCAACTTGAACGGGACTACTCCCTATTACACCGGGAAGTAAAGAGAAGTGTCCGGCGTGATAAAAGGCAGCAGATAAATGAGCTCGCAGAAAAAGCGGAAAACGCGGCAAACACAGGCAACAGTAAGGTGCTGTACCAAATCACTAAACAGCTCTCGGGAAAGCACTCTACTAAAAAGCATGCCGTTAAGAGTGCGGATGGAAGGCTGCTGTGCAGCGACGAGGAGCAGCTCCAAAGATGGAGATTACTTCTTCGCCGCCCTGAATGGTTCATTTACACAGGAACCTCAGGAAACCAGCAACAATGCACAGCCTATAAGAATCACCACCCGAGCCCCATCCAAGACGGAAATAGTAACCGCAATTCATGCGATGGCCAATGGTAAAGCAGCTGGAAAAGATGGCATCCCGCCAGAATTGTTGAAAGCCGACTCAAGCCTCATAGCAGATGCGCTTCAGCCAATCCTACAAATAGCATGGAACACCTGTACCTTTCCGGAGGATTGGACGGAAGGTATCATAGTCAAAATACCAAAAAAGGGGGACCTAACAGTATGCGACAACTGGAGAGGCATCTGTTTACTATCTACTGTGGGCAAAATTTTGTCCCACATATTACTATCTAGGATAAGTGAGGCAGTAGACCGAACGCTTAGGAGGCAGCAGGCCGGATTCAGGAAGGGCCGCTCATGTATTGATCATATCAACACCTTACGAATTATAGTGGAGCAGTCTACTGAATTCCGATCCCCCCTTTACCTTGCTTTCGTAGATTATGAGAAAGCGTTCGACTCGGTCAATAGGAGCTTTATATGGCAGGCACTACGGCGACGTGGACTGCCTGATAAAATAATAGAATTGATAAAAGCCCTATATAACAATTCCAAATGCAGAGTTCTCCATAATGGAAAATTATCCGACAGCTTCGAGGTGAGCTCAGGAGTACGACAAGGATGCCTACTCTCGCCTTTACTATTTCTTATAGTAATAAATGACATCCTTGTCGGCGCTCTAGATAGTAGAACAGGCGGCATACAATGGGGTTTGTTAGACCGCCTTAAGGATCTCGACTACGCAGATGATATCTGTTTGCTGGCCCACAGACACCAGGACCTCAAAAACATGATTAACAATTTGGCAACAGAAAGTAGTCCAGCAGGCTTAAGGCTAAATCCGACTAAAACTAAAGAAATGCGGATAAATGCAAACACCATTGAACGAACAGCGCTGAATAACCGTGACGTGGAACTGGTAAATAAATTCTGCTACCTCGGTAGTATTATTACCGAAAATGGCGGTGCAGAAGAAGATGTCAGTTCCAGAATAAATAAAGCACGAGGCGCATATGCATGCCTGTTCCGCATATGGAGATCAACGGAGATCTCAACTAACACCAAATTGCGGCTGTTCAACTCCAACGTGAAGGCAGTACTTTTGTACGGTTGCGAAACATGGAAAGTCACCCAATTCATCACAGGGCGCCTACAAGTCTTCATCAACAGATGCCTTCGTCGTATCCTAAAAATCCGCTGGCAAGATAGAATTTCAAACGAAGAACTATGGCGCCGTGCCGGCCAAGAAAGGATAGACGACCAAATCAGGCAAAGGAAATGGAATTGGGTAGGCCACACCTTGCGACGCGAAAACGAAAATCTAGCCAAACAGGCCCTTGAATGGAATCCGCAAGGATCCCGTCGAGTAGGACGACCTAGAACAACGTGGAGGAGAACCCTACTAGCAGAAGCCGCAACAACTGGGAGATCCTGGTCGGAGCTGAGAGCTGTCGCGCAAAACAGAGTCCGCTGGAGGGCAACTGTTTCCGCCCTATGTCCCATGAGGGATTAAAGGAGCGCAATGATGATGGTGCCTACCTACAATAAAAATTTCATGACAAAATAATGGTAACTTTTCGAGTAAATCTCAAAAATGTAAAAACACCTGTTTTACGAAAAAAGGTTGAACAAGGCCCACAGTCGTCCTACAAGTTTTTTGATTGACCATTTGGCTCGCAAAGGGTTGCTCTACAACCCCATTTTCATGAAATGTATGTAAGGTTTGATTTAACACCTTTAAAACGCGTTTGAAAACAGGCTCTTTTCTCGATTTTCAAAAAAAACACCTGCCGGCGAAGGGGAATTGTAATATGGTGTGGGAAAGCTTTCTGCCGGCCGAGCTTCTTAGATCTAAATATTTTCGCGCGTTTTTACATATGACAGGAAAACTTTTGATATCTCGAAAACTGAAAACTGAAGGGAAATTGATGATTTTTTAAGTAGTAAAAATATAAACCCAGAAATACAAAGCCATATTATTGATGCATTGAAAACGAAGATTAAAATTTGCTAATTATTTGTATTGGCATGTCATAATTTCCTATTTGTTTTTTAAATAAAATGTGATGTGTCTTCCGCGTTTAAGGGATATGAGTATAATAAAACAGATTTGTTGCAATTTTAGTTTTTAATGTTAATGCTAGTAGTGTTTTTTTTTTTTTTTTCGAGGGAGTTGTGAGAATCTTACATCGGCCCAGCAATACGAAAGTATGAGACCGCCTGTCTAAAGCTGCCATGCCTAGACAGGAGACACCGCGGGGATCCGCACCCAGACGGTAGTGTCAGATTCCTACTGACTAAACTCACCAACCCTGTCGGCTGTCGCATGACATTTGAGTCTAGGCCGGTACTAGCCGTAAAGGTATTACTTCGGCCTGGGGTCATAATCATTTTTAGAAGAGTCTCTCGAAACCTCTGGCATTTAAAGAGTACATGCTCGCGACTTCTTTATCGGCCAGGCAGAAAAGTGATTGTCCAAGCTGATGCGGAAAGCATATGCCCTTATAAGAATCATTCCTTCATGCTAGAATGTTCGTCCTTTGAATGGGAGGTTATACGATTGGATCATACCTGAATAATATCAATCATAACAAACATGTGATTTGGGTTTGATCCGCAAGATTCTACGATAATTAAATTCCCTATAATTAAATGTTAAAAAATGACCATTTTTAACGGTTTTTGAATTTTTCTGCAAAAACCTGTTGACCGATTTCAATGGTCCAAAACTCATAATTTTCGTCTTTTTAAGCACTATTATGTAGTATTTTTTGTTTTCCAAAACAACATATTTTTCGTACCCAAAACGTGAAAAAACGTGTTTTCGCTCCTTTTATTAGCTTTTTACCACCTGTTGCCCTGGACCAATTTTATCCAAAACACATTCATTGAATCCCTACGATTTTTCTCTTAATTATAGCGTCAAGAAATCGCAGGGTAGATTTATTTCAACTTTTTTTCTATTCTTCCTGGACTACTAGGAGACTTGCATGCTAGTCTCCCAGTCGCTCATTGCACTGCAAAGTGCACTGATTAAAAAAACGAAGGTAGGTTGATAGAAATTTTGGTCTCGGCAGTGTGAAGATGACGGGCAACAACAATCTCGAGTCTCCAAGTCTCTGAATCCCAGTCGCCGAGTATCCAAGATTTGAGTATCCCCGTGTGAGTAATGCCTTAATTGAATCCGCGACCGCGGATTTGAGGATCGCAAAGTGTCAAATCCGCACTCACCTCTGATCCAACGGATCTGGAAATTGAGGCCATTAATTAAAGTTATTTCTTTGGTGTTAAAATGCTTGTCGCAGAAAGCTTCATTTTAGGAGTAGAAAAAAGGCCATGTCTCCGCTTAAAAGCAGCATAATTATAAGTTCTAAATCATTAAAATTTGCCATTATTTTTACAATTTCAAAAGAAAGCGCGATTGGTCTGATGGCGACAGACTTCTTCCTTTGGTGCTTTTTGAAATTACCTGTTTACCACAACAAATCACAAACCTTGCAAGTCTTGAAGGCCAACATTGAAGAAGAAATCACGAGCACAAATGTGCATCAAGTCAAGAGATCGTCACTTGACTTGATTTGATTTTACACCTTCAAATAAACTTTCCATTAAAACAGGGCCCAATTTTGTCATTTCTAACAAAGTGGTAGGCAATTCACATGAGTATGTACATTTCTTGTAGCATGGCTGCACTAGTTCTAGCACAGTGACTTATGACCTTTCAGGGTGGGGGTCTTGGATGTGGTCTGGGTTATGAGTAAGCTTGTGTGAAACTACTTGAAATTGGGGTTTGTGTCTTCAGTGAGTTTTCGTTTCCCGCATGTGTGAAATTAGTTGAAGTTTGGGGTTGAGATTTTGGGTAGGATCTTATGATCTTTTTGATGGGGTATTTTTTACTAGATTTAACTGAAAGTAGGTTTGCGGTATATTCAGGTGCTTTATGTTTTTCCAGTAGTTATATATAAACGGGCAATTTGGCGTTTTGCTTATACATATGAAGATTAGAACCACCTTGATCTAGCTCCGCCAATGAAGAGTTTCATTTTGTAGAATGGTTTTGCTTTTTAGTCGGGTTGTAGTTTAAAAAATTAAAAGAATTGAAACAACTGCTTCAGGGAGTTTCTAAAGTAAATTAAAAGTATGCCGACCAAGGGCGCTTTAAAGTTTAGTTCGTACGAAAATCAAAAGGACTACATACAATAAAGTAACTGAGAACAAATGGCGCAATTTATTACGTATAACTAAGCGAATCTTGTTTACAAATTTCTACTAAAAAATTGCGAAAAGTTTACACAGAAAAACTACAAAAAAAAGTGAAATTCCGGAAAACTTTAAAACATTCAAAGGCTAAAATACCAATGTTTTAAATTCTTGATCCTGTTCCAAGAATGTCGCAGCATGAGGCGCTCACAGCATGCTGAAGTCGCGGCGTGTTCATTTCATTTTGAAATTCCATCCACGATGTCCTCCAAAAATGTAAAAAGCTCCCTTAAGGGCCCCGACTTGTCTGCAAAATACCCCAAAACAGGCCGGGGGTTGTAGGTGGGCATTCCAGCACGCTTTTAAAATCGCATGCATAAGGGCATAAATTCATGAAGAAAAAAAAAACGCGAAATTAGGATCATTGGATGGAAATGAGGAAATTTTTCTGGGACGTGATGTCACCTTGTTGGTTGGTCTCATTCCTTGCTTACCAACATTAGTAGGCCTGTCGCCTAACTGAGTATGAAGTATGTTCCACCAATGGTGGGGTCGACGACATAATCCTTGTATTTTTTTTTGCGGAGAGGGTGTCGTTGCCGGTGACTTGTTGTTTATCACAAAACAAGGAGAAATTTTAATCAGACATCGGAGTGATGACGTGCAGTGACTAGAATTTTACCTTAAAGATGCGAAAATTATTTTAAAATGTTATGCTTTATGGAAATTTGATTGTAATTGTAAGTTTAACGTACAGATGCAGGAATAGGTACTCTCGTAACACGTTAAATAAGCATAATATCGCGTTTTCTGAAACCGGGTTATATAAAACTAAGAGCCTTTTTGATTTTGTAAAACTAAGCTTTGCGTTCACTATGCATAGTACATACCAGACCGTCTGATCGTTCAGGCAACGGTATTTAATCCTAATATATGGATTTAATAGTGTAAACAATCCAAAGAAATTGTTCTATACATATAATGTACAATAATATCGCGTGGGGATTTGAACTGTGTATCGTTTCTGGGTAACCGTCGGATCTGTGGTTCTCGAAAAGGATAGATCACTGATCTTTGATCTAGGATTGTTCAATCGATCCTTCTAATCGTGTGGTAGTTGGTTGTGTGGCCTTGCGTAAAATTGCAAATTAAGTTTGTAAGCGGGGTTATCCGGATCCAATGAGTACCGAGTAATTTGCCCAGTCCATTGAAAATTTGCGATTCGAACTAATTGGTTGTGATCTCAAGAGATACGCCGAATTACAGAACAAGTTCATTGAGGAATCTTTTTTCCACTGTTGAAACGGAGAAGCCCCGAAATTTGTATGATTCAGGATATGACGCGAATGTGCCTACTATCGTCAAGATGTAGGCATATCTGAGATGATGGTGAGGGTCCCACTGCATCCATATGGATATGATCAAATATATTATTTAGAGTTTTGAAAACTTCAAATGGATTGAGTATGCCTCGAAACTTTGGGCTTTTCACAACCAAGGCATGATCGATTTGGCTTACGTAAGAAAGCGTGTATGTAACGCCCCTATAACAGCTCAACGTAACCAAGCCAGGAATAACTTTTAGATAACAATAAATTGTGTAAACTATCACGCATATATTTAACTAGCAAAACCCACGTGCGTGTCAATACAAAAAGATTATGTGTGCATAGTCTTTTGGACTTTACATATCACCCTGTATTTTTGTTACTCTATGAGATAACGCAGTATACTCCCACCTATCTAAAACTACATAGGTAATTGTCCAAGCTTTCAAATTTTGGAAAAGAATTATTTTTTAGTATTTGTTGAGGAAAAATGTGGTTGAAATAGACATTTTAGTAAAAAAAAGACTCGTAACCCTTGAAATTAGAGGGTTAGAACCTTGATTACGGTTTTTGATAGGTGGTAGTATTCTGTAGATTTCCACGTTATTCATGAAAATATCTCATATAGTAACAAGTAACAGGGTGATAGATAGGGTGACTTCTGAAAAATGTAAACAGAACACAAAAAATTTGAAAATGCCCGCCCGGTCTAAACCATTATCCCCCACACGCCACATATACGATTTTTTTTCGTCTATCGAAAACCTATCCAGCCGGCCGTGGATTTGTTACTTTATGTAGTACACCCTGTATGTCTTCCGCCATTTTGTGGTGACCGACATATTTGCTTCAAAATGACGTCACACAGCTTGCTATACTATACTCGTCATGCACTTCCATTTGATATCGTGGGTGCTGTAGAGCAAAAAGTAAGCCGCCATTTTGTGATAGCCGCCATTTTGAATTTGGAATGACGCGACACAAATAAAAGTATTCTACTTGTTCCACCCTTTCCTTGGATACCCATAACGAGTGCATTGTAAAGAAAAAGGTAATCGTCCGTTTTGTGTTGGCCGCCATTTTGTGTTTGCTGCCATTTCCAATTACGACTGACGCCACACTAATGTATTATAATTGCTAATTGTATTCAACTTCGCATACCCTTTCATTTGATACCCATACCGAGCGCCTTGTGTTAGCCGCCATTTTGTGTTAGCCGCTATTTTGTGTTAGCCGCCATTTTGTATTTCGAATGATGCCACACAGCTAATTGTAGAATACGGGTTAGTCGGTAAGTGGGTCAAAATCAAATTGCAAGAGGCGTAGAACGTAAAAACAATGGTGAAAAATCGTATTCGTATTATTAATTAATTAAAAAAAAAAAAAAAAAAAAAACTAATTAAAATTTCAAAAAAAACGGAAACTTTTAGTCACTTGTTGGGTAGTGGTAGTGTTGCCTCTACAAAACAAAAATCAGATTTCTACCCTTTCTGGTTTGGACCAACTCGTTACGGTACGCATAAGCAGACACACTGACAGACCTTTTCTTTTATTAATATATATTCCTGCCCGACCACTTCCCAAGTTCCTTCGGTCTGGAAAAAAGCCATAGTGATCCCTTTACAAAAAAGTCCTCACCACTTATTTGATTTTCGTCATATCAGTATAATTCCATTTCCTGCTCTCTTTATCCAAGTAAGATATCGGATTTCCAATCTGGCTTCCGTAAATCCCGTCGCTGCGAGACTGCTGTATTAAAGGTGATTACTGATCTTCGTTCTGCGCTTGACCGGGGTGATTGCGATATTGGTTTTTCTTGATTTTTCTAAGGCATTCGATTCTTTGGCACACTTAATTCTACCTTCCAAACGTAGTCAACTTTACTACTTTTCTTCTTCTGCTACTCGGCTTATCTCTTCCCTGCTTACCAAGAGGATTCAATGCGTTCGTTTTCGTCAGCGCTATATACTCTTTCCTTCCCGTGCCTTTGGGAGTGCCACAGGGCTCAATTCTTGGCCCTCTCCTTTTCTTTTTGTATATTAATGACCTTCCCTCGATAATCCATCGCTGCTCCTTTCACCTGTAAGCTGATGATCTCTCGCTATACACCTCATGCCCTCCGAATCAAATTGAATCCTGTATTTCTAAACTTTATAGTATCCTATCCCAAATAAGTGAATGGAGTTCTTCCTTAAACTAAATCCTAAAAAATCTCAAGCACTTCTTCTTAGTCGTCTGACAGAATTTCATTTCTTCTACTTAATGGTGTTCCTCAGCCTATTCTTAAGTGTGTTAATAATCTTGACATTGTTATTAATTCCAAATTATCTTGCTGAAACAAGTCTCACTTATGCTTTCCAAGAGTTATGGCACACCACGTAAACTTTGACTTTATGGTAATCTTCTGTCGTCCATTGTTCGGCTCAAGCTTGTTAAATCTTTCATCGTACCACAATTGCTCTCTTGTTTTTATTTCTTTAGATTCATCCTGCCGTCAATGCTTGAAAGTGGCTTTTAATGATTGCTTAAGATTTATTTTTCACGTGCGAAGATCAGATTCCTTGCCAGGCAGCAACCTCTTCTGTTTTATTGATGTCAAGGCGTTCTATACTCTGCCCTTCCTACCTTTTCGATTTCCTCTTCGATCCGTGCGTTCAACCAAATTCCAGCTCATTGGTAGTCGTTCCTTCTTCGTGAATTCTTGTAGACTTCGAAATAATCTTCCTGGTCTGATTCAAAGAATGAGCTCAGCCGCAGCTTTCACCGGCCACGCAACACTAGCAACTTTTGTTATCGGCGATTAAATAGTTGAGTCAATGTAAAATTTTACTTGCCATAATCAGCGGTGTTCCACAATTCGATTGGAATGCAATCGAAATCGGAATTCAATTTCACTCGAATTCAAAATTGATGTGCTGAACTTCGAGTGAATTTCGTTTGTTCGAAATCACTTTTGAAAACATATAATTTGGTTAACACTTCAAATTTTTATTTATCTTGAACTTGAGCATAGTTTGTGTTCGAGTTAAAAAAAATAAAAAAATTGTATGCCCCAAACAATGGATTTTGTGTTAATAGCTGCAGTAATTGAAGAAAAAGAGCTTCAAAGGTAGGAAAAAATTAAAAAAAGATTGTAAAGGGATAAATCGAATCCTTTGAATCTTCCTGATTCCTTTTACGTTATTTATACTCGCACAATATAAGCTGTAAAAATAGTACACATTTGTGTTGCACTTCATAATATCTGCAGGCATCTTAAACTAGATTGTGAAGTAACATCCACCACAAATGCGATATATAGAAGTTATCAACCCACAAAATGTTGAAGAACAGAGAAGTGATGCGGGTCAGAGATTAAATAGCTAATAGTTTATAAGCTAAATATGTTATAAGAAAAGTTAAATAATATTACTTTATTCAGTCTTTTAAAAAATAAATAATTCATAATATCAAAAGAAACTATTAAATTAAAAACATAAAAAAACCCTCTGCATTAAGTTTTTGGACTAACTCTTTCCAAAGGTCCTCAACAATTAATTTGTCTTTTTTTGTATATCCTCGTGCTATTTCGGGATTATTTCTCGCAAATTCACACATTTTAAAATAAATCACAGCGCTTCTCCTGTTATTCCACTTTCAAATCACAAACAACAACAGAAACGGTTTTATTTCGAGTGACATTTCGATTTAATCGAAATATGGAACACCAAATTTCGATTTGGAATTTCTATTTCACATACATAGAATTAATCGAAATGTGGAACACCTAATTTCGATTTCGAGTATCAATTTCACAAAAATCGAAATGTGGAACACCGCTGAATAGAACGTGTTCGATATTTTTAGTTGCCGCAACTTCAAAATCGCCTATACACGGACTTACGTTCACTTCAATGCGTTCTAATTTTGTGATTAAAAAGTTGCTTCAAATTAGTTGCTAGTGCGCGGCTGGCCTATGATAACAAACGACATAACACATTGATAAACACTATGGATGATTTCTGCGATCAGCATTGCCACATAAATATAACAACTAAAAATTTTTAAACAAATAAATATTAACAAAAAAATAACGCAAACTTTCTTAACAAAACAAAAGCACAGCCACTCTCTCCCCACACACACATTTTCCGGTTCAACCTTTTGTCAACTAAAGCGAATTAATAATATTTCCTCCAACTAGTTTCGACCTAAATAAACTGAAAGTCGTAAAATTTCCATGCATAACCTTCTGAAAATTCATATTTTGTATAAAGTTTAGAATGTCGGAAGCCTTCATAGCCGGTGTATACCTCCGAAGTTTAATCGTTTCCGGCAGTTATATCAACAAACTCAACAAACGTTTTGAACTAGTGTTGCTAGAGTCATTAAAATATTTATTATAAACTTAGTCCGCACACAGCCACACATGCACACCAATAACTGACTGTTGTATGGGTTAATGTTCACGGAAAGTTTACGTCCTTCTCATTATCCAAAATGTTTTCCTAAGCGGGGTTTCCCTCCCCGTACATTCGCTCTATTCATTACTGTTGCTGTTTTCCCGGTAAATCGATTCAATATTTAATTAGTAATGGAAAATTCTACCTTGCAGAAACTGTAAATAATAATTCGTGTACGGATAAAATCATTATGATTAAGTTTTGTTGTTCTCCACGCCTTTGAAACTTTTTCGTACCAGGACTCACTTTATGGAAAGTTGCGATGCGTTTTTTAAATAATATGTTAGGTTGAAGTGGGAACGGAGGCCCAATTAGAGCTTTGCAGTGACGTTTTGATGCCACCAGCTCATATACTTAAGGTTCGGTAGTTGTTTAATGGACTTTGGTGGATGTTTAAAGTCTTCAGTATGACCTAGTCTAAAAATCTTTTAAGTCTTCCAAAATGTAGCTGCTTAGTGTGTGATGCTTGGCTTCGGCTTTATCCGGGTGTTTCCAAAGGGAGCGAACGAGGATTTATCTCCCTGCGGAAGTTACGGAAACAGGTTGTGTAGGATACCCCGTTAAGGCATTATTTCGACCTAGAGTCATCAACGTTGAGGGTCACCGACTTCGATAAAGTTCCCTATTCATTGTCTACATAACTACACAACTATGTATGATTGTATGTGCCTAAGAAAGTGGACAGAATTCTACCGGAAAACTATTGCTTATTGATTCTGTGGGTCTCATACGCAGGTTCACGTTATTATTTTTTTTATGTGATAGTCTAAGCTTAGGTGTCATCCTTTGTACTACTAGACCGTCATGTCGTACACGTCATGGTGCAATGTCTAGTAGTAAGCTTAGCTCGAAGGATAGAGAGAAAGATAGGATAGATTAGGGGGAGTCGGGTGGGTGTTGGAGGAGATGGTGGTGAACCTTGCGCTTGAACTCTTGGGTGTTGTATGAGTTCGAGAAAATTGACTGAGGTAAGTTGTTCCACAGTCGCGTTGTTCTTGTTATAAACGAATTTCTAAATCGGAGTGTGCGCGAAGATAAGGGCTGTAGACTATAAGTGTGAGCCGAGCGGGCAAGTCTAGTGTTGCAAGGTTTGGCGCGTGCTTGTCCTACAGTATCGAAGCCATAGGAGTACCGTAGTGTACTGTCGTCGGCAAATCAGTGGAGTGGGTTGGAAGGGATTGAGAGCAGGTCATTTATATAAATTAGGAAGAGAACTGGTGATAGAATTGACCCCTGGGGAACACCTGCGGAGATGGTGTGGGGGTCGGATTCGACGCCATCCAATACTACCTTGATTGAACGGCCGGAAAGGAAGCTCTTAATCCAGTTCCTTAGAACGAAGTCAATACCAATAGCGTGGAGTTTAGTTAACAGAGCGGGGTGCCACACTTTGTCAAAAGCCTTGGAGATATCTAGAGCAACCAGGCCAGATTCACCAAATCGGTGTATACTTTGGTTGAGGTGTTCAGTTAGGCAAACAAGGAGGTCGCCAGTAGATCTTTTTGGTCTGAAGCCGTACTGTTTGTCATTTAATATTTTCTCAAAAGCCTCTTGTTTATTATTGTCTCCATCACTTTGGAGAGAATAGAAGTAATTGCTATTGGGCGGTAGTTAGCGGGGTCACTAGCGTCACCTTTTTTTGGTATGGGCTGAACATGGGCCAGTTTCCAGGAGTCGGGATAGACTCCGGAGAAGTAGGATAGGGCGAAAAATTTGCGCAGAGGTTTAGCCAAAGGTTATTACACACACCTAGTTCATATTTTCACTGCCTCCTTTTCATGTACCCTCCACGCTTCACTTTAACCTATCATATCCTTTTTCTAGCCTTAGAGCTAAGATTACTACTAGAAATTGCACCATGACATGAACGATATGACGGACTGGTAGTATAAAGGGTAACACCTAAGCTTATTTTCACGCATATTAAGTACACCAATTACTCCGCTCACTGCCACGCCCGTTGGTTCCCAGTTCCAAGTGCTCCAGTACCTATAAATCTACCTGTAAAATTGCCATTGACTGGCCACGTGTTAGAAATCTCCGAGCTGCCTTGGGCTCTCCGTTTGCCAGATTATCTGCGGGGACATTCCTGCCATCACTATTGCTATAGCATAAGGTCAGCTTTCAGGCAGGAAATCTGGGACTGCACATTAACGAATGCAAAACAAAGTACATGGTGGCCTCATATATAAGAACACCTATGATTGGTCCCACAATCAAGGTAGAAGAACACGAGTTTGAAGTGATAAAATCATTAACCTACCTTGGGTTAATAGCAGCAGCCGACAATAGCATGGAACCAGAAATACGCGCACGAATGCTAAAGGACAATAAAGCCTACTATAGTCTGTCAAGGCTCTTTAAATCCAAGCGTCTAACCATAACGTCTAAGCTTTTAGTATATAAGACGATGGTCTTACGGGTTCTCACATATGCTTCTGAAACGTGGGTGCTTAGCAAAAAGCACTCAAACCTCTTAGCCGTGTTCGAGAGGAAAATACTTCGGAGGATGGTTAGCCCCATATGTGAGGAAGGACGATTCCGGACACTTTACAATGACGATATCTACGAGCGCTATCGTGACATAGATGTTGTGAAGAAAATAAAGCTCGGAAGGCTCCGGTGGGCAGGACATCTACCTTGTATGAGTGAAGATGAGTAGGCGCTGCGGTAAGACTTATGGAGTGCGAAAGCGAGGGAGACCCAACCTTCGCTGGAAGGATGAGTTAGACCAGAACGCTCAGAGGTTAGGGATGCCAAACTGGGTGACATCCGCTCAGAATCGGGGTCGGTGGAGAGAACAGTTACGAGAGGCTAGGACCGGATCCCGGTTGTAGAGCCGTTAATTAATATTAGTAAATTTAATAAGACCTAATGTTGCCGATATTTCTTCTAGCTTTAAGAACTGCACTGTGTTATTATATATACTACAAACAATCCACAAATAAACTCTGCATTCGCCATTATAGCTTTTGCATACTTTTGCTACTCCGTTAACCACTTATAAAAATAACTGAAAAAATTGAAGGCAACTCTTTTTTAAAAAAACTGCACAATTATTCCCTAGATACTTGACATCAAACCATTTCAACCGTATAAAAATTATTTACCTTTAACTCTTTTGACTGAAAGGCACTTATGAAATTGTGCTAAGTTACTGAGGCATACAATTGCACCGCACGGTAAACCGGACTACAGATTAAACTTGAAGAGTCCTGCAAAGTTTAATCCGGAGCACTGCGATTCTTTGCTACTTTTGTTAGTAGAAAACTAGTAACAAGGTCACTTTTGCCACTCAATAATTTAACATATGCTTGTTAATTACAATTGTTGACATAGTTTGTGCTAAAGTTGAAGCAGCCTTTTGCAATTCGTATGCACATATGTACATTAAAGGGGGAATTTATGCAATGAGAAATATGGTTGAAGATATTTACTTGCCATTTTGCTCAAACTAGTTAGCCTGTCACAAATAATTAAGTTACGTGAACAGTTTTTGTGTATCTCATACACTTTCACAGAAAGGACTCGAAAAAGGAGCTTTTAAAATATGGCTGTGATTGGGTTATGGGAAATTAGGGCTGAGTGAGCATTAATTGAATTTCTAAAACAAACAGTGGGTGTGTGTACTTATGTACGCGCATTAGAAGTTCTACTTCTTAGGCACGATCTTAAAACTAATTTTTAATTTGCATACAAGTGATTTATTGGATCTTTTTATTTTCGTGCGTTGGAAGGTGGAAGTATCATGATGCCGACACGCTCCGGCCTGTTGGTTATACCGGATTCTAATCCTAACTAAAATCACCTACTAGTCGACTCATTAGGCCTAACTACAATGGTCTTAAGAGAGGCTTAAGATCATCTCATTCTCTTAAGACTGCCTAATTTTCCCTCATCAAATTCTCTTAAGACTGCCTAATTTTCTGTCAAAACGTAATGAATGTTAAGTTTTATATACACCACCGGCTGGATTTGCTTTTATCTACCTGATAATACTGCTGGTATTTCTAGGCCTTACTCTCTTCCTTTTGGTTTCTTTCCACCTTAGATTCTGATTGAGGATATTTAGCTTCTCCTTCACTTTATTCCATAGATAACACCATCGTACCATTTTAGTCTATGCCGTTCGTTGCTCTTAGCCGGTTACAGCGCAGTAGTTTGGTCGGCTAATCTCCAGCATTCCAAAAGGGCATGGTTTGTGTCCTCTATCACATTGAGGAATACATCTGTATTGCGTGGAGTGATCTTGTCCGAACCGATGGAAGTATGCCCTAGTAACTCACCTCTCCATGCTCTCTCGTGACCCATCCTGCCACGTTTGTTATGAGCGTGTGTTCGCCGACTCATTCTACTTCCTTTGCCACTACTGCAATAGGCGTCACTTATAAATTATGTTCACTTCCCTAGCTCCTTCTTCTAGTGCTTATGGATACTCAATTGAATTGAGCGGGTTAGAGTAACTGAAATATGATACGAAGAGTTTCATACTAAGGACATTAACGTATCAGGCAAATACAGCATCAATGGTGGTGCCGTGTCGTGTTTTTGAAACCAATCGATCATTATTCATGGTTAGATTTACATGATCTTGGAGAAAGTTAATAGATGGACCCGAATCTTCGCCTCTGCCACAAAATTCTCCTAATTTTTGTGTATAGCCATAATACTTGTTTCAGAAATTCGATTTTTGATTTGGAGTAATGTATATTGCTATAAAAGCTTGTTTCACAGAGCTAACCTCTCAACCGTTCAAAATTGGATCTGGAGCCAAGGATCCATGCTAGACCTTCAATATATTTATACACGAGCTCTCCACAAAATTCCTCTCCTTAACACATCTTGCATACAATACTCAGACGATACACTTTTTTGGGATACAAGAGTTTCACCTATTAAAGCCATGGAAAAACTCCAAACACAGGTCAACAAAATGATAGATTACCTAGATAAATGGAACATAGAAATTGATCAGGGGAAAAGTTTAATATAACCTGCTTCAGGGGTCCCTCAGGTAAAGGATGAAGAAACTCGCCGTTGAAGTCAAAACTCTTCAACATAACCATTAATTGTCACACAAATAAACCCAAATATTTTATGAAGAATCTGGGAGTCCAGATGCATCACCGATTCAAGTGGAGCCCACACGTAAGACTCAAACTGAAAAACGCTCGTATAATAGTAGCCAGACTAAAGCCGTTAATTAATTATAAGACGCTTAGAAACTAAAACCTTACTCTATAATACAATAGTACCACCAGTACTAACCTACGCCTTCCTCATATGGGGTCCAGTATCCCCAACGGTGGCAAATGAGTAACAGGTTTTCGAAAGGAAAATACGTAATACACCAATCCTGTCATACATGTTCCAACTAATGCAAAACAAGCTTCGCAAACTAATCATGCACCAGAATAAATTGGTAAGAAAATATTCAATGATGGCATTGTGAAAGCGGCAGAGTTAGCGAGTAAACTCACGCCAAACGAAATTTAAATGAATAGTAAACTTGAAACATACAAAAACATCAGCCTACGGGCGAACTAGAAATTAAGTATACTGGTAAAATAAGGCCCATTCAGAAACGGCAGCAGCAGCGGTAGCAAACTGTTCCTATTGGCTAATGGTGGTGATATGACAACAAAAGCAACAGCGATTGCTAGTAAAACCAAACTTCTGGGTCTAGGTGAAGTGCACTGCACTGAGACATTTATTTATCGATTTGGAGTATGTGGCCAAACACTAGGGTAATGCTAAGCCAAAGCTAAAGGTGAGCTTCATTTCTTAAGGACTATAGGGGTATACTACCAAGGTTCTATACCGTCTATACACATTGGAAGTACTAAAAAAACCTGCACCGTTTGAGTAAGTGTTAGTCTTGGGTCCAGGCAGCGTCATAGTAGCGTTAGATACCACAGGGGCCAAAAGCACCCGTCCGACTGCGGCTATGGAGGCCCTACTGAACCTCCCTCCGCTACACTTGGTGGTGAAAAAAGAGGCTCTGGCAGGGGCACTGCGTCTACGGGAGCTATTCTCCTTTAAGCCAGGAGACCTGCTGGATCATTTATCGATCCTCGATGAGCTGAATCTGGAGCCAATGATATCTCTGTCCGATACCATTCCTGCTACTCTTGACTTTGACAAACCGTTTACGACGATTATTCAAAGTAGGTCAGAGTGGCAACATGGCAGGCCTCTCTTTAGAGGAAGCACGGCCTTTTGGTACACGGACGGTTCCAAAACCGATAAAGGGGTAGGGCTGGGTGTTTATGGCCCAAGGAGCAAAATATCCATGGCTCTGGGCATTACCCCGACTGTTTTTCAGGCTGAGGTACTCGCCATCCAGGTGTGTGCTCAGACTTGTATTAATAGAGCTCCAAGGACCCAGGGTGCTCGTCAAGCTAAAAGATTCATCCAAATCGATAAAGCTAATGCGGGCAAACTTTTAAATCTCAAGAGGTGGGAGCTAATAATAACAGAGCTCCTGACTGGCCACTGTTCGCTTAACTATCATCATCGCTTAACTATCTTAACTATCATAGGCCTGGTGGCCGACTCTGGCTGTCGGTTCTGCAGGACAGATCCCGAAACCGCGGAGCACTCGCTGTGCGACTGTGAGGCTACAGCGAGGAAGAGACTGAGCCTCCTCCAGCGTGACTTCCCTACTCCCAGGGAGATTTGGGACAGTAGCCCTAAATCAGTTCTAGGCTATGTAAGAAGCCTTAACCTTTATGGTTTTTAAAGACGGGATGGCACAATAGACCAAACAAAATAGGTCGCAGTGCCTGCCAAGGTGCCCCCATGCAACAAATACAATCCCAATAGAACTCATCAAGGATCATAAGCTGGGTTCGCCAAGATATTTCTTCTCGACCTGTCATCAACAGATAATTTAAGTTTCCTGATGACTGATTTGCATGGGTTTTTTAAGTTTAGTTTTTTAAAACGAAGTGACTCAATCTAAAAACGTACGGGGATGCTTTAGATTTAGTTGTATGCTCATTTAAACTTATTCGACTTGATACAGTGAGGAATGAACAAAAGCATTACCGTCGTCGGTATAATATTGGTGACCCAAATATCGAAAGAATTTCAGTTCCTACTATGAAAACACAAATCCCAGTTAGGGGCTGGGAAACTCCAGCCAGTTGGCCTTCGTCTGGTGCCGGACTGTTTATTTAGGAACTGTTAATAGAGGGGAAGGTAATTGATATAAGAAATTAGCGTTGACTAAGCAGTGGTTTGAGTTGGGGAGAGGTGAGTCAGCCTGGGTGGGTGGTGATATTAAATGGAAAGTAAGAACAAGTACAACTTCTGTTAATCTCCGGCTTTTGCATATCTTTATAGCAATTCCCCTATGATTAAAGAGATTGTACGCGAAAGTGTACCCAAACACCTGTTATTGATTTAAACCAGTATCGCGTGAAATTTGGAACTTCCTTATAGCAAAACACTCTTTCACATATAAAAATCAGCCAAACTACAGTGAAATTGCCTAAATTTGCAAAATGCTTAACACAATTTCAATTTGGACAAATTTTGTTGCATTATATTCTCATTGCTAAGAGTTCCAGCAACGTTCAACGAATGCCTTTCGCAACTGTGTCTGTCTAGCTTGTGTATGAAGCGCACTCAATAATTAAATTGAAGTGCATTAAAACTGAAAATAAAATAAATTCAATTTGACCGAGCTCGAGAAATTAACGAAAATAATCAATCAATTTCGTTCTGCGACGTGGACTAGTCATCATAACTTCAATTGAACGACGGTAAACTAATTAAAATCAAAAAACACTCACACTGATGACGAGCTGCTGCAAATTGATCAACTGATAATTTCAATTAATTAGGGGCAACATAGAGAGCCATTAACCGGCTCTTGTCAACGAAATTAGACAATGTCCCCAGTGATTTGGGGTATTTATATAGGTTTGTCTGTCTATTTGGCCCGGCAATCAACAGCTTTCAAATAGAACCGACACTAAGCCTCTCTGTCAGCTTGGTGGGAAAGTTAATTTCTCTCAATTGATTCGGTTGAAAGTTTGCAAAGTTTTCCATTTGAATTGCAGGTTTTGGCAGCTCTAAATAGAATATGAATGAGCCACATTTTGTCCCTTGGCCCTAGGAAATTTTGTTTATGAGTAGGGGGGAAATAATTATATGTTGACTCTGCGGCACTTGTGTGGCTGGCAACCGTCAATTAGATACGATTATTGGGCTATCGTTTGAAGATTGAACATACTGTTTGGGAAATGGCAATGTCAAAGGATGAGGATGCTCGAATCAATTTGTGTAATTGTCCTTATTGAATCAGGGCAGGCTACTCGATTTCATTAAGTGCTGAGAGCTGATTGCTAGGATTAGAAAAAAAAAAAAACTACAACAAATATGCGGTATTTATTTAATTTGGTGAAATTTTAATTATGGGTTAGTTCAGTTCTGTAGAAATGACAACACTAATTTAACTTGCATAACTTTATACCATTAGAATATTAGAATTGTGTGGCATTATCTCTTCTTTCAATAAATGCCAGCCTGCTATTAACAATAGGTAACTTAGGAGAAAGCCAATAGGCGATGCAGCAGAAATTGAAGAATGCCAAAGCTTGATAGAAAAGCAAAAGCCTATATCTATTAATATCTCCTTCATTTTTGAAAGAAATTAAATACTGTTATACAATGTTCGCACTTGAGGCCCTGTGCCAAAATAGCAATTCAAATGTCAATTTATATGGAAAACTCATTTCAATTAGTAAATTTGGTTTTCGACGGTTTGCGTCTATGGAAATGAGTAAATTATTTTAACTCATTTCATGTGTTTCTGATTGAATCGAGTAACCGTCATATAAATTTAAAAAAGCAATTTATTTGACAATTAATTCTTGAAGAAAGGGAAAAAAGACATATGTATAGAATTTTTCAAACTCCGTGACACAAAAAATTTGAGCAGTTCTGCGCACCTCGTTGCCAAATTTTATAAATAATGTTCTATCATTTCCCCTCTTTTTAGTTAAAACCAAAACGGCAACAAACACTGAAAAAACTCAACAAAATAATTTGGGAAGGGATGCGCGCGTGCCGAATGAATAAAGTTAATTTATCTTTCTATGTGTTGAGCGGAGCTTTTAAATACATGTAAAGCCCCTGCTCAACAAAGGCAGTTTATTCAACATAATAAGCATAATTTTACTTTAATTATACGAAATATTTCTCATTTCTAAATTTAAAATAATTTAAAAAAAAATGCTGAAAAAAATTCCTTTGAATAAATGAGCGTTTTCATTCATAAACCGACAGTTCCCCGCAGTCGCAAGCAACACAACCTCCCCTGGCAGAAGCGCGTATGCGACTGGCAGGAAACGTCAACAATCTAGTAATCAAAGTGATAAAAACACAAATTTCGTATTTTTTAGTAGAAATTACTACAAATTATTTCTGTAGCATATGTGTAAAATATAATAACCTTAAAATAAAAAAAATATATAAAAACGGGTGTTTTTCAGTCATAATTTGTAAATTTTTTAAATAATCATTGAAGTCCCAGAAAAATACACCTCCCTTTAGCAATACGCAGTCGCGACTGATTACATGGCAGCAAGTGATTTCATAGGAGGAGTTAACTGAAGCTTTTGTCTGAACTTTTAAACATTTTTAAGAGCTTAGCTGGGGAACATGCGCGGGATGTCACGAGGTTTGAAAACAACTATACATAAACTTAAAATAATCAGTTAATTGCTTAGCTAAAAGAAGATGGGCCTAACAAATGTGAGCTGCTATGAATTATTTTATTTACTCTGTTGGTGCTCAAATCCAGATATGCTGGCCGAATCATCGGAAAAGATATACAGTTTATTGATTTACAAAGTTAATAATTGCACGAAAAATAAGCAAAAATGTGAAAACATAACGTAACTGCAAACCCATTATTAAAATTCTTTGGTCTTGAGTGGCGCCTAGACTATCCATAATTGGTTCCTTCTTTGCCTAAAACAATCTTTCAATATCACCCACAAACCTACAATAATATTGCTCAAATCAAAATATTGCACAATATTATTGATTGTCTCGGGGCCCATTGAACGCTCGCAGGCAGCCATCATTTTATCTTTTTCTTAGTTTTGCAGAAAAAAACTACAAAAATAATGAAATCAAATAGAAAGCTAACTCATTTATTTATAAGAAAATGAATAAACAATCTAACATAATAAAATTTTAATAAATTTTGTACAAATGCTTGTTTCTTCGTCCATTTTTACTTAAAAGTTTTTAATTGTCATTGAAGTGTGTGAATAGGTATTTTGGCACACTTTGGAATATCGAAGTGCCCTGGGAAATGAGAAAAATTCGAAATGGTATTTTGGCAAAGGGCCTGAGTCGAAATTACATGATTTTGCAAAGTGATTTCGAAATTATGTGAAACCGTTCGCAGTGAATTGAAATGATTTCGTTTGACACTAGAAGTTTTGTTAAGATTTGCATTTGAAATTTATTATCACATATAAAGTAATATAATTATATGCTCCAATTTGATTTAATTAATTTCGACTGACCAACACATATTACTGACAGGTTAGAAATATTTTCAATTTAATTTAATCACTATAATAGAAATATGTCCTTTTCTATTTATCAATAATAGTTATAAAGCAATATGGATTTTGAAACTGTTTTACTAAATTATTGTATGATTTTCACTAGAGATGTTGTTAGAATTATAAATGAAATGTATGCAAATCGTGTCAGATATACCAAAAAGCGACGGCTATGTATTCAAAAAATTATGAATCTGAGAAGACAACTGTCAGGAAGGAGAGTGTGAAAGAGAGAAAGTGATTCATGCATTAATACAATATTAAACAATACAAAGATGTTTGATTAATTACAGTGTCATACAAATTTAAGATCACCACAATGATCGTGAATATTATTAGGTATTAATTCTTATATACTAAATTTGTGTATGACGGAACATCCCGCCGCCTTTGAAATTGAAACGATCTGATAGTTTCAACCAACGCCACTTTCTGGATCGCTCTGTGGATTAAGCCTTGTGGGGTTTTAATTTCTACTCGAACGTTGCCATCTGGACCTGCTATAGTTTGGACTATACTACCAAGTCTCCATTGGTAGGGTGGAAGATCATCTTGATGAATTAAAACCATAGTACCCGGTTTTACGTCAGCCTCTTTCGAATTCCACTTGATACTTGCTGCAACTGATGGATATATTCCTTCGTTCACCGGGTCCAAAAATGTTGATGAAGAACGGAGACTCGCTGCCGCCTGTGAAGATAGTTAATTTTTCCAAGAGGATAAGGAGGTTCTAGGATACTTTCCAACGCGGCTTGGATTAGGAAATGATATGGTGTGAAAGCACGGAAATCGTTCGGATCTGAGAACAAAGATGTTATAGGTCTGGAATTTAGGATTCCTTCGATTTGTACCATAACTATGGTTAGTTACTCGAATGTTAGCAAGGCTCCTCGTAAGGTTCGAAACAGATGTGCCTTAGTTGATTTTATGTCCGCCTCCCAGAGACCTCCAAAATGTGGTGCTCGAGGCGGAATATGATGAAATTCAATCGAGTTGTTAGAACACCATGAAAGGATTTCCCTCTGCGTAGCTTGCTAGAAGAATGCGTGCCGTAGTTCAGCTAATCTCCTTCGAGGTCCAACGAAATTCGCTGCGTTTTCGCAATATAAATGTTTACATAAATTTCTATGTCCCATAAATCTCTTCAGAGCGGCTATAAATGCGTCAGTTGTTAGATACGACACTACCTTTATGTGGACGGTTCTGGTAATAAAACAGACGAAAACTGCAACGTAAGATTTGTATGGTGACTTTCCTCGAATACGGTAGGTGGTTGGAAATGGGCCTCCGAAATCCACTCCACAATGAGTAAATGGTAAAGAGATGTTCACACGTCCTGCTGGTAGAACGCCCATAAGCTGCTGGGTTAATTTTGGGCGATAACGTTGACAATGAATGCATCTTCTGACGACCTTTCTGGCGTAATCACGAGCATTGATAACCCAGCATCTTTCTCGAAGGTGGGATACAAGTGCTTGAGGGCCGGCGTGGAAAGTTTTGATTAGGAGATGTCCGATGTAGGTTTCAATGAAGGGATTGCTAGAGGAAGTAATAGAGGAACTCTCTGTTCTATTGGCATTTTTGCCAGCTTTAGTCGGCCTCCCACTCTTAATAATTTAAATTTGGTGATAGGACATTGTTCGACGAAGGGATTCAAAGTCCGCAACACACTTCTAGGATGTAGGTTCTTTCCGTTCTCTAGCGCGTGAATCTCTTCTGCAAACGAATGTTGTTGAATTGTCCACACTATGTGAATTGAAACGTTCTCGATTTCTGAAGCTATTACAATGTTGTTGTTACGAATTTGCCAACGATCGTTAGTTTGACGAAGTAGTTTGATGAAGCGAAGTACAAGTGCAAAGCGACGACAAATTTGGATATAGTTACTGCGAGAGTATATGATATCGAGGAAGGAGTCTGCAATTGAACAAACTAGCGCCGATTTTTGAATTTTCCGTTCAGGTAATGTCTCTAAGTTGGTATGTCGACGTTTTGTACGAGGCCATTCTTCTTTTGGTAAATTTAGGAACTCCGGTCCGGAGAACCAATAGGACTTAATAAGCGCTTCGGTTGTCATGCCTCTCGAGACGATGTCGGCTGGGTTGGCCTTGGAGTTTACATCTCTCCAAGGGATGGTTTTTGTAAGGCACTGAATTTCAGCAACCCGGTTCGAGACATACATAGGTTTTTCAATAGGATGGATGACAAGAGAGCCAATCTAATACTATCTCGGAGCCCGTCCATAAGACTTCTTCATCAATTGTTTTTGGAACATTCTCTCGGATTTCGACGAACAATTTTGCCAAAAGTAATGCTGGACAAGACTCTAACAGGGTAATGATCGGATCCGGGTGGGAGCTACTTTAGATTTAGCCGCGAACAATTGCACAAGTCGTCTTTGGGTAGAGCGTAAATACAACAGCCAAACGCTCGACAGGATGCATCAGCAAAGCCATGGAGGGCGACGTAGCTTGTCTTACCTCAGCAAAATACCAACCGCGGAATCCGAACTTTATTGAGTTCAAGCAATTGAGTTCTAAAAAAATTGTACCAGCGATTTGGAAGGTCTTGGGGAATGAGCTCATCCCAATGCAGTTTCAAAAGCCATAGTTCTTGTATAAAGATTTTTGCACGCACAACGATAGGATTTATAAGGCCTAATGAGTCAAACAACCGTGCTACCTCAGATAAGATTGATCTTTTTGTAATTTTAAACGATGAAGTATTAACCGGCCGATAGCTAAAATGAAATTCATCTGCGATTGGTTCCCATATCATGCCGAGAGAGAGACTGGCCAGATTTTATAATAGCGTCTACTTGATGCCGAATTTTATGTAAATCTTCGCAAGTATCAGCTCCTGTTAGGAGATCATCCATATAGAAATCTCTTTCCACTAAGTGCGAAGCTTCTGGGAGCCTTTCTCGATGCTCCTGTGCTAACTGCAACAAACATCTATAGTCGTCAAGTACGACGCTGATACCGTGCCATAAGTAACGGGTTTTAAACGAAAAATGCGAAGCTCATCTGTGGGATTTTTTCTGCACAGAATTAATTGATAAATACGATCTTCAGGGTACACTAACACCTGCCTAAACATGGCTGTTATATCTGCAGTTAGCCCGAACTTGTGACAACGAAACCTATTTAGAATAGAGAATAAATCATTTTGAACCGTAGGTCCTACCATCAGCCTGTCGTTAAAAGAAGTGTTGCGACAGGATGCGTCGAAAACAACATGAAGTTTCGTAATAAAGCTATCGGGGGTATTACACAACTATGAGGCATAAAGTAATAAGACATAGGCAATTTCATGAAAGTCAAAAGGATAAAAAACTGTTTCACTTTCAATCGCTGAAGTAGAATACATGGCTTTATGTAAGTCAACTAACGAAGCCATTTACCTAAATGGTCTACTGGAAGAAACTATCTATAGAATTCAATACCAAGGTTCAGTTGTTACTTACAGAACTGCACAACTGTTGCATAACAATCTATCACTTAGCAACAGATGCAAATATATTGATATTCGTTACTATTTCATCAGGAATGCAGTGAAGGAAGATACAATAAAAATCGAATACCTGGAATCATCAGAGGTGCCAGAAAGTGAATTGAAGAACTGTACACTCTGATGCATCGTTATCTGTGGCATCTATACTTCAGATGTCTGTTTCTTCCTGTATTACTGTTATGCTTTCTTGAAGAAAATCTCTAAAGTGGTTTTCTAACATCTCCAGTATATTATCTCGGTATAGTACCATCACAGCGGGGGGCAAAACCGTACCGTCACCTCCTCGCTGGTGCCTCCTGGATAACCAACCGACGACGGACGTACCCAGTGCCCGGGGGTATAGCTGGACCACCCTATCCGATGGGGTATAATTCACGGATCCGGTCCTCCTGGTAGTGGGGTTGGGCGTTGGGCTAACTACCGGACCCTGTAAAAACACATCAGTTAAGAAACCCGAAGCAAAGCCTCGGAACGGACGGGAAAAACGGCAACGACTACGGCAACAGCACCTGGAAATGATTTTCGGAACATGGAATACGCGAAGTATGTACAGAACTGCAGCAGTTAAGTCACTATTAGACGAAGTGAGCAGATATAAAATAGAATTACTCGCGTTACAAGAGATCAGATGGATAGGAGACGGGACAATGGACCTTGGCAACTACAGGATATTCTACAGCTGCGGAAGGGAACATCACGGAGTAGCCTTCGTAGTACACAAATTAATTATAGATAATGTGATAGAGTTCAAGCCAATCAGTGAACGATTATGTTCAATACGACTCCGAACGAAGTTCTTTACCCTCTCAATCATAAACGTACATGCGGAGACGGAGGAGAAAGCGGACACGACAAAGGACACTTTCTATTATAAGCTTGAGCGCGCATATGATACGGCCCCTTCCAATGACATCAAGATGGTGATAGGAGACCTCAACGCCAAAATTGGAAGAGAGAACTTGCACAGACCGACCATTGGAAAGGAAAGTCTTCACGAAACATCAAACGATAACGGACAACGTGTTATCGATTTCGCAATGAGTAAAAATATGATTGTCAGCTCAACATATTTCCCAAGAAAGGACATTCACAAATACACATGGCAATCCCCCAGCGAAAGATACTGCAATCAAATAGACCATATTCTAATAGACAGAAGGGCAGCTTGCAGTATCCTGCAAGTAAGAACCTGTAGGGGTGCAAATTGTGAATTGGACCACTTTCTAGTTAAAGCTAGATTCAGATGTCGGCTGTCTACTCAAGAAAGAAGAAACAGCAAACAAAAGAAATTCGACGTCGATCGCCTCCAAGAACAGCTCGTGCTGGAGAGATATCAGGAAACTCTAGCAGAAAGGATAGGTATAAATAATGAAGATACAGTCGAGGGAAAATGGATGAGATTGAAGACGGTACTGACAGATGTCACGAAGGAAACTGTAGGGTATAAACGCACAGCCAGAGCCAGTGACTGGTACGACGAGGAATGCAAAGCAGCTATAGCGGCCAGAAATAAAAATAGGAGAATATACATAGAGAGACCGACGAGGAGTAAGAAATTGAAATACGAGGAAACAAGAAGAACCGCAAAAAACATCTGCAGGAAGAAGAAAAGGCAATTCCTCAACAATCACATCCTGAGAGCAGAGGAAAACTTTGCCCAAAACAAAACACGGGAAGCATACAGGGAAGTAAACTTCTTCAAGAAAGGCTTCAAACCCTCCTCCGGTATATGCAGAACAAAAGAAGGCACTATAGTCACAGGCAGCGAAGATGTAAAGAAAAGATGGAAGGAATTTTTTAGCGAGCTGCTGAACGCAAACGAGAGCATCAGACATGTACCAGACATGACACCAGAGAAACAAATATACCCACTCTGGAAGAAGTACAAAGTGCCATACGATCATTAAAAAACAATAAATCTCCAGGAATTGATAACATCCCAGCAGAGTTGATCAAACAAGGAGGCGAATCGCTCTCAGCAGCTATACACGAATTACTATGCTTTATATGGAGGAATGAAAAAATGCCTGAAGATTGGGAGCAAAGCATTATCTGCCCAATACACAAGAAAGGGGACAGATTCAACTGTGAAAACTATAGAGCATATCTCAATTCAGTCAAGCGTGGAAAGAAGAAGAAGAAACCACAATACCACCTGGGGGGAATATAACTTTGCACGGGTAAACCAATTTAACTACCTGGGGTCCACAGTCAGCGAAGACAACGATGAAACGATAGACGTACAAAGAAGAATAAACGCCGCGAACAGAACATACTTCTCACTACTGCCAGTAATGAAATCCAGAGACATCCACAGAAAAACTAAAATAAGAATCTACAAAACCATCATACGTACAGTAGCTACGTATGGATGTGAAGCTTGGAGTATCTCCCAGAAATCCGCCGACAAGTTGGATATATTTGAGAGGAAGGTTCTCCGAAGGATATACGGCCCAATCAATGAAGACAGTGCATGGAGAATACGCTACAATCACGAATTGTATGACTTATACAAAGAATGTAAACTTTCGACCCATGCCAAACTACTACGTTTACGTTGGGCCGGCCATGTCCAAAGAATGGATGACTCGAGGATACCAAAAAAAGCCCTGTATCTACTACCAGATGGCGAAATACCTGTTGGCAAACCACGGTTAAGGTGGGAAGATAATGTTAAGGCCGATGCAGCAAAACTGCTCAACACAAGAAACTGGAGACAAGCTGTGGAGCAGAGAGACGTCTGGAGGAAGAAGCTGATGGACGCCAAGGCTCGAATTGGGCTGTAGAGCCATCGAAGAAGAAGAAGTACCATCACAGCACGATGCCGGTGGGTTTGTTAAATTAATGTTTCCTGTGTGGTTTTTTATTTCAAAGCTTCTCATACCTTGATCATCAGACCATTGGCAGGGATTTCCATGTACTACATGTTATTGTGCAATGTTAGAATGTCATGTCAATGTGAATGTCTTTCCTACTTCCTACTAATGTTACGAACATAATGACCCATATCGATGATGGTATAAATACAGTCTGTCACTACTAAATAATTTTCCCATCCCTCAATCAAATATAAAGATTTCGAAAAGGTTTTTAATTTTGTCATTTTCTTTGTGATGTTTTAAATACCACATTTCTTTGCTCTCGTTTTCGTTTATGATATATTTATGTCATTATCCTTTCACGTGAAAATAAAAAAAATCTACTAAACTAGAAACCCAAAGTGGAATTCATAAAAGTGTAATACATACCTACTATATAAAAACTCACCTGAATATCAACTCACAAACATACACACACAGTTAAAGCAGAGCGAACTCATGGCATGTACGAAAAATCTTTCCCCTAAAGGACAATTGTAAGGTACCGCAGGATGCTTGGTGTGGTATCAACGAACCAATTCCAACTGTGTATGCCATTTGCGAACATCAAACGTAGCTTAAAGTTGCTCGCTATAGATTAAAAATTCATGAAATCATGGATACGAGAACAATTCGGGAGTAAAATGCCAATAAAAACCCAGCAGCGGATTTTTTCTACGGTATTACTCTTCCGCTGGCTTAATTCAACTCGAAATATCCTCCTCCTTGGTCCTGGCGGGGTGTACTTATACATAGATATACTCGCATATATACTGGTATGTATGGGTGGCAATCGCTGTATTACATTGCATTGAATCTATACTTGGATAAACTCCGGTCTCTTTTTTATATCCATGGTTGGCTAGGTTGTAAGCTATCTGTCTGATCACAGTGAAGGACGATGAAGGATGAAAAAGAAGAGATATGAATTTAGAAGCTACACTGCATCCAGATTTAATCCTGGAAAAAGCTGTGCTGCTCCTGAAATCCCCCGCGTCCTCTTTAACTGTAGATAATTTTGTACGCGAAACATGATAAAAAATTGAATGTTGACTCTTTTGAGCAGTGCCTTTGAAGCTTCCTATCGAGTCAAACATGCACATATACACACCCGCTGACAGGATAAAATTTTATTAGCGCTTCACACGAGCGTATACCTATAGTAGCAACAGGACGATTGGGAGATCTTGATAAGCTCGCTAGTCGAGGTTTTTGGGGGCCTTATCGAGTCTGCATCGGAGCTGATTGGCAGCATTGCACTAGTCTAGACCCAGAAGGTTACGGATAAGTCCTGATGGAAACTGTTTTCACTGGTATTTTACTTGAAAGAGATACAAAAATACACGCTCATTCAATTCGGTTAGCAAGGAAACAATGAACAGTTTTGGCTACTATCATGGAACTCCATCAGATGATTCGGGACATCGCTTGTTGCAATGCAGCTACTACGTGTGTGTGCATTCGAAGGCTGCAATTTGTGTTCAATTAATCTGAATTCAGCCGCAACTCCATGCCAAAGTAATTAAATGACTAAAAACAAAAGTTTGCGAGGATTCCCGAATGCGGCGGCGACAACGGAAGAGAACTAAAATAACAGAATGTGACATTATTTTCGACTGTGTCTCATATCGTATTCCCATTTTATATCAAATTATGGAAAATTCCATTAAAACTTTTCTTAACTTGTCACTGACTTGGTGGTTTTATATCAAATGACATGAGGTGACATTGAACCAGCAAAAGGGTAAGAGGCCACCGATCCAGACACATATACGATACACCATGGCGGCTATATCAACTGGGGTGAATCCTTGCAAGATAAAAAGAGAACGAGAGAGAGAGTAGAAAATTTTGAATACTCAGCCCAAAGCCATCTGTCAGGCAAACCAAAGATAACCACGGGATCTCCTCTTCAAGGATTAGATTTTGTTTGACTTTTCAATTTTCATTTAGATTTTTCTTTCGCTTTGAATTTTGGATGGGAAGTCATGAGATTTATGGAAAGTTCGACTACTGACAGTGAGACAAAATTCGGAAACTTCCTCAGAATGGTCTTTAGTAGAGGTTCACCCCTCTGCTGGCTTGAAAAGATGTCATTTTTTTATGTAAGTAGAGTCCTTTTTTTACAAGGGAATTTAAAATATTTTTAATTTAATTACTGGCAAAGGCTAGAAATCAAAATTTTACTTGTTGCTTCGCTCAATAGTATAGAATATTCAGTTTAATTTAATTTTCAAGAAAGACACACCGTTCTTAAGGGCTATTTCTGAATCTTCAATGTATGTATGAATCTTCAATGTAAGGGCTATTTATGAATCTTCAATTAGTTATATCGATTCTCCGCATATCAGGCCAACTCCGGCTTCAACTGGGGTCCTCGGTAGTCTAGGGGTAAGGCGCCTGACTGCTATCCCAGAGGTCCCGGGTTCGAATCCCGGCCAGCCCCACGGTCCTTTGCCTTTTCCACTTTCCCACCCACATAACTTTCCTTCTTTCTCCTCCCTCTTTACATTCCTGATTCCCCCTGTCATAGCCTTCGCTAGTCCTTCCCCGCTCCACCAAGCGCATGTCATCGGTTGGCTGATGAGATTCAACTCGTTTCAGGAGGCATAACACTCCAGCGAGTTCTTTCTCAAAAAATGCCCCGATGCCAGAGTCGCGAAATGGTTGGAGTAAAAATATATCGCGGCTAGGTTGTGGCAGCTCCTTCCTACTTCTATCTCTTTCTACTCTCTATCTTCCGGCTAGAGCTGCTGTTCGACATTCTATAGCCTCTAGTCTATCACATAGGAAAAAAAAAAAAAAAAAAAAAAAAAAAAAAAAAAAACGACCTCCCATAGGGAGTAGTGCAGCCTTTTATCCGATTTTCCTTTTTTTTTCTTTTTGAGAAAGATAACCGGTCCAGAGGAAGTAAATTAGACCAATTATGCTTTTAGCAACACCTTTTCCTCACATTTAGAAACTTAGATAGGCATGGAATGTTGATACTGAGGAATTTCGAAGCGTTAGGTAAGAAAGCACTTGAAGAAGCTGTGAAAACAAGCAGATATTATGTTTATGTTATATGTTTAACTCCGCCATGGTCTGGTCCCATGTCCAAGATGTGAAAGTAGGAGGATGGTCGGCCTGATGAATTGACCAGAATCGGGAAATCAAAGAAACTAGGCAAGAAACCGCATGGATATACGAACAGTGGTGAGAAATGAGAGGCCGGGTTTATGGTTCATCGACGGGCTGCCAACAGCGATATCGCATTCTCCCAGCGTTTGGCCACGATCTCCCAGCGTTTGGCCATTATAACCATCGGTAGAACGATCAAGACTCATATCGTATCCAACCCGGACGCGAACAAAACGAATTTAACGATTAGCTTCAACAGGCGCTGGATATGAGCCCACGAACCGAATTAATCATACTCGCGGGGGACATTGAGGTGCAGATCAACCGGCTGGGAAGGAAAGATGAGCAAATTCGGAGACGGAGTAATTAACGACAACGGCTTACGCTTCCTTTCATTCGCAGCGTCAAACAATTTGATCGTTGGAAATAGCATTTTCCACCATCCACTCAAACACCAACTTACCTGGCGAAATCCATCTTGCAACGACGCGGCGATGTTAAGGCCCCCATACACGGTCAAATTGGTTGTACATCCAGAATTTGATCAAACCCATAAGCGCAACGAGTTTTGGTCGGCCGACCGGCCCACAATCGATAGTTTTGGTTGTACCTCCGCCCTTCGATGTACATCCAATTTGACCGTGTATGGGGGCCCTTAGACTAAGTTTTGGTCAACGCAAGATTCCGATCGACTCTCAAAAGCGTACTTGCGATGCATAGGCCCGATTACCGATCGGACCATTATCTTGTTCGAGCGAAATTACAGAAGCGATTACAAAGAGCAAAGAAAACTGCGCCATTACCAGCCAAGAAGAATTGGGCTTGCCAACGGGACCTGACCATCGGGTGAGAGTTTCAAATCGCAGTATCCAACAAATTCCCGGCGCTCGCAATTCTTATGGGGCCCATCCACAGGCCAACTGGTTGCCCAAACTGAGTTGTGTTGGCACTGAATCGCAGCGTGTATGGGGCAGTTGGCAAACTGATTTGACAGTTGGGGTTGCAGTTGGGATAAATCAAAATCTTTTAATTTTATGGGGGCGGGGCCTAGAGTTTGGGCAACTAGTCGCGCTGTGTATGTTGCAGTTTGGCAAACTACTTGCATTAATTAAGCCTGAATTCGAAAATTATATATTTTTACACGTTTATAATTTCATTGCATTGCATAATTTTTAATTTAAATTATGAAAGTTCACATAATATTAAATTATTTTCATAATTTATATGTTTAGGATTTAATTTATATTTTAAAAACATACAAATATTTATATTAATAATTAAAAAATTTATAATTAACATAAAAAATCATTACTACCCATTTTTAAATTCTTTTATTTAACTTACACTGTTTGTCGTCAAATCTTGGAAGTTAAATTTGACCCACTTCCCGGTTTCGGATAGAGCTGAAATTTTGCATACACGTTTAGTTTGGATGACAATGCAATCTGGCCATTTTGTAAAAATATCAAGATGGCGGTTCCAAAATGGCGCCCGATTTTTGAAATTGTGCTTGTCGTCAAATCTTGGAAGTTAAATTTGACCCACTTCCCGGTTTCGGATAGAGCTGAAATTTTGCATACACGTTTAGTTTGGATGACAATGCAATCTGGCCATTTTGTAAAAATATCAAGATGGCGGTTCCAAAATGGCGCCCGATTTTTGAAATTGTGCTTGTCGTCAAATCTTGGAAGTTAAATTTGACCCACTTCCCGGTTTCGGATAGAGCTGAAATTTTGCATACACGTTTAGTTTGGATGACAATGCAATCTGGCCATTTTGTAAAAATATCAAGATGGCGGTTCCAAAATGGCGCCCGATTTTTGAAATTGTGCTCCGCGGCCCTCTGACATGGGTATCAAATGAAAGGATATGACAGGTAGAACACAATAAGCTATGTGGCGTCATTCCAAATTCAAAATGGCGGCCAACACTTACACTGTTTGTCGTCAAATCTTGGAAGTTAAATTAGACCCACTTCCCGGTTTCGGATAGAGCTGAAATTTTGCATACACGTTTAGTTTGGATGACAATGCAATCTGGCCATTTTGTAAAAATATCAAGATGGCGGTTCCAAAATGGCGCCCGATTTTTGAAATTGTGCTCCGCGGCCCTCTGACATGGGTATCAAATGAAAGGATATGACAGGTAGAGCACAATAAGCTATGTGGCGTCATTCCAAATTCAAAATGGCGGCCAACACTAAATTGCGGAAAGCTTATTATAGACTAAAAAGTAGAAAATATAACCGATCAACTTCCAATTTTGCACACACTCGTAGTTCGGGTGGTTAATGTGTATGAATGATGAGATGAATAGTTGAGTTAAGGGTGAGTTGATAATAAAGAAGCAATACACGTTACAAAAAATCACAAACAAACACAGAGATGCTGCTGCCAACTAAATTCAACTACTCAAATACTGAACTCATGTCCGTATGCATAATTTCAACTAAACCCAGGTAGCAGAGCTGAGTCGAGTTCAGTCAACCTTAACCCAACTCGACTCCCGTTTACATGTAGTTAGACTTGGGTTCAACTTGAGTTCAACTCATCATGTATAAGTACTAAATGCAATCTGACCTTTTTGTAAAAAAATCAAGAAGACGGTTCCGAGATGGCGGCCGTTTTTGCAATTATGTTCCACCGAGCCCACGACATGGGTATCAAATGAATACAGTAAACTGTGTGACGTAATTTTAAATCTAATAGAATTGCCATCATAAAATGGCGGAATTCATATAATAAACTAAAAAGTAGAAAATAAAATAAATGGTTAAAAAAAAATTTTTAAAAAAAATTCTTTTCATTAACTAAAAAATGTACTGAAAAGTAAAAAATAAAAAATATTTTAAAGAAAGCGTGAAATTTCAATTTTAATGAAAAAGTTAATTAAAAGAATGGCGCATTTTTCATCAAAAATTGAAAATATAACTGTAAATCGCGTGAGATTTACAATAACCCTCAATTTTTTGCTTTGTTAATTTCAAATTCTAACAAAATTTTTTGATGAAAAATGCGCCATTCTTTTAATTAACTTTTCATTAAAATTGAAATTTCACGCTTTCTTTAAAATATTTTTTATTTTTTACTTTTCAGTACATTTTTTAGTTAATGAAAAGAATTTTTTTAAAATTTTTTTTAACCATTTATTTTTTTATAATCATAAAACTTAATCGCAGGTTTTCTACAATTTTATTTAACGTTCAAATTGCCAATAAAATACTGAATTGACAGTTGAAGTATCAACTCAGTTGAAGCGTTTGTGGCAAAACACCAACTCTTTGCACAACTCAGTTTGGGGCAACCAGTTGGCCTGTGGATGGGCCCCATTAGCGATATATTTCGGCATTACATTTGCCGCAACCCTCAGAATCAATAAAATTTGTCCTC